>CM060901.1:1615332876-1615737876 GCA_030737815.1 Allium fistulosum
AACGTCTGAACTTGCATTTCAGACGTCTGAAGACCTGGTCTGGACAATAATTTGCCTAGGCCAAAGTGGCCAAAACATATCGGAAGCGATCGGACGAGCAACGACGACTAAGGATTTATGCCAAGCGACAACCCGGCCTTATAGGCTCTTCGATACACCCCAAACATCAATGTCCAAACATCCATAGGAGGATTTTCATAAAATTGGACCAGACACAAAAATTGGAATATTCACAAATTCAATTCAAATCAAAAGCAAAAGGACATAGATAAGTGTTAGGAATTCATACCCAACAACAATGATATCTATAGAAGTAGATGTGAGTTCAAAAACTCACCTTTTTAACTCAAAAACAAAGATGAGAAGCTCAAATGGAAAGAAAAGATCAACCACTCTTCACTTCTACTCTACAAGCTCCAATCTAAGATCAAAACAAGTATTTTCTAAATTAGGGTTTAGGAATTTTCTGAAATTGGAGAGAGAGATAGATTGAGAAGGTGAAGGAGATGCTTACCAAAGCTTTTCCAAGAGTTTGGAGCTAAAACTTGGATTTGCAAATGAAAACTAGGGCTTGGAGTTTCTATTTCCCTTTCTCTTCCCCCATTTCAGTTGAGCTTGAGTGTTTGCAAAAAGAAATAAGTGAATGGATGAAGAGGGGGCTGAGTTAGGGTAATAGAATGAGTTGGGTGAAACCCAAACCCAAAAAGCCCAACAGAAATAGAAAAATTCAACTTACTCAAAACATATTGAAGCTTATACTAAAAAAAGTTGCAAACGCCATTTTGGACTCAATGAGTGTGGTCCCGAGTCCTAATTCGACCGTTTGCAAAAAGTGACATTTCGGACTTAAATCCGACTAACGACGCTATATTTAAATAAAACATTTAAACACACCATCGTAAAATATGCGGGTTGTTACGTACGTGGACCCGACTCCCGTGAGTTGGCATAAGGTGGCTAAAACAGGAGCAATCGACGGGCTAATGAGGTAGCACCTCTGATCGGACACACTCCATCGTATGCCATTCTATTACTTTGTGATTGATTTGGTGCGCACCTTCGGATTTCAGGAGTGTGGCTCAAGGTGGGCAGTAGTGGATGCTATGCATTACCACCGGTCCGGAAGTGTAATTGGTATATCTACCATGGCATTGCCTAGTTGTGCCGTGTCACCTACCCTAGCGAGCCTTGTACGAGTTTGGTTTTGTGCCGTAGCCTGTGGAGTATTTAAGGTAGCGTCCCGATCTGGAGGTACGCTGATACTGGATAGACTACTAGGACTATTTATGTGTTAAGGTGGAAAATGTAAAGCCTTAACGCTATTTTAAAGTAAGTTTATTTTACTATTAGACATTATTATAATAGCGTATATTACTACATAGTAGATAGTTTAACGGATCCTTAAAGGATGGTTATCCCAAACATCCTTTAAGTTACTGTATTTCAGTTGATATTTCACTTGAGTTGGATTTATTGATATAAGAATGTTAATCCTGACTCGAGTGTTTTGTGTTTTGCTTTACGCTCGGGTCAGACTGAGTGATACAGTATTCGAGACTCACCTTTGGAGTTGGAGCTTCGCTTGGAGATCCAGCTATCTATCCAGCTTTCAATTATTCAGTTGATTCCAGTGATGTATTCAGATTTTATATTTGAATATTATATTGAAACATCTATGTATTCGAGACCTCTGTTGTATCTTACTTAACTCTATTATATATATAGTAGCTTCATGAACTACTATTCTTTTGTTTCCGCTGCATTATTGTTATATTACTCTGTGTCTGTGATTCTGTGATTATTTATTTACTGTATATGCTGAGTTTTGCCAAATTTAAATTAACAATCTGATATTTTGAGCAATTCAAATCCGACATGTATGGATGCGAATGGTTGAAAATTTCGGGTCGTTACACGTGGTATCAGAGCTTTGGTTTTAGGCAAAGCTTAGCATATAGAGTAGATTTAATTAGAGAATCATTTTCGTTCGAGCTTGAATCTCTTTCTCTTTGATTCGGTTTCCTTCGAATTTTGGAACGTTCCATTCGGTTCCAAAGTCCATTCTTGTCTCCCCTATTCGTGTCTTTTTGATTCTAGAGTACCCCATAACTCCACTTCAAATGATCTCTCTATAATAAATCGGCAGTCTCGCCAATCTCTGAATAATCTATAAAGGGATGAAACCCCTTTACAATCGGTATTGATTCACCGGAGATTTCTGTATCCTCGGTTTACGATGCTGCTATCGTTTGCTATACCCGAATTCTATCTCTGGCGATCAAATGTTGATTTGTTCCAGAATTCTACCTCGATCTTATTTTGAAGTCACGGTTGACCAGTTAAGGTTGCCCGCGATTTATATTGGTCTATCCATTCATTTCTCTCTTTGAAATCTATTTATCTCCCTATCGAGCCTATCTTCTAGTTGAATTCTTTTGGTTAGGATCCCTTTATATTTGTATCTCTATCCTTGTTTTGAAATCCATTCTGGAATCATCGAGTGAGGAAGTGTATTTGTAATTTATATCAAATGTTTTATATATTGTGTTGTTTGAGTTGTTGATGTTGATTTGGGTTTTCGGTCGATTCGTCTGATCAGTGATATTGATAGAATTTCCAAAACACTTGAACAGAGAAAACTGACACAATATTATTTTCAAATTTGGTAAATGAAATAAATTGGTATGATTATATTATATATAAGTAAATTTTCTGGAATTTAATAAGTTGATTAAATTAGTTGTTTGAAATGATAATATTTGATTATCATTTATTGTTCTACAAATGAATTTATAAACATGGTTTATAAATTGATTTGGGAATTGAAATGAATTTAAATTTAAGAATTTGAGAATTTAACTTCCGGTGTTTCAAACTTTAGTTTTTAAGTTTTAAAGTGGATATTATTTAAAGTAATTTCAAATAGAAATTGTTTCAAAGAATTTTAAAAGTTTTTAATCAGTACTCTTCTCTTTCGCTGGAAAATAATTTCGGTGATGACTGCAGCATCATCGATATTCATTTTTGAGTTTCGAAGAGGAGAGGCCACTCAGTAGCTTTGCTACACTTTTGTTTTGGAAATTGAATTTGATTTGAATTTCTATGGAATGATTTGATTTATAATGCATATATAGGTATATGTTTATAAATTTGATTTGAAATATAATATACTTATATCTAAATGGTTTGAATAAAAATCGAAAATTTAATTCTTAAATTCTATGTTAAAGGATGATTTCAATTATAAACTGAAGTCAAAGTTTTGGATAAATATTTAAACTCGAAATAATTGAATTGGAAAATTTTATTTGTATAATACTAAATTGCATTCCAATATAACTTACCTAATTTACTCAGAAGTTAACTATGTAATTGAGTAATATACAATATAAAATGATTTTATAAATGAAATTTGAGTAGTTATAATAAATGTTATAAACTTAAATTGTAATTATAAATGTTAATAAAGATAAATAGAATAATAAGTTGATTGAATAGTAAATGAGATAAATTTTGTTTTGAAGAAATTAATAAATTGAAATTAAACCAACTTATTGAAATACCTTGAATTTAAAATCAATTATTGAATATAAATTAATTTAAATTGGAATTTATATGGTTTAAATTAATTGTTTTATTTTGTTTTAAATCTATTTTCTTTCTGGTTGTTTCTATTCTCCTACCTTCTTCCTTTTCGAGGACGAAAAGTTTTGAGCGGGGGAAAGTGTAACGACCCGTAAATTTTAGTGGTTTTATTTATTTAATTAATTGAAATTTTGTGAAATTTCAAATAATAATATTTTGAAATAAAAATTTAATATTTGGAATACGTCTTCTTAAACATAGCAACTGGTAAATTTTCATCAAATAATATGAAAGTTTATTTTCTTGTGCAATCTTATTTCAATTTAAATCACTTAAAATTTGATGATAATAAAATGTTTTCCAAACCTGAATATTTTACATAGAAAATTGTAAATCATCTTCTGAGTGAGACGTCATATTTCGTTTCATCAAATTTGGTCTGTTGTTGCTCCATTTATCTTAATTCTGGCGTTTTAGCAGCATTTTGGTACCGATTTTCGACTTTTGATCGGATGATCGTACCACTGATATCTGTATACCGTTTTGATCGTCTCGTCATGCTGATCTCTGCGGTATATTCAATTCTGTGTTTTGAAGTTCGGTACGAAGCAGAATCCGTGTAAAGGGTAACCGCATCAGTAACCTGTTGTGTCTTTTGGTTTATTACACCATTTCATATCCCACCGTTTAAACCAATTGCCATTTACATTTTGTATTCCCAGAATTTATCTCCAACTTTTGATATTCTTACCATATAACGCTGGTCCTTTCTTTTTTTTTTGATGTTTCATTGTATATCATGTTTTCATTTTTTTTAAGCAAATAGCATTTGCCTGCTCATTTCCTTGAACCCTCCACCGACACGTTCTCTTCCCCACTCTAACACCTTTTCCCCGCCGCATCTCCTACTCCACCACTTCACCGTGCTCGCGTCCACACTTGCCTCCGCCTGCCCGCTGGCACAGCCCACCACCCTCACCAGAACCCACGTGGCCACCTCCCTCCGCCCTCCTCCATGGCCGAGTTGCCTTGCCGACCACCATGATGCAACCCGCATGACAGCCGATCAAAACTTGCTCACTTGGGTATAGCAGCTTTTATCAAATTCATTTATATATATAGTTGAAAGCCTTCATATATATATATATATATATATATATATATATTAAGTAGGTCGGAATGTACATGTAAGTAAGTTGCATATATGATTTTATTACATAGATCCACGTATATATTTGTCTGCATATTATATAAAACTTTGAAAGAGTATTTTTTATACATATATTTTATTTTAAAGTTTGGTCTGTTGTTCTTATTTAAGTTTTATAATACATCTTCTTTTATATATATTAAGGTGTGATGCATGTCCGCATATAATATATTAAGGTGTATATATATTCGATCTATTTACACTAGCTTGCATATATTATGTTAGAATCCATACAAGTCATATATATATATTTACTGGTTATACATATTTTATGTCTTTGTTATAAAGGTTTATATAAACTTTATATATAGAGATATAGCTTTATTCGTTTTACTTACTGTATAGATATAATATGCTTAATTATTTTAAGTTTATATTAATAATTTTGAAATATATTTTGTACCACATAATTATATAGTTAGTTTCGCGTGTAGTTGCTGTAATATATTAGCTATATATACTGTTATCTATGTAGTTTCACATATAGTTGCTGTATTTATACTAGTTATATATATTGTTATATAAGTAGTTTGGCATGTTGTTGAATATATATTAGTTATTGTAACATATATATATTGTTATATTATATTTTATATAAATTTATATAAATTCTGTTCGATCATATATTATATTCTTTGTAACATGTATGTAATTAAATGTTGGCTCCCTATATATCAGGTTTATAATATTAGTTAGTATATATTGTACAATTTCAATGTGTTACTAGATTTTATACAAGCTGTTTTGGTTTCTTTGTTTTACACTCTACTGTTATATACATAAGTTAAAGTTTATGTTAGTTGTTGTTGGATTTGTATGTAATAAAGTTTGTATATATGGTTATTAGTATATATATTGTTGTACAAGGCAATCATGCTGTTAGCTGTGAAAACAGTGAATAAGTATACCAGATATATTTTGTATGAAGCAAAACTTATAAAATTGTTATGTATAGATCTTTATTTTATTTTAAGTTTTAAATTTAATATTGAAACTTATAGTTATGTATATATGGGTAAGTTTTAAATTTGCAATTTCTGTTATTCACATATGTATATATATATTTAATATAATATATGTTTGAATTCGGGATATGGTTCTCATATATATATATATATATATATATGTATGTATATATATAGTTATATATAAGTTCACTTATACCATTTATCATCATCGACCTAGTTCTGATTTATTTTTATCAATTCCTGTTATCAACTTTGATCGTTGAATTCGTGCGATTTTGTTTTGCTTGGATTCGTAATTCAAATTCAGCGTCCGTATCAGTATGCGTATTCGTGTCATCTTCTTGTTCATCTCTAGCCTTGAAAGGTGAGCAATCACTCACGATTAACGTTCTTATATTTATTAAATTTGATTTCAATTGAAACGACAATTGAAATATGCTGCTGTTAGTTATTTACATTGCTATATATATATGCCATTTCTGTATTTGTTCACCTATGACATCTGACACCATTATCTGTTATTTATCATTGATGATATATGCCTGTTACTGAATGTTATATTATTATCATTTCTGTTATCACTCTGCAAGTTCCCTGTTAGTATAGAATTCACTATGGGTTGAAATGATACACACCTGAACGATCTGTAGAATAGGAGAAAATCGTTATGGGTTGAAATGATAAACCCAAGCGATTTTCATTGACATTGAATTTGGGATTCCGGGTTGAAAAGATATATACCCGTATATATTAAATTACGGATTGAAATGATAAATATCCGTATCACTTGACCATAGGATAGAAAATTATATACAGACACCGTTGGTCTATATATAAATATTTTGGAAATGATTTCTATGGTTTTGAAAAGAAGTATACGGTTTTAATAAATATTGATTTTAAAGATTTATTAAAGTTGATTTAATAAAGTTGATATATAATGTGTTTAAGTATTTATTTAATATCTATATTTTCAAATATAGAGTTTATATTGATTCAGGTTGGAAAGATAAATTTGAAATTGATTTGAAATTATATTTATTTAAGAATTATACTTAAATAAGTTTGATTTGAAATTTATTAAATTTGAAATTTTAAGATATGTTTTATAACTTGAATTTGATTAAAAGTGACTTAAATGAATATTTCAAACTCATAAAAATTATAACGTTAGTTATGATATTAAATTATAACGTTAGTTATGATTTAATATTGAAAATAAAATGGGAAAAAATAATAATAATAAATTTGATTTTTTTTCAATAAACAATGTGACTTGAGAATAAACATTGGGTTTTTGTTAACTTTAAGTTAATAAATCAATTGAGTATTTATTTCAACATTTAATGGTTGGAATAAATATTTATAGATGAAAATAAAGTTTTAAAGCTTTATTTTGTTAAGTTGGAAAAAAAATGATGATCAAATGTTGATTTTTATTTGAATTACGCAATAATGTTGTAAGTTATTGCTTATATTAAAGCTTTTATTGAATTTTTTAAAAAAAAGGAGAAAATAAGTATTTTATTGAAATAAAAGATGAAATATAGTTTAAAAACAAGAGTTGATGACTAAAAGTGTTATAATTGTTTATTTCAAATTTATTTGTAAAGAAAGAAATTTTCATTTAGTTTGTTATGTTAAAAATGGTGTTTTTACACTAAAATTTGTGTAAATTGTAAAATATTGTTAAAATGAGGTTGTATTGTAAAAATTATCTTTTTATTGTTAAAATAAGTTTTATTTTATTGGAATAACTATTTTATTCTAAAACAAATTGATGTATGTATTTTATTTGGCATTAAAAATGTAGTATTGTATGTATATGGTGTTAAAAATAACTGAAAAAATTTATACATAGCCTTGCATTTTTCACTAAGTATTTTCTATTGGGTTTTTTGGGTAAGAATTGAGATCCATTTACCTAATCTAGAGACTTCTGGTTGGAGAGAAAGAGTTGTACGAAATCTCCATCTCCTTCTTTATCAAAACATAAACATACGGTAAATTGAAAAAAAAAATCAATGGCCTCCTTCAATTAAAACCAACCTTTATTCAAATTGCTGCTAATTCAAGAAGCTAATTCACCAAAATAAGAATAGAGAAAGGTAATCAAATCCAATACTCAATAATTTCATCAAAAGTTTTGATTTAGGTGTGAATTTGTTGTAACTTGTTTTATTCCATTCTGCATGTTCTTGTTTCAGCTTCTACATGTAGTTTAGAGGCCACTACCAGCGAAATACTCCATCTTGAAGCTCCAATCGACCTCCTCCTTTGCTGTAAAGGTAAGTAAAATACTTACAGCAACTGTAAGCAAAGGAATTGCGCTACTTGAAAACGTTTTGATGCTTAGTTGATGTTTTAGGCACAAAACTTTAATTTGAAATGCTATATTTTGCTGAAACTGTCCATTGTTCTTTTGATCATATCTGGCTCATCCGGTATCGGATTGATGCCATTCTTTTTTTTATTGTAGTGCACTTGATCTAGTTTGTTCATATCAAATTTCATCAATTTTTGAGTCCGTTTGGACCTCTGAATTTGCTGTGAAAGTTGCAAACCCGAGAGGGTTTTGCACAGAAAATATATTTCGCTGAATAGTATTTTTGGCATAACTTTTGTGTTTCAAATCGGAATTAGATAATTTTGGATGTTTCGGAAATCTTATTTCATTGGCTACAACTTTTGTTTGTTTTGTTTTCTTCAATTTTGAGGTTAGCTATGTCAAAATTGAACTTTTCTACTGCTAACCCGAGAGCAAAATCAAATCTGCTCTGTTGTTGTGGCAGAAACGAAATCTTCCATAACTTTTTCGTTTCTAAGCGGAATTTGATAATTTTGGATGTTTCGGAAACTTACTTCAGTGGCTACAACTTTCATTTCTTGTATTTTCTGTGATTTTGATGTTTGCTATGCTAAAATTGCAAATGTTCCTCGCTGTCCTGTGTTTTGTTGCATGGTCTAGTGTTGATTTTAAACTATTGAAAATGGTTTGCATCTATGAACATGTATATGCCATTTGTATGGTAATATGATGTTAAACATTTTTATTTTAAACATTTTAAAAGTATTATACTACAATTATTTTATATTTAACCTATATATATATATATATATATATATATTAATCCCGTTTCCTCTTCTAAAATCTTTTATGTGTAATTTTAGTTATCTTAATCATTTTTCATGAATGTTCGGACGTATGAGAAAGTATATTAAACGATTTAGTAAAAACCGCGAGGTATGGGACTCGTGCGTAGTTGCTTTATCGATTAAATACAAACTTGTACGATCGAAATGAATTCGAGGAACCTTTTGAGATCCTCCAAGATTGTTAACCACTATGTGGTACCTTAAGGTTTATTTAGAGCTTTTGTCCCGTATTAGCAATATTAGCTAATATGTGGAAATAGTCCAAGAACTCCCGATTGGAGTATATTGGTTATGGACTATCAAGATTGTAGTGCTCCCGCCGATGAAATGAGGCAAAACCAATTATGGTTGATTATGATTTTATAATTTTGATTGGGTTTTCACTTGTCGATGAAATGAGACAAGTTTAAATTTATTTTTGGTTTATCGTAGCGGAATTGCTATGACTTGATTATTTACATTCGCCGATGAAATGAGGCATTGTGATTGTATTGATTTATGATTTTTTTTCTAATGTGGAACCAACGAGTGATTAGTAAACCATTAGGTGATAACTCATGGTATGAGACATGGGTTATACCCTTATGGGTTCCTACTCTCGATGTTGATACACAGTCAAGATTGGACTAGTACTATGAGACCACGAGTTTATTGGGGAATCAAGATTTGAAATTATACCCCAAATCACGAATTTACTATTACTCGGGTGTTTGACGTCACCGATTGGGATTGATTAAATTATAGGCTACGTAGTCGTCAAGATTGTCAAGATTTATCTAGATGACATGATCCCGATCATCACGATTGTTGGTACCAAAGTATAGTACTGGTGGAGATTCAAAAGCACGTGCAAAAAATTATCTTTTGATGCTTTATGATTTATCGGGATTTGATGATTTCTATAGCCTTATATATGAATAAGGCGATATTATTTTGGTGGTCCATGATTATTTAGATTGTTTCATGACTTGTTGGAGATTTATGAGATTTTAGGATTTCATGGATGTTTATTAATAATTTACTTAACTTAATCACATTTCCCGTTACGCATGATATTAGAACATTAGCTTTACCCCTCCCTTGATTATCATTGAACCTTTCATTTATTATATTGGGTACAACAGAATGAATGCTTCCCTTTACTTATTATCCTAGAGTTCCTTATCTACTGATGAGTTTAGTTGCCTGACCCGTGTGTTATTTTCACTCGGATCAGACCGAGTTGCAGGTTAGCTCGGATTTCCGTTGCCTCCAGTTCAGTTGATACTTTTTATAGGACACATATATGTATATTTTGGCTAGCTAGTCTTCGTCTTTTGGGACTACTCCTTTATGATCACTTGTATCTTTTTTTTAGGATGTATATTTGACACTTAGCTACCTAGTAGTTATTCTTGTATGATGTATTATATGAATATGTATGGTGACGGTTATGTATGTATGTGACTGATTTGGGTTTGCTTTTTTGTGACTTGGATTATTCCGCATATTATATTATATTATTTCTGAAATGTTATATTGCCACCGTAGTGTGCAATAGTTATGCACTAGACGTGTCAACCACACATGAGGTAATGAAAAAAAAATTTGACACATACTTGACATGTTTAGTTCATAGCTATTGTATGCTATGTTGGCCGCTCCTATCCAGCCTTATTCTCTGCGTTAGTAGACAGAATTACTCGTTAATTCCCTTTACTAACGTGGGTCTCGGGGTGGAGCATCACAGCTTGGTATCAGAGTATCAGAGCGTCGTTTCAGAAAATAATGTAATATACACAGAACAGCACACGAGATACGATACATTTAGTATTATACATCTACATGTATCATTCCATAAATCACAACCTGTTTCACCTTGTCTTATCTTTTTCTTTACCCATGATTCAAGTGTGTCCCTTTTCGATTCCTTTGGGGTAAATAGAAAGGAATACATCTAGGAATGTATATTTATTCCGTAGTATTCCTTAATTTTTGCATTCGAATTTCTTATGAATATATATATTTACCTTGTGAATAATCCTAGCTTATCTTTTCTTAAAGCTATGTCTGGATGTGGTAGAGGACGTTCTTCAACAGCGGGACCGTCTAGTGGTTCTCGTCCTGAAGGCGTATACATGTCTACCGACCAGATTCTAGAGCTTGTGCGGAGCATTCAGCCTCCCACTTCTGGTTCTTCTTCTACCCCGCAGAAGTCTGCCTTCGCACATATGTGCAGTGACTTTACTCATCTTGGTGGCAAGCCCTTCAAAGGCACCGAGCCTGTTATTGAGGTCGAGGCTTGGCTCAGTTCTTGTGAGCGTATCTTTACCCGTATGGAGATTTCTAGCCGCCTTCGGGTTCTTGTAGCATCTAGTATGTTGCAAGAACGAGCCCTTCATTGGTATGATCCTCTGATTTCTGAGGTTGATGAGTCCTCACTTGAGTGGGATCGGTTCCGTGAGCGGTTCGAGCTCAAGTTTATCCCTGATTCTGAGAGAGCTACTCTAGCTCGATGTTTCCTTGAGCTTAAACAAGGAAAGATATTTGTTTCCGAGTATGTTGCTTCTTTCGAAAGTCTTTCAAAGTATGGTCTTGAGCACATTTCCACTCCTTACAAGAAGAATCTTATGTTCATTTCCGGGCTCAAGAAGTATTTGAAGAAGGCCCTTATGCTTCGTCTTGAGCTTTCTTTCAAGAAGCTTGTAGATATGGCCCTTCGTCTTGAAGTGGTCGAGAAGGAAAAAGATAGTGATGATGATACTAGTGTTCGGGCCAACCCGAACAAGAAGAAGTTCTTTGGCAAGCCTATGTCTTTTCCTTCTAAGAAGAAGAAGAAGTATAGTAGTTCCTCTTCTCAGTCTCAGCCAGCTCTTTCAGCTAAATCATTTGCTTGTTTCAATTGTGGCTCCCCTGATCATCATGTCAGAGAATGTCCCAAACCCAGAAGGTGCCTCTATTGCAAGAAAGAGGGACATTTAGTTGCTTCTTGCCCCAAGAAGGGGAAAGGGCCTCGTCAGGGATAGCTTAATGTTGCATCTACTTCTGGTGATTCTTCTCAGCCTAAGGGTACATCCTCGTCTGTTTTGGAAGGCTCTATTTTATTTCATGATCATTATATTAGAGTGCTCTTCGATACGGGTGCGTCTCACTCATTCGTATCTAAGGAACTCGTTGATGCTTTACAGTTAGATGTTTCTTGCATGCTTACTTCTTTACGGATTGCGAATCCTATTGGAGGATATGAAACTCTTAGTTTGCTTTGTGATGGTGTTGAGATTTTGATTTGTGGCTTTTCTTTCCGTGTGAATCTGCACGTTATTCCTTTTCTTGGATTTGATATGACACTGGGAATGGACTGGCTAGTTCGTTATGAGGCCAGGATTTTATGTTTGGAGCGAGTCTTATATATTCGGCATCCTGATTCTTCTGATCAGTTATCTCTTTCGCTTCATGATTCCGATTGTGATTCCATGGCTTCTTTATTTGCTCTTGATTCTCGAAATGATGACAAAGATATATCCCGTATTCCTATCGTTTGCAACTTTTCTGATTTATTCGAGCCCGTTTCTGGTTTACCTCCTAAGAGAGCTATAGAGTTCCGTATCGATCTTATTCCCGGCGCGCAGCCAGTTAGTCGTCCACCCACGAGGATGTCTACACGAGAGAATGAGGAACTCAAAAAGAAACTTCTCGAGCTTGAAGACAAGCATTTCATTCGTTCTAGTTCTTCACCGTGGGGAGCCGCGGTAGTGTTTGTGAAGAAGTCCGATGGGACTCTTAGGCTTTGCGTCGACTATCGCAAGCTTAATGAGTTAACCATCAAGAATCATTACCCTTTACCGAGGATCGACGACATGTTCGATCAATTAAGTGGTGCTAAGGTCTTCTCACAGTTAGACCTTGCCACTGGTTTTCATCAGCTCCGAGTCACGGAAGATAGTATTCCTCTCACCGCATTCCGCACTCGCTATGGTTCTTATGAGTGGCTCGTCATGCAATTCGGATTGACGAACGCACCTGCCTACTTTGTCGATCTTATGAATCGAGTATTTCGGGAATATCTCGATAAGTTCGTGCTTGTTTTCATTGATGATATTCTAGTATATTCAAAATCCAAAGCGGACCATGCTCGACATCTTAGAATTGTTTTGAGTACTCTTCGACAACATCAACTCAAAGCAAAACTTTCTAAGTGTCATTTCTGGGAAAAGCAAGTTAAGTTCTTGGGCCACGTTGTTTCTTCCGAAGGCATTTCAGTCGATCCTTTCAAGAACGAAGCCATCCAAAATTGGAAGAGGCCTGAGAATGTTCATGAGATTCGTAGCTTTCTAGGCTTGGCAGGTTATTACCGCCGCTTTATCAAAGACTTTTCCCGTATTGTGCTTCCTTTGACTAGCCTTACGAAGAAAGGCGTTCACTATACTTGGACCGATAAGTGTGAGGCTTCCTTTCAAAGATTGAAGGAGCTTCTCACTAATGCTCATGTTCTTGTGGTTCCCGAAGGGAATCAGGATCTTATTGTCTATACCGATGCCAGTCAAAGTGGCCTCGGTGCTGTTCTTATGCAGAAGGATAGGGTAGTTGCCTATGCTTCAAGGCAATTACGTCCGAACGAGGTTCAGTATGCTACCCATGATTTAGAACTTGCCGCCATTGTCTTTGCTTTAAAGATGTGGCGTCATTATTTGTTGGGAGAGCACTTTACTCTTTTCACCGATCATAAGTCTCTCAAATACTTGTTCACCCAGAAGGAGCTCAACATGCGACAGCAGCGTTGGCTCGAGTTTCTAGCTTCATACGATTTTGATATTCAGTATACCCCTGGCAAGGGGAATCGAGTGGCTGATGCTTTGAGTCGCAAGCATTCAGCTATTGTTTCCATGATGATTGCAGAATGGAAAGTTCTTGAGACACTTTCCATGTGTGATATTCACGATCGTGCTTCCACATCCAACTCTCCTATTCTATTATATAGCATGGAAGCTCGCCCTATTCTTTTAGATCGGATTGCCGAAGCTCAACGGAAAGACTCTGATATATCTGCTCTTATTCAGAAGTGTAAGTCTGAATCCCATGATAATATTGAGATAAGGGATTTCAGCATCGATATTCATGGGTGTCTTCGAAAGAAGGACCGTCTAGTCGTGCCTCCTGTTTCAGAACTTAGGCGGGACATTCTAGCTGAATGTCACCGTTCTAAGTATACTACCCATCCAGGAAGCAGCAAGATGTATGCTGATATGCGCCGCTTGTATTACTGGGAAGGCATGAAGCGAGATGTGGCAAGTTATGTGAGTAATTGCATGACTTGTCAGCTTATTAAGGCCGAGCATCAGCGACCCAGTGGTCTTCTTCAGCCTGTAGAGGTTCCATTATGGAAATGGGACCAAGTTTCTATGGATTTCATTGATGACTTACCTCGTTCGAGGTCAGGCCATAGCAGTATTTGGGTTGTTGTGGACCGTCTCACCAAGTCTGCACATTTTATTCCTATTAAGTTGAATAGGACGACATCTTTTTTATCGAAGCTATATATTAAGGAGATCGTGCGATTACACGGTGTTCCTTCATCTATTGTGTGTGATCATGATCCTCTTTTCACGAGTCACTTCTGGCAGAGTCTCCAGCAAGCTTTAGGCACAAAGCTTAATCTTAGCACAGCTTATCACCCACAGTCTGATGCACAGACTGAACGGGTGAACCGTATTTTGGAAGATCTGCTTCGTGCTTGTATCTTGGATTTTGGTGGTAGTTGGGAGGATCATCTTCCTCTTGTTGAGTTTGCTTACAATAATAGCTACCAATCTTCTATCGGCATGGCACCTTTTGAAGCCTTATATGGAAGGCCGTGTCGTTCTCCATCTTGTTGGCTTGAGTCGGGGGAAAAGCTTATTTTAGGCCCCGAATCTATTCGAGAATCTTCTGAGAAGATCCGTCTTATCCGAGAGAGAATGAAAGAGGCTCAGAGTCGATAGAAATCCTACGCGGACAACCGTAGGAGGCCTCTTGAGTTCTCAGTGGGCGATCTTGTTTATATTCGAGCTTCTCCTATGAAAGGAGTGGTATGCTTTAGCCAGACCGGGAAATTGGCACCACGCTATATTGGGCCATTTCCAATTTTAGAGCGTATCGGTCCTGTTGCTTATCGTGTAGCACTTCCCGATCAGTTTTCTGGAATTCACGACGTATTTCACGTCTCTCAGTTGAGGAAGTGTCTACGAGATCTAGATTCTGTGCTTCATTCTCGTGCTTTAGAAAAGTTGGAGGTTTCTCCAGATCTATCTTATGTGCAGCATCCTGTGAGATTTCTTGCTTCAGAGACTAGACGTCTTCGAAACAAGAGTGTCCCGCTCGTGAAGATTCAATGGTCCGATAATCCCAATGATTGCACTTGGGAATCCAGAGAATTCATTAAGCGATCGTATCCTGATTTCTTATCTTCCCACTTCGAAGGTAAGAATTTTCCACTTCAAGTTATCAAATTTCTTTTGTTTGATGAAATGAATTGTGTTCAATACAATTTCCTCTAGAAATTGCGAGGACGCAATTTTTATAAGGGGGGAAGTTTGTAACAACCCTGGTATTGGTGATTACCTATGATATTAAATTATAACGTTAGTTATGATTTAATATTGAAAAAAATGGGGAAAATAATAATAATAATAAATTTGATTTTTTTTCAATAAACAATGTGACTTGAGAATAAACATTGGGTTTTTGTTAACTTTAAGTTAATAAATCAATTGAGTATTTATTTCAACATTTAATGGTTGGAATAAATATTTATAGATGAAAATAAAGTTTTAAAGCTTTATTTTGTTAAGTTGGAAAAAAAATGATGATCAAATGTTGATTTTTATTTGAATTACGCAATAATGTTGTAAGTTATTGCTTATATTAAAGCTTTTATTGAATTTTTAAAAAAAAAGGAGAAAATAAGTATTTTATTGAAATAAAAGATGAAATATAGTTTAAAAACAAGAGTTGATGACTAAAAGTGTTATAATTGTTTATTTCAAATTTATTTGTAAAGAAAGAAATTTTCATTTAGTTTGTTATGTTAAAAATGGTGTTTTTACACTAAAATTTGTGTAAATTGTAAAATATTGTTAAAATGAGGTTGTATTGTAAAAATTATCTTTTTATTGTTAAAATAAGTTTTATTTTATTGGAATAACTATTTTATTCTAAAACAAATTGATGTATGTATTTTATTTGGCATTAAAAATGTAGTATTGTATGTATATGGTGTTAAAAATAACTGAAAAAATTTATACATAGCCTTGCATTTTTCACTAAGTATTTTCTATTGGGTTTTTTGGGTAAGAATTGAGATCCATTTACCTAATCTAGAGACTTCTGGTTGGAGAGAAAGAGTTGTACGAAATCTCCATCTCCTTCTTTATCAAAATAGAAACATACAAAATCAATGGCCTTCTTCAATTAAAACCAACCTTTATTCAAATTGCTGCTAATTCAAGAAGCTAATTCACCAAAATAAGAATAGAGAAAGGTAATCAAATCCAATACTCAATAATTTCATCAAAAGTTTTGATTTAGGTGTGAATTTGCTGTAACTTGTTTTATTCCATTCTGCATGTTCTTGTTTTAGCTTCTACAGGTAGTTTAGAGGCCACTACCAGCTGAAATACTTCATCTTGAAGCTCCAATCGACCTCCTCCTTCGCTGTAAAGGTAAGTAAAATACTTACAGAAACTGTAAGCAAAGGAATTGCGCTACTTGAAAACGTTTTGATGCTTAGTTGATGTTTTAGGCACAAAACTTTGATTTGAAAAGCTATATTTTGCTGAAACTGTCCATTGTTCTTTTGATCATATCTGGCTCATCCGGTGTCCGATTGATGCCATTCTTTTTTTATATTGTAGTGCACTTGATCTAGTTTGTTCATATCAAATTTCATCAATTTTCGAGTCCGTTTGGACCTCTGAATTTGCTGTGAAAGTTGCAAACCCGAGAGGGTTTTGCACAGAAAATATATTTCGCTGAATAGTATTTTTGGCATAACTTTTGTGTTTCAAATCGGAATTAGATAATTTTGAATGTTTCGGAAATCTTATTTCATTGGCTACAACTTTTGTTTGTTGTGTTTTCTGCAATTTTGAGGTTAGCTATGTCAAAATTGAACTTTTCTACTGCTAACCCGAGAGCAAAATCAAATCTGCTCTATTGTTGTGGCAGAAACGAAATCTTCCATCACTTATTCGTTTCTAAGCGGAATTTGATAATTTTGGATGTTTCTGAAAGCTTACTTCAGTGACTACAACTTTCATTTTTTGTGTTTTCTGTGATTTTGATGTTTGCTATGCTAAAATTGCAAATGTTCCTCGCTGTCCTGTGTTTTGTTGCATGGTCTAGTGTTGATTTTAAACTATTGAAAATGGTTTGCATCTATGAACATGTATATTCCATTTGTATGGTAATATGATGTTAAACATTTTTATTTTAAACATTTTAAAAGTATTATACTACAATTATTTTATATTTAACCTATATATATATATATATATATATATATATATATTAATCCCGTTTCCTCTTCTAAAATCTTTTATGTGTAATTTTAGTTATCTTAATCATTTTTCATGAATGTTCGGACGTATGAGAAAGTATATTAAATGATTTAGTAAAAACCGCGAGGTATGGGACTCGTGTGTAGTTGCTTTATCGATTAAATACAAACTTGTACGATCGAAATGAATTCGAGAAACCTTTTGAGATCCTCCAAGATTGTTAACCACTATGTGGTACCTTGAGGTTTATTTAGAGCTTTTGTCCCGTATTAGCAATATTAGCTAATATGTGGAAATAGTCCGATAACTCCCGATTGGAGTATATTGATTATGGACTATCAAGATTGTAGTGCTCCCGCCGATGAAATGAGGCAAAATCAATTATGGTTGATTATGATTTTATAATTTTGATTGGGTTTTCACTTGTCGATGAAATGAGACAAGTTTGAATTTATTTTTGGTTTATCGTAGCGGAAATGCTACGACTTGATTATTTACATTCGCCGATGAAATGAGGCATTGTGATTGTATTGATTTATGATTTTTTTTTTTCTAATGTGGAACCAATGAGTGATTAGTAAACCATTAGGTGATAACTCATGGTATGAGACGTGGGTTATACCCTTATGGGTTCCTAGTCTCGATGTTGATACACAGTCAAGATTGGACTAGTACTATGAGACCACGAGTTTATCGGGGAATCAAGATTTGAAATTATACCCCAAATCACGAATTTACTATTACTCGGGTCTTTGACGTCACCGATTGGGATTGATTAAATTATAGGCTACATAGTCGTCAAGATTGTCAAGATTTATCTAGATGACATGATCCCGATCATCATGATTGTTGGTACCAAAGTATAGTACTAGTGGAGATTCAAAAGCACGTGCAAAAAATTATCTTTTGATGCTTTATGATTTATCGGGATTTGATGATTTCTATAGCCTTATATATGAATAAGGCGATATTATTTTGGTGGTCCATGATTATTTAGATTGTTTCATGACTTGTTGGAGATTTATGAGATTTTAGGATTTCATGGATGTTTATTAATAATTTACTTAACTTAATCACATTTCCCCTTACGCATGATATTAGAATATTAGCTTTACCCCTCCCTTGATTATCATTGAACCTTTCATTTATTCTGTTGGGTACAACAGAATGAATGCTTCCCTTTACTTATTATCCTAGAGTTCCTTATCTACTGATGAGTTTAGTTGCCTGACCCGTGTTTTTTTTTCACTCGGGTCAGACCGAGTTGCAGGTTAGCTCGGATTTCCATTGCCTCCAGTTCAGTTGATACTTTTTATGGGACACATATATGTATATTTTGGCTAGCTAGTCTTCGTCTTTAGGGACTACTCCTTTATGATCACTTGTATCTTTTTTTTGGGATGTATATTTGACACTTAGCTACCTAGTAGTTATTCTTGTATGATGTATTATATGGATATGTATGGTGACGGTTATGTATGTATGTGACTGATCTGGGTTTGCTTTTCTATGACTTGGATTATTCCGCATATTATATTATATTATTTCTGAAATGTTATATTGCCACCGTAGTGTGCAATAGTTATGCACTAGACGTGTCAACCACACATGAGGTAATGAAAAAAAATTGACACATACTTGACATGTTTAGTTCATAGCTATTGTATGCTATGTTGGCCGCTCCTATCCAGCCTTATTCTCTGCGTTAGTAGACAGAATTACTCGTTAATTCCCTTTACTAACGTGGGTCTCGGGGTGGGGCGTCACAACCCGACTCCCATGAGTTGGCATAAGGTGGCTAAAACAGGAGCAATCAACGGGCTAATGAGGTAGCACCTCTGATCGGACACACTCCATCGTATGCCATTCTATTACTTTGCGATTGATTTGGCGCGCACCTTCGGATTTCGGGTGTAACAGCCCGCAAATCCGTACCCCTTGAATTTACATTAATCTCCATTAACGAACTCAAGAAGAACGGGAATACAACCATTTGGGTTGAAGAAGAAGAGGTAGAAGAAGAAAATAGAAACAACAACATCAGAATCTCACATTGCAGCGGAATAAAATATAATAGATAAAAACTGATCTTTACACAAATTAAAACTATATCTGTTTTACACAATACATCATCAGAGTACACATAACATACAGCTGGACAATAATCATATCATGTCCTCAATACAACTGAATGTACAGCAATCTACACAGCGGAATATACATACACAAATACAGAAGATACGTCTCGCCAACTAGCTCATCTCCTGAGCTCTACAGCATCATATCCTGTATCCTATAATACTCGGTCTGACCCGAGCATTATAGTTAAATAACACCCGAGTCAGTCTGGAATACCAGCGTGAGAAAATCACACTCAAATTGATTATTAAAGTTTTCCAAACCCTTTGAAATCAAAAGCATCTCGTAAGACCACGCCACAAATAAACATGTCGGGTTTTTACCTTATGATAGCCAAAACACTTTCTTATCAAATCCTCTGATATTATAATAGTGTCTATATACAAATACTTATTCAAATAGCTGAAATTGTTACATGATTAAATTCCAGCTAATAGGTATACAAACAATACCGTAAAGGCACGTAGGGAGAATGGATTTCCATCAATGACTAGGCACTGGGGTACCACCTGTCACAGTACCTGGTCTAGATCAGCGTACCGAGGATTACTCCCAATCCCCTGCAACACAAGACCGGAACCATCCCTTACTGGATAATTCCGAATAAAATCACCCTACGGTTGTGATCAGCAACCGCACCACTAAGCCGAAATAAAAAGGGACATCTAGACAGGGATGACCTTACTCTCAAGTGGGTGCGACCCACGAAGCCTTGCTGCATAACCCCTGATTTTCAGTCATTCCCGGTTGATGAGGCTTGAGGCTAAGCGTTACCTTTTAGAACATATCCCTTAGAATGCCCATCGTCCGCTGACGATGTTCCGAAAGCATTCATCCTTACAAGTCCGTCCCGGGTCCGAACGGAACCGAAGGCACTATTCCCACTACATCCATTTTGGAAATATCCTCAGGATTAGTAGCGACTAGCCCTTGCACTTCACTGTACCATCTTCGATTCAACTCGTTTCCCCACGAAACGTACAAACCGGATCGAAGTGGTTTTCGAGAAATTAATCTCGATCCCGGTCTCTTCGAAACGATCAGCGCATTGGCCAATATTGATAGTCGGTTATTTAACTATCAATTAACATTCACAAACATCCATCCCACAATAAATAATTTTCCAAATTATTTATTTACCTTAAAATATCTTCGCAAGATACATTTCCATTTTCAATCCTTTGAAACAATTTCAAACCGTCCTTCCCTCATGGAATAAATTTTCCAAATATTCCTATTTCCACTGAAATCACCAAGTACCAAAAACATTTGATTTTTACAATAATTTAGAAACACTTTATTATAAAATATACTTTAAAACATTTAAATTAAAACTACTTAATACTTTATTCAAAAGATATATACTTTAAGAATATTTAAAATAAAGTTACTTAATAAAATCTAAAACTAGATTCTTTTATCATTTAAAACATAATACCAAACCATCTTTAAGTAATTACTATTAGAATAGATTTGAAAAAATTACTTACTTTAAAGTTTAAACATTTAAAAATAATAGATTTTCCAAAACAGACTTTAAACCAACCTTTAAACCTTTAGCTTATACTTAAAAGTTTACTTTGAAAACGTACTTGGCTATTCAGGGAAATACACATCTCTTCACATCTTTTAAAAATAAATCAACGTTTATTTTTAAACCAATTCATATCCCTTTATAAATTCCCACCTTGAATTTATATTTTCAAATATCCACTGATATTTTATTTTACTTTATAAACCCAGTTTATAAATTCCAAAATCTCACTTCTCTTTAAAATTTCAATTCCAAATTCTTTAATCAATTTACAATTGATTTCCAACCCACTTCACTTGAAATAATTTTCTTAACTTGCTTCATTTATTTCAAAATATATTAACCTTTCTTTCTATTTCTTTATTTTGAGTTAAAACCCCTTTTAACTGAAAATACCAATTTCAAATTTCCAAAACTCCTTATTTATCCTTTAATTAAATTTAATCCTTGAATTTAAAAATAGATTCTTTTATTCTTTAAACTAATATCACTTTAGTTTAAAACTTATTATTCCCCTGTTAATTCAAATCATGTTTTACCATATTTGTTAAAACTTTGAAATCGCTTTTATTTCTTTTACAATTCATTATTTAATTTATTCAAATTCACTAGAATTATTTTACTTAAATTTTACCCTTTTATTTCTTTCCAAAAATCCAATTCAATATATTTTGATAACTCCTTTTTACTGAAATATTCAATCCAACCATATCATCCAATATTTCAATTACCAATAAAATCATCACAGGATATCAATATTCATAACACAGAATATTAAATAATCTAAATAATTTTGAGGAATCCAGTTGGATCCCTCCAACATGTTTCCCTGCATCCACAGACGTTAGCACAATACCAATTCCACTTCAAGGTGGAATATCGCGGTATATGGGTTTTAAATATTATCACCCGCTATTATGCGGCGCATAGAGTCTCATCCGCTATAAAAATGCGGGAATATCAACAACTCCAATATATACTATATATACTACTATATATAATATAACACATCAAACCAAATCAATCATTCAATCAATTATTTAAATTTAACCATTTAAATTTAAATAACCCAGATGAGTGAGATTAACTCACCTTTGCCCCTTATATTAGCAATCCGATCTATCTTGCCAATTCCTCCATAAATTTTAGACCTTGAATAACATTATATTAGAAATAGTCAAACAGTTAATTACCATTTAATTAGTTACCCTAAACAATCAATTACTTCTTAGATTACTTAATAATAAATTTTAACCCATTTTCTTAAGATAAATAATTCCTAGTAACTAAAATAATCTTATAAGTAAATTGATCGAGTTAATCACCTATATATATATATATATATATTACTTTAAATCTAAATAGTAAATTTAATACGTGTATAAGTATATTTATTTTATTTTATTTTCTTAGAACTACTATACTAAAAATCTATATACAGATTTGAGAATCCACTAACTTTTATATAAACTTTTATATCCTAAAATCTTATGTTTATATATACATATTTTCTGTTTTAAACCATGTATATGTATCTTGAAATAAAATTACCATTACTGTACTATTTCCTGCATAGTATACTTATATACATACATGTGCTTAAATAAAATAAGATGAAGTAAAATATCTTACGATAATAATTTCGTCCTATTTTTCTGTATGTGTATATGTATATTTATTTCTTCTTTTTTTAAATTTGAAACTACATATATATTTATAAAAATAAGTATAGTTTTCAAAAATCTAACTTTCACCTAAATTCCTATATTCTACAAGATCCTATATATATATACACTTATTTCCTGTATTAAAATATGTATGTGTACTTATATTTATATATAAAAATCCGTTTTCATTCATCATCATTTTTTTTAAAAACTATGTATATACACACAGGCTAATAGAATAATAAAATGAGAACAATCACTACCTTACTGACGCACTCTGAACTCCAGCCTCCCACGTGATTCCCCTCGAGGCAGCAGCGCTTCACCCATCCTAGAGCCTCTCGGCTCTCCTCTCTTCAATAGGGTCACGTTCGTCTTCGCATCTCCACCTCCTCGAGCTCGAGAACCCACCGACGTCGCTAGAAAGCACTCCAGCCATCCACCGCGACTTGCCTTTGCCCTAGCTACTATCGCCATAAATCGAGTGTGGAAGACGACCTGTTGTTGAGCTCGATCGAACAGAAGGAAACGAACGAGGTCTCGATTCAAAGAGATTAGGGTTCAATTTGGAAAGAAGCTGGGAACTTTCG
This sequence comes from Allium fistulosum, assembly GCA_030737815.1. Classification (NCBI taxonomy): domain Eukaryota; kingdom Viridiplantae; phylum Streptophyta; class Magnoliopsida; order Asparagales; family Amaryllidaceae; genus Allium; species Allium fistulosum. The sequence continues at coordinate 1,615,356,239 of CM060901.1, forward strand.
AATAAGAGCAAAAAGAGTTAGCTTGACCACCATTAACGTTTAACTGATTTGATGAATTTTGAGCCGGCCATCTTTCGTTCATATATCGATATTTTAATTTGAGAAATGGCTTTTGTTGAGTTGATAAAGAACAAAGGCAAGATAAAGGATTGAATTTCTGAGCTTCTCTTTTTTTTCCTTTCCTTTTCGAACTGATGGGGAAAAATGACATGATTTGAAGGGAAGGAACGTTGCGTGCAGAAGAAGGCTTCAGAGATATTTTTATTATTTATTATATATATATATATATATATATTTAAATTCAATTTAAATGATACAATTTAAAAACTAAACAAAACATTTTGAAATTCAATTTTAAAAGTTCTATCACCTTCAGCATTATCAATATAAATTTTACAAGCCTTTAAATTATTTTTAATAGGCTTAAAACTCCAGATTCAACATTTTACCCAACTTCAAATAATTTAATTCAAGAATTAAATTATCCAACAAATATTGATATTTGAAATTCGAGTTAGAAATTCACTATTGAATATTTAAAATCAATTAAATATCCAAATTTGAAATATCCAAAATTCCGGGTCGTCACATCAGGAGTGTGGCTCGAGGTGGGCGGTAGTGGCTGCTATGCGTTACCACCGGTCCGGAAGTGTAATTGGTATATCTACCCTGGCATTGCCGAGTTGTGCCGTGTCACCTACCCTAGCGAGCCTTGTACGAGTTTGGTTTTGTGCCGTAGCCTGTGGAGTATTTAGGGTAGCCTCCCGATCTGGAGGTAGGCTGATACTGGATAGACTACTGGGACTATTTATGTGTTAATGTGGAAAATGTAAAGCCTTAATGCTATTTTAAAGTAAGTTTATTTTACTATTAGACATTATTATAATAGCGTATATTACTACATAGGAGATAGTTTAACGGATCCTTCGAGGATGGTTATCCCAAACATCCTTTAAGTTACTGTATTTCAGTTGATATTTCACTTGAGTTGGATTTATTGATATAAGAATGTTAATCCTGACTCGAGTGTTTTGTGTTTTGCTTTACGCTCGGGTCAGACTGAGTGATACAATATTCGAGACCCACCTTTGGAGTTTGAGCTTCGCTTGGAGATCCAGCTATCTATCAAGCTTTCAGTTATTCAGTTGATTCCAATGATGTATTCAGATTTTGTATTTGACTATTATATTGAAACATCTATATATTCGAGACCTCTGTTGTATCTTACTTAACTCTATTATATATATAGTAGCTTCATGAACTACTATTCTTTTGTTTCCGCTGCATTATTGTTATATTACTCTGTGTCTATGATTCTATGATTATTTATTTACGGTATATGCTGAGTTTTGCCAAATTTAAATTAACAATCTGATATTTTGAGCAATTCAAATCCGACATGTATGGATGCGAATGGTTGAAAATTTCGGGTCGTTACAAATACTCTGCACTACATGAATCAACATCCTCAACACAAATGATAAACAAGCCTACACAGATGGCTATGTACTAAGTGTATGACTAAATAGTTCCCATATCAAGTCGAGGAACTAAAATGACCAAATTTGATAGTCGGTTATTTAACTATCAAAGCAACAAACAAATATATAGCACCATAAGCAATCACTAGGCCCTTTTAATTAATCTTTTATTAATTAAATCACTTTCCAAATATTCACTTCAAATAATCTTTAAAAAGATATAATTCCAAAACCATTTCAATATTTAACTATTTGGAAAACATTTCCATATACTTATTTTAATAATAAGTGAATTCATACTTTACCTAATTTTCAAACCATTCAAACTCCATTTTAAAATATCACTTCTCAAAACATTCATTTTATTAAAGGATTATTCACTGTCCAAAATCATGAATAAAATTCTCTAACCAAATTCATTATTTCTACACATTTATTAAAGGATTATTCACTGTCCAAAATCGTGAATATATTCCTTTAATAAGCTTTTATATTTAACTTATCATAATAAGTTGATTCCACCTTTATAAAACAATCTTTATAATTCACATTTCTATTTTATAAAAACTTCCATTTATAAAATTCCTTTACTGACAAATTCCATTTATCTCATTTATATGCCAAAATCCAATTATAAGTAAATTTATTGGTAAATCTCTTATTACAAATTCATTCTTTTTATAACTTCATAAATTTATAAATCTTATTCACTTATAAGATTCATTTATTACTTCATTTTAACACTTATAAAACTCCTTTATAATTCCATTATTTTCATTTATAAAATATCAATTTTATAAATCTTATATATATAACTCATTTTTAATAAATCAAAATTCTCAATTAACTTATTTTATCAAATAGTTAACTCCATATTTCAAAAATCATATTTCGTTTCCATTTAAATAAACTTCTTCTTTTAATGATTTACAAATCATTATTAAAACTCATATAACTTCAAAAATCACTTAAACAGCCTTTTTAATTTGAAATCATCATTTTAATATTTTTAAAATTCCAAAATATGGCCCAACGCTACAAAAATGCTAAATAAAGTGATTCACATCAATCATATCCATCATGGCATCCAAATAATCATGTAACAACCCGCACATTTTACGATTGTATATTTAAATGTTTTATTTAAATATAGAATCGTTAATCGGATTAAAGTCCAAAAATTACTTTTTGTAAACAGTCGAATTGGGACTCGGGACCACCTCCATTGAGTCCAAAATGGCTTTTACAACTTTTTTGAGTATAAACATCGATATGTTTGGAGTCGAGTGAAAATAATGACTTTTTCACTTTGGGCTTGGGTTTGGGTTTCAGCCCATCAACCTTCTAAATAACCTAGACCTTCATCCAAACCCTCTTCATTCATTCTAATATTTCCTAACACTTCAAGCTTAAGTAAAAATGGGGAGAGGAATGGGAAATTAGAAATTCCTAAGCCCTAAATTCATTTGCAAACCCAAGTGTTAGCTCCAAAATCAAAGAGAAGCTAAGGTAAGCATCCTCTTCATCCTCTCCAACTCATTCTCTCTTTAAATTCAGAAATTTCCTAAACCTAACTTAGGAAATGTTCTTCTTTTGAGCTTAGATTCAAGCTTCTAGAGTTGAAGTTGAGGAGTAGTTATTCTTCCTTTGCTTTCAAGCTTCTCCGTCATCGTTTTTGGATTTAAAGGTGAGATTTTTATCTCACATCTATGTCTATAACTATCTTTGATTGTTTGGTATGAATTCCTAACATCTTTACATGTTCATTTGATTTTGATTTGGATTGATTTGGTGAACATTTCAATTTTTGGTGTTTTGAAGTCTAAAACTCTAAAAATCTTAGCTTTGATGTTTGATCATGCTTTTGGTTGTGTATCGAAGAGCCTATAGGGCTGGGTTGTCGATTGGCATAAACCCCTAGCGCCCATTGCTCGTCCGATCGCAAATTGGAAAAGTTTGCTCTTCATTTGGATAGACTCAAAAACAGTCCCAGTGCCAGTCAGTCGACTGACCTCTGAAGTCAGTCGACTGGCTGTAGAAACCGAGAGTATCTGGGACTGTCTGCAAAAACAGGAAGTCTCTGTTTTCTGTAGTCGGTCGACTGGCCTCTGTAGTTAGTCGACTGACTGCAGGAAATGAAACTTTCGGGTTTCTGGATCAGTCGACTGGCCTCTGCAGTCAGTCGGCTGACCTGCTTGTTTTTGCCTATTTGGCTTGAGGTTCCAATTTTTATCGATTCGTGATTATCTGATTTATTGTTATCATTTATTATTGACTTTGATGACTTCTTTTTCAGGACTTTTGAGAATATCCATTTTGATGGATTCGGTATCGATTTCTTTGGATTTGATTCACGTCTTCGAATGTGGATTTTGGTGATTGATTGTTTCTACAATCATTTCTGTGATTTGTCACTTTAAAATATAAAGGTTTTCTATACTAGTAGTAAATATTCAAACTCTTTTTCAAAGATGATTTTAACTCTATTTTTAATACAAAGCTCGTTTATAAAACCGTTTTCTAATCTATTAGTATATACAAACCTTTACCTCATTCGTATGAGAAAATCTAATTAGACGGCTTAGCAAAACAAGTGGTATGAAACGCTTGCGTTTACTTCGCCGGTTAATTCTTGGACTTGTTCGATTGAACTCATGTGACAATTTTCGAGTGGGAATCTACAATTTGTTCGTAAATATTTAAGTTAAGCTAGTGGTTATGGGACATGACGCTAAACTCATATATTTACTAGCTTAGTGTAATAGACACTTTTTATTGATCGATGATGATCATTTTGTGATTTAGACTAGCGATGTGCGATGTCTATTTGTTTGTGTGGGGATTACAATCCCCGTTTGTGGAACTTCGGTTCAATTTGGCGGGGTAGCGACCCGTGGTCTTCGGGCCGTTTGTGGAGCTACGGCTCAAAATTTATGGTTAGCGACCATGGAATAGCGTTCTGTTTGTAATACACGTGTTGGTGAGTTTTCATGCTCCCGTTTGTAATAGGCCTCCCCCTTTTGATTTCTGGATTTCTAATTGATGATTTCTAGAATTTGTGTTTCACCAACTTTTGCGATTGGCATTAATATGTTTGCCAATATTTGTGGTTTGGTGAATAAAATAAAGTATATGATATTCTTTTTGGTGCTTTGAGATTTTTGAGATATTGTATGATTTTGTTGTTGTATAAATCATATTTGTCCTAGTATGACATAATTGTTCTCATACGTTCTTAATTATATCTCTGCTTATATCTCATTTCTTTAATGATATTATAGCTAGACTGATCCGTTTATTATTTTCTTATTAAATAATACTCGGGTCAGACCGAGATGTTACAGGTGCTTCTACTTGACTCCTTATCTGGGATCATCTTCTGACTTTTGTCTAACTACACAGTTTTGTAGTTTTTGTTATTATACATTAGAGATGGAGACTCCTCGATGTATAATTATTCTTTTGTCTAGCACTTGTATCTATTCTTTTGTGATATTGTGGATCTTATTTGACCACTACTCTGATGTGCACTTTTATGTGTTATATTCATATCGGATTCCGCCTTTGTGATATGAATGTCTGTGACTGATTTGTGTTATGTTTATTTCTATATTTGTTTCCGAAGGCCTCATAGCCACTGTGTGGTAGCTTCGAGTTTGTATTTGATATGTTGAATTTCCTCTTGAAATAAAATGTAAGTTATTTTATCCGACAAATCGGTACTCGCCCAAAGCAATTACACAGATGGTCGCTCCTCAACAGCCTTATTCTTCGTGCTAGTCGACAGCATTACTCAGTAGTGTTCTTGACTAGCGTGAGTATAGAGGTGGGGCGTCACAAATCATATAACATATGATAACAACATATATCATAATATCTGTAAATAAAAATCACACTGGTGAGGAATCTAGTTGGATCCCTCCAACCTGTCACATGCAACAAATATACATATGAGAAAATATGTATGTCCCCTTCGAGGAAGACGTGCGTACAAAAGGTCATCCGCTCATACACGGGAACGTATAGGGTCTCATCTGCTCCAATAGACAGGAATATATCCAAACCAATCAATATATATATGATATATCATATATCATCCAAACAATCAGCATAAATAAATTTATTCTCACTTATATAAAAATATAAGCGAGTCGGAAAGAGTGAGTTGTACTCACTTTGATTCCAATAGACCTTGCAGCGTTTTATTCTGAATAAAATTAAACGCGCGTTTAATTTTACCCAAAATTTTCACTAGCTCCAATCAACTCCAAACTAGTTCCATCGCGTAGTGTTCGCGAATATGAACCCAACGCAACTTGTTTCTTCAAATTTCGACCTCGTATGTGAAAGATATGATTTTTATAAGATCACACGAATTTTAAACAATATAATTTACATTTTCTTTTTTATTTTTAATCTTTTAAATCACGACCATTCATTTTGAATAGATTAGATCACAGCCGCGTTTTGCTTCTTCCTCCCATCATTCAAACTCACGTTCGTGAAACCCATAGCCGCCTCCTCCGTTTGATTTCCGCACCACCTCCTTAGGTCGAGACGTCGATCGGCCATAGCCATTCGAAAGCCCTTCACAAGCTACACCTCCAAGCCCTACCTCGATGAACTCATGCCTCCATATGCTTCGAACAACGTATGCAAAGGCAGCACGAACACGGCCCCCTCTCTCTACCCATCGTCGATGATATCGCAGATCAACCGTTGGATCGATAGATCTCATCGTGCTCTACAATTTTCGTTCAGGAGTTGTGGCCTAAAAGTCGATCGATTTAGAGAAAATTGAGGAAGAAGTAAGGAGCTTTTCGACCATTGAACAAAGACCGGAGGCTAGGGTTATAGAAATTAGGGTTTTGTAAATTCCAGAAAATGATGTCCTTTTATAGAAAATTTTCAGGCACTATTCATTCGAAAAAATTTCGAACTCCAAACGAAGCGTGTCTCCTAGCGTTTATAATGTTTTACCCCTATTCCGAATACAATGGAATATATATCGGAGGCCAATTCCATCATATTTGGAAGATAGGTTTCCGAATCGAATTATTTTAATTAAAATTTACTTAAATAAATTTCTACGCGTTTCAACTTCCCACGACTAAACCGTAAGTCTGATCAAAAAGAAATTTGGAATCCTACAATAATATAACATTACGGATCCAATAAAACGGTTTTGTCAAAATCCGAGATCGTATCAAAAATGACTATTTTTACACGTTAATTAAATATTAAAATTTTCAATTTCAATCAATTTACTTTTAATTCAATTTTAAAAGTTTACCAACATCATTCTAATTCAAATAGAATTTAATCCAACTTTATAGATCATTTTCATTCAAAATCAAATTATTTCTGCAATTTCAAATATTAAATTAACGATTTAATTATCCAAATAAATCATTATATTTGAAATACAAGTTATTCAACTTATAAAATTTACTTTTGAATATTTAAAATCAATTAAATATCCCATTTCATTAATGACTAAAAATTTGGGTCGTTACACCCTTAGTCGATACAGTACCGCAATTCCTTCGTAAACTGGAGGCCTATTAGAGGGCACTCCATAGGCACAGTACAAATAAAAGTCGTAGTCGGCGCGATAAGGCATGTGACAAGGCACGTGAGGCAATGCCCAGGGTAGGATACTACCATTTTGCGGATCCGGACTGGTGGTAACGCATAGCAGCTACTACCGCTCACCTCGAGACACACTCCCAAATCAAAGGTGCATCCAATCAAATCACAAAGTAATAGAATGGTATCAAAGAAATGTGCCCGATAGGGGGAGCGACCCCACTTGGCCCGGCATGGCTCCTGTTTAACCACATCAAGCTGACTCGCGTGAGTCGGGGCTGCATTCATACCTCATATAGATATCGCCAAACCATCCTACTTCGTTCTGGAATCCCCACCACGTACAAAGTTGTTAAAGTGGTTTTCGGTATTGGCAGATAGTATGATAATATTCGATCCTGGTCTCTTTAACAACCAAACGCTTATTTCACACCATGGTCATTTTCATTTTTAAACAGTTCATACTTCATATCAAAATATCATTTTCATGTCAAAATCATATCACTTCCGAAATAATATTGTGACGCCCCACCTCTATACCCACGCTAACCAAGAACACTACGAGGTAGTGCTGTCAATTAGCACGGAGAATAAGGCTGTTGAGGAGCGACCATCCGTGTAACTTCTTTGTGCGAGCACCGATATGTCAGATAGAATAGAATGCATATCTTTTAAAGAGGAAATCCGACATACCGATACAAACACAAAGCTATCACACGGTGGCTATATATAATCTTTGGAAACAAATATAGAAATAAACATAACATAAATCAGTCACAGACATCCATATCACAAAGGCGGAAGAAGATATGAATAAATATACAACACATGAAAGTGTACATCAGAGTAGTGGTCAGAAAGTTCCACAATAATACAAAAGAATAGCAACATGTGCTATACCAAAAGAATACAACTATGAGTCCATATCTCAAGTGTATACAACAAAAACTGCTAAACTAAATAGTCAGCCAAAAGTCAGAGTAGCAAATCCCGGAAGGAAATCAAGCAGAAGCACCTGTAACATCTCGGTCTGACCCGAGTATTATTTAAGAAAATAATAAACGGATCAGTCTAACTATAAATATCAGATGACATGATATAAAATAAGAGATATGGCATAAACATAGAATACCCATACTGACATACTACTATAAGTATGAGAATGATGATCAACAGGAGATCAACCGATGAGAAATGATCAATATCACAAGAATCTTCTCAAAGATCCAAAGAGGGCATCATACCCTAAACTTGTACTCATAACAAGTCAATGACATAAAAATCCAGAAATCAAACAAGAAATCCAGAAATCATAAAAAGAGAAAGAGGCCTATCACATGATGGTCCAAAGACCATGGGGAGCTACCCCATATGTGTGAGTCGGAATCACACTGATTGAGGCCTAGGCTAACCAAAAAGCAAAAAGGTATGTGTGAACGGAATCACACAAGTGGTGTCTAGCCTAACCTCGCAAACAAAAAGATATGTGTGAGTCGGAATCACACTACTGCGGTCTAGACTAACCTTGCGGACAAAGAGATGTGTGTGAGTCGGAATCACACTACTTCGGTCTAGTCTTACCTTGCAAACAAAGAGACATCGCACAATTGCTAGTCTAAATCATAAAATGATCATCATGATCAGCGAGAAGTGTCAATCACACCAAGCTAGTAAATATATGAGTTTAGCTTCATGTCCCATAACCACTTGCTTAACTTAAATATTTACGAACAAGCTGTAAATCTTCACTAGGAAATTGTCACGAAAAGGGTTCAATCGAACAAGTCCAAGAGCTAACCGACGAAGTGAACGCAAGCGTTTCATACCACTCGTTTTACTAAGTCGTTTAAGTCGATTTCTCATTCGAGTGAAGTAAAGGCTTATATATATTAGTAGATTGGAAATCGGTTTGAGAAAACGAACTTTTGATATATAAAAAAATAGTGGTGAAATCGATTTGATGAAAGAGTTTTGATATTTACTACTAGTATAGAAAACCTTTATATTTTGAAGTGACAAATCATAGAAGTGATTGTAGAAACAATCAATCATAAAAATTCACGTTCGAAGACGTGAGTAAAGTTAAAAGAAATCAATTCTCAAAACCATCAAAGTAAGAAGTTCGGATAAGATTGCCTACGCAGAGTAATACGGGGTTCGACCTGCCCGGTCAGGTCGCGGGGGTCCAGGGGGCAGCGCCCCGTCAAAACGGTATGCCCTTTTGAAGACAAGATGAGGTCTAACGACCTAAGGGGGATAGGGTCGAGCGACCCAACGAGGTACCATCCCGAAAGAGGAGTCATCAAAGTCTTAGAGATGATAACAACAAATAGGAGACCACACGGATCGATTAAAGTTGGAAGTTCAAACAAAAATAGGAAGTATAGGCAAAACTGGCAAATAGGAGCAGGTCGGTCAACCGGACTCCCTGAGTCGGCTGACCGGACCAGAGACAGAAGTGCTCGGGTAGCAGGTCGGTCGACCGGACCCTGAGGTCGGTCGGCCGAAGCCTGTAATCTGCACTTCCAAACAGAGGCAGGGAGATGCTAGAGTAGCAGGTCGGTCGACCGGACTCTGAGGTCGGTCGACCGGAGCCTGTTTCCAGCACTCCCATGCCAATCAAATGAATGCCAAACACTTCCGAAATGCAATCGGTCGAGCAACGGCGCTAAGGGTTTACGCCAATCGACTACCCGGCCTTATAAGCTCTTCAATGCATCACAAAAATCATGATCAAAGATCAAAGTTTGGATTTTTAAAGAATTGAACTCAAAACACTAAAAATTGGAATATTCACCAAATCAATCCAAACCAAAAGCAATTGCACAAGAATAAGTGTTAGGAATTCATACCTAACAATCGAAGATAAATATAGTTTAAGATGTGAGATAAAAATCTCACCTTTGAACCCAAACAAATGAAGAAGAAGCTTTGAAACAATGGCAAGAGCAATCACTCTTCAATTCCAACTTAACAAGCTTGAATCTAAGCTAAAAGAGAAACATTTCCCGAATTTAGGTTTAGGAAATTTCTGAGATTGAAAGGAGAAAGAGTTGGAGAAGGGGAAGGGGATGCTTACCAATGGCTTCAACTTGGATTTGGAGCTAGAATTTGATTTGCAAGAGAGAACTAGGGCTTGGAGTTTTAATTCTTTTTCTTCTCCTCCATTAATCTTCTTAGACTGAAAAGTGGAGGAAGAGGGAGTGAATGAAGAGGGGGGTTTTCAGTTTGGGGTATTAAGTTGGCTAGTGGGTTGAACCTAAACTCAAAACCCAATAGAAAAAGTAGCAAAATTCGACTTACTCCAAACATATCGAAGTTTACACTCAAAAAGATCGCAAACGTAATTTTGGACTCAATGGGGGTGGTCTCGAGTCCCAATTCGACTGTTTGCAAAAAGTAGCTTTTCGGACTAAAATCCGACGAACGATGTTATATTTAAATAAAATATTTAAATATAAAATCGACAAATATGCGGGTTGTTACAAATATTCTCTTCCAAAATCATATTTCACTTTAAATCATAACCGCAAAACAATTTAAACCATCATATCAAAATATTCGCATTTAAATCCATTAAATCTAAATTATAATGGTTCCAACTTAAACAGTTTAAATATTGAAAATAATATATATTTTGAAATAGTTATAAATTAGAAAGAGCACGAGCACTTTTGTTTTTTTTTCCAGAATGAATCGGAGAAGAAAAAGTGAAAAGACAATGGAGCAAAAATATTAACCAATAGGAATGTTGAAAGTCAATACATTCGCTTAGAAATATAAATGCAGATGGCTATTAGGTTATATGGTTGGCAATTGAAAAGACAGAGGAAATAAAAAGCTCAAATACGAAACCGAAATGGCAAATCGTTTTGTCGATTTCGTCGCGTACCGGACACCGAAATGAAGAAATGAATATACTATGGAGATCAGCACGATGAGACGAACATAATGGTATGCAGATATCAGCGATACGACCAAGCTATCAAAACTCAATTTTCGCTGTCGAAAATGCTGCTAAAACGCCGAAAATAAGATAAACGGGGCTATAGTAGTCCAAATTTGACGAAACGAAATACGACGTCTCACTCAGAATATGATTTGCAATTTTATTATATAAAAATATTCAGATTTCAAAAATATTTAATTTTCATCAAATTAACTGATTTAAAATTTAAAATTCTGAAATTTCACAAACAAACAAACTTTCAAATTTTCAAATGAAAATATGCCACCTGCTATGCTTCAATAGACGCATACCAAATATCAAATTTTCATTTCAAAATTTTATTGTTTATTTTCAAGAATTTTTTTTTGTTAATTACGTTATTTAAAATCGTTAAAATTTACGGCTCGTTACACTCTCCCCCACTCAAAACTTTTCGTTCCCGAATAGAAATGAGATAGGAGAATTGAAGCAACAGAAAGGAAAGATAGATACCGGATACAAAAATTAATTAAAAACCATATAAATTTCATTTTTGGACATCTTATTACATACATTTATATCGTATACTATTCAATTACATATTCTCATTACATCCAAACTTTTTTTTTTCAGGTAAGTTTTATTAATGTAACTGAGTGTAATTGAGCACTATACAAATTTACCTTTTATTTACAACATTACTATTAAGCAAAATTTATTTTGAACATTTTATTACTTAAGTCTTCTCTTGTGTAACCTTCAATTATATTTTTACATTAACATTTTAAATTTTTGAATATTTCAGGTAAGTTTTATATATGTTTTAGATTGCAATTGAATATTATACAAATAAATTTTATCCTAGTTCAATTGTTTCAATTTTTTTTAAATTCCATTTCTCATTTAGACACTCCGATTATTCAGAAATTCTTGCTTCATTCAATAATTGAAAACCATCACTTAACATAAAACCTAAGAATTAAATTTCTAGTTTCACTTCAAACCATTTTGAAATAAATATATACATATACATATACATATATATATATATATTGTACATCAAATCATACATAAGAATTTCAAATCAAATCCATTTTCAAAACAAAAGTGTTGCAAAGCTACTAAGTAGTATCTCGCTTTGAGACTCGAAAATGAATGTCGATGATACTGTAGTCATCATCAAAATTATTTTCCAGCGACATAAGAGGAGAGTACTGACTTACTTCTGTTAAAATTCTTTGGAAACAATTTCCATTCATAAATACTTTCAAACAATATATTTTTCAAAACTTTGAAAACTAAAATTTTGAAAACCAGCAGAAATTAAATTCTCAAATTCATAATTTAAATTCATTTAATTTGACATCAAATTTATAAACCATGTTCAAAAATTTCATCTCCTCATAACATATAACTAGAGTTAATGGTTTAGGAATGTTGACAAAACAATAAATGATAATTTCTAACAACCAATTCATTTAACTATCTAATTTCAGAAAATTATGCTTTCATATGTAACATATAATCATACATAAAATTATTTTATTTACCAATTTCGAAAACAATATTGTGTCAGTTTGCTTTGTTCAAGTGTTTTGGAATTCCTATCGATAGCGTTGGCCAGACCAATCGATTGAAACCCAAAATTCAAACTTAACAACTCAAAAAACACAATATAAAACATTTTATATTAATTACAAATACACTCCCTCACAGGATGATTCAAGAATGGATTTGGAACAAGTAAGAGATTCAAATTTAGGGGGACCCTAACCAATGAGAATTCTATCCAAGAAGATAGGCTCGAAAGGAAGATAGATAACTAAATTACAAATGAGGAAAGGTGGATAGACTTATATTAATCGCAGTGACTTTAACCGGGCCAACCGAGACTTAGAAAAGACGAGAATATCATCAAAGGAAATGGGGACAAACTTGGTGAGAACAATGTGGAAAACGCGATTCATGAGATCGAAGAAGAAGACATGAGCATTGGTTAATCCATTGGCATGACTAACCATTCAAAGAAACCATTCTCCATTCGGAAAGCAGTCTTGTGAATGCTCTCCTCAACTACCCGAAGCTAGTGGAAACCGGTAGCAAAATCGATCTCCAGAAATAAGATCGATGCAGAATTCAATTTCCCGCTTGGAAGGTAGAGAAGTGACTTCACCTAAGACACCCAGAAAGAGTTGGGCAATAGGGGTGGAGTCAAGATCACTAGGCTGATCATCAAGTGAAAAGATAAAGCTACCTGCAAAAACCTAAGGCATTCGACAAACGATCACAAGAGATTTACCCTGGTTGTCTACAAGAGAAATGGTCCGGGCTTTGCAAGAAATAACAGCATCAAAACCGAGGACGTAGAAATCTCCGGTGAATCGATGCCTGTTGTAAAGGAGTTTCACCCCTTTACAAATCATACTAAGGTTGGTCGGACCGCCAATGGGATTGGTCACAAATAAGGATGAAGTTTCCAATTGAAGTTGCAAGGTGAGCTCAATTTATTACAGAGATCAACAGAAATAGAGCTATGGGATGCTCCAGTATCAAAAAGAACACGAATAGGAAAAGACAAGAATGGATTTAGAACAAAGTTAAAGATCCAAAATTCAAAAGAAATCCAAATTCAGGAGGATCCTAACGAAGAATTTCAAGCTCGAACGAAGATGATTCTGTAATTAATTCCACTCATTCTAGGGTATTACTACCCTATATCTAACGAGTTTTACTCCATATGCGAAGTTTTTTGCCTAAACTAGAGCTCTGATACCATTTGTAACGGGACACCAGCCAGTGGGGTAAAGCCCACCGTAGCATACATCGGTACCTGTGTTCTGCTATTACGGCTAGCCTCACGACTGCACCAACTCCACGGGACATGTAGGAGTAAGAGTCATATGTTCGCTACCAAACCCAGAAGCAAGAACCCCCTATCATGTTGCACCCTCCGAGTGCCAAAACAAACACACATGTCAGACTTGAATTGTTAACAGATTTTTAATTTATATTTGGTAGAACTTAGCATATACGGTAAATCAATCAATCATAGAATCACAGACATGGAGTAATAACAATAAGCAGCGGAATAGATAAATGGTAGTTCATGAAGCTACTACATAAAAATCAGATTCTGAAACAACATACAACAGAAATCCAAATACAAAGGAATCTCTAATACATAAGCAATGACAAGTCTGAACATAGACAACTAGAAATAACTAAAATAACTGCAAAGCTGAATAGATAGAGATGGATCTCCAAACAAAGCTTCAAGCTCCAAAGGCAAGTCTCAAATGCTGTGACACTCAGTCTGACCCGAGCATAAAGCAAAATACAAAACACTCGAGTCAGGATTAACATTCTTATGCTAGTAAATCAACTCAAGTGAAATGTCCAAGTGATATACAACTAACTTAAAGGATGTTTGGGATCTCATCCTTTAAGGATCCGTTAAACTATCTACATACATAGTATAATACAATACAATACATAGATAATGTCTATAGTAAAGTAAACTATTAAAATAGCGTTAAGGCATTACCCATATCTCCTTTAGCACATTTTTATATATTCCCGTAGTCTATACAGTACTGTAATTCCTCCGTAAACTGGAGGGCTATTAGAGGGCACTCCATAGGTACGGTACAAACCAAAGTCGTAGTGGGCACGATAAGGCATGGGACAAGGCACGCGAAGCAATGCACAGGGTAGGATACTACCATTTTGCGGATCCGGACTGGTGGTAAGGCATAGCAGCTACTACCGCCCACCTCGAGACACACTCCGAAATCAAAGGTGCACCCAATCAAATCACAAAGTAATAGAATGGTATCAAAGAAATGTGCCCAATAGGGGAAGCGACCCCACTTGGCCCGGCATGGCTCCTATTTTAGCCACATCAAGCTGACTCGCGAGAGTCAGGGTTGTGTTCATACCTCATATAGACGTCGCCAAACCAACATACTTCATTCTGGAATCTCCACCACGTACACAGTTGTTAAAGTGGTTTTCGGTATTGGCAGAGAGTATGACAATATCCAATCCCGGTCTCTTTAACAACCAAACGCTTATTTCACACCGTGGTCATTTTCATTTTTAAACAGTTCATACTTCATATCAAAATATCATATTCATGTCAAAATCATATCACTTCCGAAACAATATTCTTTTCCAAAATCATATTTCACTTTAAATCATAACTACAAAACCGTTTAAACCATCACATCAAAATATTCGCATTTAAATCCATTAAATCTAAATTATAATAGTTCCAACTTAAACAGTTTAAATATTGAAAATAATTTATATATTTAAAAAAATAAGTTATAGATTAAAATAGTTTATATATTAAAATAGTTATATATTAAAAAATAGTTTTTATATTTAAAAAAAATAAGTTATATATTAAAATAGTTTATATATTAAAATAGTTATATATTAAAAATAGTTTATATATTTAAAAAAATAAGTTATAGATTAAAATAGTTTATATATTAAAATAGTATATATATTAAAAGAGTTTATATCGAAAATAGTTTCAAATAAGAATTGTCTCCTCCAATTTCACCAAATCAATTCAAATCAACTTTAGTTCAAAATTTCAATTTCAATCAATCTCAGTTCAACAATTTCAACTGAAAACTGTAAAAGGTTCAATTCAAATTCTCATTAAAACCATTTTAATTCATATCCATTTCAAATCCAGATTTGAACTACAAATTTAAACCACTTCCAATTCAATAGGTTTCAAAGTTTAAATATTCAAACAATTTACCATAACTCAATTTGATAAATTTCATTTATATTTCAAAAATTAAACTTTAATTTTATTTAAATTTGAAAATGTTCACTTAATCACTTTTAATTAAACATTTTCATAAAATCTCAAATTCAAATTTAAATCAAATATTCAAATTTATTAGATTTTGAAAATATTCATTTAATCACCTTTAATCAAAAATCAAGTTATCAAGTTATAAAACCATATCTTTAAAATCTCAAATCGAAAAGTTTTCAAATCAATTTTATTTAAATTCAATTAAATAAATTAAATTACAAATCAACTTTAATTTATTTTTCCTACCTTTATTTATTAAAGTTATTACAAAATCTATTTTAAAATATTAATATAAATTGTAAATAAATATTTAAAACATATTGTGTATATATATTAGTTAAATTAAATTTTATTATATTAATTATTATTAAATTAAATCTTATTATTAAATCTATTTTAAATCTTATTTTATATATTTTAAAAATAATAAAGATATAAGTAAAATCTTAAAATTTACATTTTCATAACTTAACTTATAATTTAAAATTTCTAAAACATATAATTTAAAAATCTAAATTTTACACATATATTAAAATAAAATCTTTATATTATATATAAAAATAATACTTAATAAAACCTATATATTTCCTTTCAAAAACTTCGGAAATCGTTTTTCAAAAATAGACCAACGGTGTCCGTATATAATTTTCTATCCTATGGTTAAGTGATACAGATATTTATCATTTCAATCTGCAATAATTTAATATTTATGGGTATATATCATTTCAACCCACAATCCCAAATTTCAAATTCAAAAAAATCGCTTGGGTTTATCATTTCAACCCATAACGATTTTCCCTAATCTATAAGATCGTTCTGGTATGTATCGTTTCAACCCATAAGGGATTCCTAACTATCATGGAACTTGCAGAGTGAGAACAATAAAATAATAACAAAATAACATATCAATGGCAACATATATCAAAATTACAAATTTAAATATATTATATACAACAGGTTATGGTGCCAATGTCAATTAATATAGGTAATCAATTTCAAATAATAACATATTATATTCAATGACCAAATTATTGACCAATTCAAGTTTAATAACATATTAAATCGTCATTTCATGTGAAATTAATTTACTAAGCATATGAATGTCAATCGTGAGTGATCGCTCACCTTTCGAGGCTAGAGAACAATGGAAATGAGAAGCAATGGACACGAATACGCACACAAATATAGACACGACATGTCAAAGATCTACGACAAGCACAAAAGTAGGTTTAGCTCGAGAATTCGATGAAAATAATTATATATACATACGTGTGATATATATACATTTTTTTAAATATTGAAGGAACAAATATGGATATGTGTCATATACAACTTTTCAGCCGACAATCATATATAGTCAACAGATATGCAACATATATATTTACTAGCAACATATACTAGCAATAAGATGGTCTGTGCAACATATATATATACATATATACACACATATATACATATATATATACACACACATATATATATACACATATATACATATATATATATATCAATATATATATATATATAACTTTCAGCCAAAATATATATATATACAGCCTATATATAACTCTGCGCATACATATGTTTCATATAAACAACAGAGGAAAAGGTTCAGGTTACAGCAAAGATAATGCAAACGGGAAGGAAGTTTCATAAGAAAACATAAAGACGAGCAATATATATAACTTTCCCCTTTTTAAAAAAAACAAGAAGAGGAGAGGTGCCAGGGCTACACATGCTCGGAATGGGAAGATGGAGAGGCAGTGGTGTTCTCGACAGTGGGTAGCGGTCAGGCTGGCTAGGCTCGGGTGGTGGATGGGTTCTCTGGCGGTTGTTGTAGCTTGGTGGTGGGAGGAAGTGCATGGGTTTCAGGGAGATATAAGGGAAGGCTCGACACATGGAGGTCGGTGGTGTGGCGTAAGGTTGGCAGGGGTCAGGTCTATGTGGTGGCGGCCGAAGATGGGTGTTTAGTTGTTCAACTAGAGAGGCTCTGGCGAAGTGGAGAGGAAAGGCGAAGGAGTGGTCGAGCTTGTCTGGCTTTAGGTGGGAAGGGTGGAGACTTCGGGTACGAGCAGGTTATGGAGAGCAAAAGGAAAAGCACAGGTTTGTCTCGAAGCAAACCTATATATACAAGAAATTTTCTCAAAGAAAACTTTCATAAATAAATTTCTCAAAGAAAAAGAGAGCGGAACTTGGAAAAGATCAGATGACGCGGCTAGAAGAGTTTGCTTCGGGGAAAAGATAAGAGGAACACGAGCACTTTTGTTTTTTTTTCAGAATGAACTGGAGAGAAAAAGTGAAAAGACAACGGAGCATAAATATTAACCAATAGGAATGTTGAAAGTCAATACATTCGAATTTCAGAAATATAAATGCGAATGGCTATTAGGTTATACGGCTGACAATTGAAAAGACAAAGGAAACAAAAAGCTCAAATACGGAACCGATACGACAAATCGTGTAACGACCCAAAATTTTTGAACATTTGAAATAGAATATTTAATTGAATTTAAATATTTGAATGTTGATTTAACTTGAATTTCAAATGTAAATATGAAATTGGAAATTTAATTTGTTAATTTAATTGTTGCAATTGGGTAAAAATTTGAATATTCAGTTTTAAGCTGATTAAAAATATTTTCAAGGCTTATAATATTTATATTGATAGTTCTGAAAGTACTGGAACTTTCAGAATTGAATTTGAATTTGTTTTGTTCAGTTTTGAATTTTATCATTTGAATCGATATTTGAAAATAACGTTCCGGGGCACAGTCTCGAAATTCGACGAAACCAATTCCATTGGATCCGTAATATTGAATTATTACTGGGTTTCAATTTTCGTAGCGTTTAGAGTCGTTATGTGAGCGTACGGTATAAAAATGCCTAGAAATAATTAATCGTTTTAATTTAAATATCGTTTATCATTTTATCTGTCAAAGATTTCTTTTCCATCAGCCGACTTACTTTTTCTCTGCTTAATCACGTTCTCTTGTCTCCTCTCCATTCGTTCAAAACGAACGAAACATTTTCTTCGTTCAAAAGAAAACCATCTCGTTCGAAATCAAATAATGGCCGCGCAAATCAAATAATGGCCAAGCTTCGCAAATCTTCTACCTCGTTCAAAAATCGAAAGTAAATAATTTAACAAAGCCGAGTATCCTCCTCTCCAGAAATTAAATCGAGTCTTCTTTCCTCTCGTCTGAAATCGCGTTCGATCGAGGGTTCGTCGATTAGGGTTTCATTGGCGTGACGATGGGTAGTGCCTCGTAGTGTCGACTACGGCGATGGCTTCGAGCTACGATATCGAGGGAGGATCGCGAGGCAAGTTGAGCTCGGCGGCGGCGTTGTCGCGATTGGGTTAGACTTCGCCAACAAGTGGCGACAGTCAGAGTTAGGGTTTCGTCTGAGTGGGGATTCGTGATGGCGAGAGGTTGGAGAGGCTTCAAGGCGGATCTCGGGCGACGGCGCGCTTGCGTACGCGAGGCGAGCAGTTCGACGTCGAGCTCGAGATCTGGGTCACGGCAAGGAATGGTGGCTGGAGGCATTCGCGAAGTCGAGCCTGGGTTGTTCAATTTACAGTAAGGTATTTTCTTTATTTAATTTATACATACTTATATATGTTGGAAAATAATAATAATAATAATAATATATACATTTACAGAATAGAAATCCCAGTAGGTAAAATTTATATACAAGTATGAATAAAAATAACATATATGTATAGTTTGGGTAACAGGGAGAAATGGAAAGTATAGCTCTGTTTGTAATTTAATAAAAACGTATATATTCACATACATGTTTAAAATAGTAGATATACGTATGGAGATAAAACTTTTGAAATTGGAGATTTTAAAATGTTTGAAATATATATATGTAAATGAGATTTTTGTTAAAGAAACAGGAAAGTTAGTTTAAAATTGAAATGTTTGGTTAGATAAATTTATTTAAAAGAAATTGGTTTAAAATAAAATCATTGGTTAATTAAATTTATCCAATAGGGATTTATTATTCGATTTATTGTGAATATTAATAAATTGTATAAATTGTCTATACAAGGTCTATAAATCGAGAAAACAATCTGGAATGGAAATGGATTGCAAATAAAAGGCAAAGGTGAGATCTTCTCACTCAAATTGGAAATTTGATTTTTGCATTTACTGATTGATTGCTGTTTGGAAGTGATATTAGATATAGTAGGATATATCTATATATATAGCAATATATATATTGGCATATGTATATATTGCAGTTGTTGATTTCCCGCATTATATAGCGGATGAGACCCTATTGCGTCGCATAATAGCGGATGATATTTTTATAAATCCCATATACCGCGGTATTCCACCTCGAAGTGGAATTGGTATTGTGCTAACATCTGTGGATGCAGGGAAACAGGTTGGAGGGATCCAACTGGATTCCTCAAATTGTTTGAATATTGTTTCATATGTGAATGATGTGATTTATTGATAATCTATGAATGATTTATTGATAATTGAAATTGTTGAAGGCTAAAATTTAGCCGAATGTATTTTTGGTATCGTTGGATACCAGAAATGAATATAAATTGGATTTTGAAATTAAAATGGAAACCTTTAAATGAATTTGTTTTTAAGAATTGGATTTATTTGAAAGAAGGAATTTTAAAGTATTAAAATTGATTTTTGAAATCTTACCGAATAAATTCCAAAATATGGGAAAAGATATTAATAAATGAGTTTTGAATAATATTGTTTCAAAAGTTGAAGAATTAATTTAAAAATGGAATTTTGAATAATTTGGAAAGAACAAAGGAATTTATTTAAAAGTGATAAACTTTTAGAAATCAATTTGAAATTGATTTGGTATTGGAAAATGAACCTTTGAGAAATCGATTTGGAAATTTATTTGGAGTTGAAAATAAATTTAGAAATCAAATTTGTAATTAATTTGGTAATGGAAAATAAATCATTGGAAAATTTATTTGAAATTGATTTGTGTTGAAATAAATTTGAAAGTCGATTTGCAAATGGTTTGTTATTTGGAGATAAAATTAGAAATAAATTGCAATGTTTTGTTCTATTGAAATAAAACTTAGAAATCAATTTGTAATTGATTCTTTATTGAAATAAAATTAGAAATCAATTTGGAATTTGATTTTTGGGATTAAAAGTGAATATTTGGAAATGTAAATTCAAGTGGAATTTATGAAAGGAAAGGGAATTTGTTTTAAAAATAAACATTGATTTATTTTTGAAGTGTGGAAATAAATTTACTAATTTGGGATGTAAATTTAAAATAAATCGATAAGGATTTATTAAATTGGTTTAAATGGACCATTTTATGATGAAGTGTGAAGATGTGATTTGAAATTGGTTTTCAAATGTTGAAGTGTGGAAATGTATATATATCTTTCGAAGATATTTGAAAATAAATGATTTTGGAAAATTATTTAAATCTAATGATTGTTGTGAATGTTGTTGATAGTTAAATCACCGACTATCAATATTGCCTTTGAAATGACACTTGATTTGTTTTTCAAACAAATGCATATTATTCGGTTTAGCCGGGAAAGGACCTTTGTGTCAGATAACCCATTCCGAATAGTGATACGATGATATGGATCGTATTGAAGACCGGTGGTGAAGACCGGGTATTTGTGAAAATGATAGGATGACCTATCGATTGTCTATGCACCGTTAGATACGGTATAGAGATTTCCTTTGTGATGGGAAGTTTTATCGGGATTGTGAATACCCGGATTGCAAGGGCTTCTTCGGAAGTGCCTTCGGTTCTGTTCGAACCCGGAACAGACTTGTATGGTTACGTGTCTGACATTACATTTTGAGATATAGAGCTGATTTCTTTCAAATACATTTTTGTTGGTGGCGGAGAATTTATTCTCTTAGCTTAACACCCTTCTCTGAGACGTACGAGCTTAGAGGTTATGTAGTTGAAATTTATCAACGATATATTCCCAATTTGGTAATGTGGCATGATGAGTGTTGCTGTAATGATGATCATTTATTGATCATTTGTGATCAAAGCGTGGCTTTGTGAAAAAGCGTAGCTTTGTGGACGAGACTTCGTCAGGGCCTCAACAACCCGGAAATGGTCGAAACAGGAATGTTACGGCAAGGTTATGAGGGTCGCGCCCTTTAGGGTATGTCATTTCCTTCTGGAAAGGGGTGGTATCATGGTATGGAGCCCAGATACTTACTCATGTGGACACACTTTATTTATTATGTGTGATGTTGGTTACCAAGCGCTCGGATAAAGGTCCCAAAGGACCGGGGTATGGCATATTCGTGAGTTACCTAGTTACAGGGGTAACCCGGCCTTGTTGGTAGAAAGCAGTTTGTCTCTCGGAGCGTCCAGCCAGAGGCGTTTCCTACATGGCATAGGAAGTTCCTTAGCCTGACCATTTGTTGGCAAATCCATTTTCCAATACGAACCTTGTACGGTTTTAGTTGTAGAACCTGCTATTTAACATAGCAGCTATAGTAGGCATAGTATAATGGTACCTGTGCTGACTAAGATTAATATTATACTTACGAAATGTTTTCTACACTAGACATTAATAATAATATTCAATGATTTGCGTAGTAAGCATCTTTGACTATCATTAGAAGAAATCTCCTCCAATTCTGCGTTTGCATTGTGTGTGTGGCGGGAGGTCTTATGGTAGTTTCATTTTCCAAAAGCATTGCGAATTAATTTTATTTTCTTTGTGAAAATAACTTTTTTACGATCTCACACCAGTCACCGTGACTGACTCGGAGTTTATTATTCCCTTTCTAAACTCTGGGTGCACATAATTTTCCACACGGGCAGCCTAGAGTTATTTTTATCAGGATATTATGGATATTCTGGAGCTTTGGAGATAAGCTGGATGGCAAAGCGTACTACCGTACTTGTTTATTTATTCCGCTTTGTATTCTGTATGAGGACAGGTGTATATAACTGTCTATTGTTGTATTGAGTATATTGACTCTGATGTGATATAATGTATAAACTGATATAGTTCTTTGTTTAAAAGACTAGTGATTATCTATTATATATTGTTCCACCGCGAATGTGAGATCCTGATATTGTCTCTGGTTCTGTGTTTCTGTTTCTTTCTTTTTCTTCTGTCTTCTTCTACCTCTTCTTTTTAACCCTAATGGTTCGGTTTTCCGGCATTTGATACAGTGGACATATTAATGTCGACTTTTGAGCATCGAAAAGTCGTATCGTTACATGTGGTATCAGAGCATATGGTTAAGCGACAACCCTGGCTCTGTTGGGTGTTACTCATTAGAGATAGAGTCAGTAGTACTCTAGAATGAGTGTGAGTGTAATAATAGATATGAGCGCGTATTTGTTAGTGAATACAAATTTGTTTTGTATTGTGTTGACTTATCGGTTGATTGTTTATAGATTCTGGTCGGTGCAGTCTGGCCAACTGTAATCGATAGGGGTTTCTAAACTCTTAAACAAGATAATCTGACACAGTATTGTTTTAAATAGGGTAAATGAAATAATTTTGCCCAAAACTATTTTTGTATAGAAAAGAAATGATTTTCTATGAATTATCATAGTATATGGATGCTTGGTTGTTAGGAAGTGATAACATTGAAATATTATCATTGTTATATGAAAAATGAATAAGAAATAAAATAATATAACCAAAGATTTGAAGATAAATTCATTTAACAAATGAAATTTATAAATATGAATTGAAAGATGAGGAAATGAATTCATATACGAATGAATTTGTAAATGTAATTGTAAATGAGATTTGTAATTGAAATAGAATTCCAAGAAAATATTTGAAAATAAAATTCACAAATGGAATGTAAAATAAGTTGATAACTTATAAAATATTTAAAGTTTGATTGTAATGAAATTCAAATTGAAAAGAAATGAATTTGTGAGTGAACCAATGAAGTTACATTTGTAAATGAATGAATCGGAATTGAATAATGAAATGGATTGAATTCAAGTAAATAAACTTGATAATTTATTAATTCACGCAATAATGAATTGGAAGTTGAATTGGTTAAATTAAAGCTTTGTTGTAAGCTAAATTTGAAGATAAAATTTGAATTTGTATATAAATTCAAGTAGTAGAAATAAATTGAATTTCCTTGATAAAGATAAAATAAATTCGAGATGAATTGAATATGGAAATTGAAATTTAAAATGAATAAGTGAATATAATAATTGAATTAAATTAGGGAATGGAATAAATTTGATAAATGAAAATCAAATCAAGAATTGAAATTGGAAATCATTTACAAGGAAATGAACTTGAGTTTTGAAGTGAAATAGCTTAAGTAAATATTGAATAAATGCTCGACTTAAGAAAATTTTTGTGAAATGGTTTCAAATGAAATGAATGAGAATATGGAATGTAAGTTAAATTGAATGGAATCAATTTAAATGATTGTTAGCTCAAGTAATCATTTAGTTGCATGAATATTAACAAATCTTAATAGAAAGAATTATCGTTTGACAAAAACAAGATTGTATAAATTCTATGAGTTAATAAAAGCAAATAGAAATTGATTTTTGTATCAATTGAAATAGATATGAGTTAGATTCACTTAGAAATGAATTGAATGTAAGAAAGTGAGTTGTTAATCACTTGAATTGAATAGAAATTGAATGTGAATTAGATGGAAGTGATTTAAGTTGAATTGAAACTTTATAAATTGCTAATGGAAATTGTTTTGAATATATTGTTTATGAAATCTATGTATTTGCTATTGAAATAAGTGAAGTGTAAATGAATTTCTTATATTTGTTACTGACGTGTTTAAATTGAGTAAGTGCAGGGTTTTTTTTTGGAAGCCGTTTGGCTGCATTTTGGGTTGCACAAATGCTAATAATAAACTGCTTTGCTTAAAAAATGCTAAAAGGTACGTCTACACAATAAAAATAGGAAATATGAACTATTTTTTTGCTTTTCCGACAGAGTGGGTCGATGTATATATTTATATCTTTTGTCAAATTGCAAAAGCTCCTCCGTACAAAGGAGACTCCGCCAAAATTTTCCGAAAATTTTGGGAGTTCGAAAATTTTTGAGAAAATTTGAAAATTTTGTGTTAACGGAAAATTGATTTTTCAAATTGTAATGGAAATGTAAGAATTGAACTAGAAAAGCGAATTTTTAGTTTTTGAAAATAAAATGAATTCAAATAGAATTGTAAAATGAATTTAAATGGGATTGAAAATGCAAAGTTGAAAGAAAATGAATATAAGAAATATTGTATTGAACTTAAGTATGAAATTCTTAAGTAAAATTTAGAATTGAGAAATATCCTAAGTTAATAAGTGAATAAATTTAACTAGAATGTTGTAATTGGACATTATTTGTTAAGTAAAATATACAGGGTATTTGGGATTGGATTTTGTTAAGTATGTATTTGAATTTCAATATGAAATTTGATGAGTTTTTTATTTTTCCACTTGGCATTTTGTTTTCTTTTGGAATTTGAGAGTCCGTAGGGACGTATGTAGTTGTATCGTATTAGCCGCGCAAAGGAGACGCTGGCGAAATTTCTTGGAAATTTCGAGAGTTAGAAAATTTTGAGGAAGTTTTGAATTCAAAATTTGAATTTGAATTTAAATTTGAATGGTTAAGGAAACCATATTATTTGGGATTTATGGTTGATTTTGGAAAATGAGTTAAAGTAATAACGAATCTTTAATAAAAAGATTGGGTTGAGAATTTGATAAAACTATTTGGATTTGAGAAAATAGTTAACGGGAATTGGAGCATTCTTCTTTACTTGTAATTTCGGGACGAAATTCTTTTAAGGGGGGAAGATTGTAACGACCCAGAAATTTTGAACATTTGAAATAGAATATTTAATTGAATTTAAATATTTGAATGTTGATTTAACTTGAATTTCAAATGTAAATATGAAATTGGCAATTTAATTTGTTAATTTAATTGTTGCCATTGGGTAAAAATTTGAATATTCAGTTTTAAGCTGATTAAAAATATTTTCAAGGCTTAGAAAATTTATATTGATAATTCTGAAAGTACTGGAACTTTCAGAATTGAATTTGAAATTGTTTTGTTCAGTTTTGAATTTTATCATTTGAATCGATATTTGAAAATAGCGTTCCGGGGCACAGTCTCGAAATTCGACGAAACCAGTTCCATTAGATCCGTAATATTGAATTATTACCGGGTTTCAATTTTCGTAGCGTTCAGAGTCGTTATGTGAGCGTATGGTATAAAAATGCCTAGAAATAATTAATCGTTTTAATTTAAATATCGTTTATCATTTCATCTATCAAAGATTTCTTTTCCATCAGCCGACTTACTTTTTCTCTACTTAATCACGTTCTCTTGTCTCCTCTCCATTTGTTCAAAACGAATGAAACATTTTCTTCGTTCAAAAGAAAACCATCTCGTTCGAAATCAAATAATGGCCGAGCAAATCAAATAATGGTCGAGCTTTGCAAATCTTCTACCTCGTTCAAAAATCAAAAGTAAATAATTTAACAAAGCTGAGTATCCTCCTCTCCAGAAATTAAATCGAGTCTTCTTTCCTCTCGTCTGAAATCGCGTTCGATCGAGGGTTCGTCGATTAGGGTTTCGTTGGCATGACGATGGGTAGTGCCTCGTAGTGTCGACTACGGCGATGGCTTCGAGCTACGATATCGAGGGAGGATCGCGATGCAAGTCGAGCTCGGCGGCGGCGTTGTCGCGATTGGGTTAGGCTTCGCAAACAAGTGGTGACAGTCAGAGTTAGGGTTTCGTCTGAGTGGGGATTCGTGATGGCGAGAGGCTGGAGAGGCTTCAAGGCGGATCTCGGGCGACGGCGCGCTTGCGTACACGAGGCGAGCAGTTCGACGTCGAGCTCGAGATCTGGGTCACGGCAAGGAATGGTGGCTGGAGGCATTCGCGAAGTCGAGCCTGGGTTGTTCAATTTACAGTAGGGTATTTTCTTTATTTAATTTATACATACTTATATACGTTGGAAAATAATAATAATAATAATAATAATAATATATATTTACAGAATAGAAATCCCAGTAGGTAAAATTTATATACAAGTATGAATAAAAATAACATATATGTATAGTTTGGGTAACAGGGAGAAATGGAAAGTATAGCTCTGTTTGTAATTTAATAAAAACGTATATATTCACATACATATTTAAAACAGTAGATATACGTATGGAGATAAATTTTTTGAAATTGGAGATTTTAAAATGTTTGAAATATATATGTAAATGAGATTTTTGTTTAAAGAAACAGGAAAGTTAGTTTAAAATTGAAATGTTTGGTTAGATAAATTTATTTAAAAGAAACTGGTTTAAAATAAAATCATTGGTTAATTAAATTTATCCAATAGGGATTTATTATTCGATTTATTGTGAATATTAATAAATTGTATAAATTGTCTATACAAGGTCTATAAATCGAGAAAACAATCTGGAATGGAAATAGATTGCAAATAAAAGGCGAAGGTGAGATCTTCTCACTCAAATTGGAAATTTGATTTTTGCAGTTACTGATTGATTGATGTTTGGAAGTGATATTAGATATAGTAGGATATATCTATATATATAGCAATATATATATATTGGCATATGTATATATTGCAGTTGTTGATTTCCCGCATTATATAGCGGATGAGACCCTATTGCGCCGTATAATAGCGGATGATATTTTTATAAATCCCATATACCATGGTATTCCACCTCGAAGTGGAATTGGTATTGTGCTAACATCTGTGGATGCAGGGAAACAGGTTGGAGGGATCCAACTGGATTCCTCAAATTGTTTGAATATTGTTTCATATGTGAATGATGTGATTTATTGATAATCTGTGAATGATTTATTGATAATTGAAATTGTTGAAGGCTAAAATTTAGCCAAATGTATTTTTGGTATCGTTGGATACCAGAAATGAATATAAATTGGATTTTGAAATTAAAATGGAAAACTTTAAATGAATTTGTTTTTAAGAATTGGATTTATTTGAAAGAACGAATTTTAAAGTATTAAAATTGATTTTTGAAATCTTACCGAATAAATTCCAAAATATGGGAAAAGATATTAATAAATGAGTTTTGAATAATATTGTTTCAAAAGTTGAAGAATTCATTTAAAAATGGAATTTTGAATAATTTGGGAAGAACAAAGGAATTTATTTAAAAGTGATAAACTTTTAGAAATCAATTTGAAATTGATTTGGTATTGGAAAATGAACCTTTGAGAAATCGATTTGGAAATTTATTTGGAGTTGAAAATAAATTTAGAAACCAAATTTGTAATTAATTTGGTAATGGAAAATAAATAATTGGAAAATTTATTTGAAATTGATTTATGTTGAAATAAATTTAGAAGTCGATTTGCAAATGGTTTGTTATTTGGAGATAAAATTAGAAATAAATTGCAATGTTTTGTTCTATTGAAATAAAAATTAAAAATCATTTTGTAATTGATTCGATATTGAAATAAATTTAGAAATCAATTTGGAATTTGATTTTTGGGATTAAAAGTGAATATTTGGAAATGTAAATTCAAGTGGAATTTATGAAAGTAAAGGGAATTTGTTTTAAAAATAAACATTGATTTATTTTTGAAGTGTGAAAATAAATTTACAGATTTGGGATGTAAATTTAAAATAAATCGATAAGGATTTATTAAATTGGTTTAAATGGACCATTTTATGATGAAGTGTGAAAATGTGATTTGACATTGGTTTTCAAATGTTGAAGTGTGGAAATGTATATATATCTTTCGAAGATATTTGAAAATAAATGATGTAAAGACCCGCAAATCCGTCTTCCGAAAACCCGACATCGCTACTTCCACTGTAGCAACTGTAGAGCAAACGGATGCCGAAAACGCGAACTTTAATGTTTAAAAGAAGAGGTAGAAGAAAAGATAGAAGAAAAAGAGAAGAAGAAGAACAACAGAACAACATCAGAAACAGAAACAATATCAGAATCTCACATATCGCAGCGGAACAACATATAATAGATAAATGAATAATCTTTAAACAAAGAACTATATCGTTTTATACATACATCAATCATCAGAGTCAATATACAACTCAATACAACAATGGACAGTTATATAACTTGTCCTCATACAGAATACACAGCGAAATAAATAAATAAGTATGGATGATACGTTACGCCATCCAGCTTGCTTCCAAAGCTCCAGAATATCTAGAATATCCTGATAATATAACTCTAGGCTGCCCGTGTGGAAATTGGTGGGCACCCAGAGTTTAGAAGGGAAACAATAAACTCCGAGTCAGTCGTGGTGACTGGTGTGAGATCGTAAAATAGTTATTTTTCATAAAGAAAATAAAACAAATTCACAATGCTTTTGGAAAATGAAACTACCATAAGACCTCCCGCCACACACACAATGCAAACGCAGAATTGGAGGAGATTTCTTCTTATGATAGTCAAAGATGCTTACTACGCAAAATCGAATCATTTCTGATATTATTATTAGTGCATAGTGTAGAAATCATTTCGAAAGTACAATATAAATCTTAGCCAGCATAGGTACCATTATAGTATGCTTACTATAGCTGCCATATTAGATGGCAGGTTCTACAACTAAAACCGTACAAGGCTCGTATTGTTTCTTTGGATTTCCAACAAATGGTCAGGCTAAGGAACTTCCTATTCCACGAAGGAACGCCTCTGGAATGACGTCCCGAGAACCTAACCGGATCTCTGCCAACACAAGGCCGGGTTACCTCTGCAAAAATAGGTAACTACTGACACGCGTATGCCATCCCCCGATCGTAACCGATCTTCCCGAGGATCCCCGATTCGCAACAAACCACATAATAAGCAGTATCAACATAGGTTAAGTATCTGGGCTCCATACCATGATACCACCTCTATCCAGAAGGAATGACATACACTAAGGGGCACTACTCCCTAGAACCTTGCCGCATCCTTCCTGTTTTGACCATTTCCGGAGTGTGAGGCTCGACGAAGTCTCGTCCACAAATCTACGCTTTCTACAAAGCCATGCTTCGGGTCAAACAAATGATCAAAGCATTGATCAAAAAGATAAATGATCAAACAAACGATCATATCATAAATGATCAAACAACGATCATTTCACAGCAACACTCAGTATGCCACGTTACCAAATTGGGAGTATATCGCTGATAAATTTCAACTACATAACCTCTGAGCTCGTACGTCTCAGAGAAGGGTGTTAAGCTAAGAGAATAAATTCTCCGCCACCAACAGAAATGTATTTGAAAGAAATCAGCTTTATATCTCAATTTGTAACGTCAGACACACAATCCATACAAGTCTGTTCTGGGATCGAACAGAACCGAAGGCACTACTCACGAAGCCCTTGCAAATCCGGATAATTTTCTAATCACGTCCGGACTTCCCGTCACTAAGGGTGATAAAACCTCTAAATCGGAGATCAGCCGATGTAGAGTAACTCGACGGTAATCCTTCCGTTTTCAAAAATATCCGGTCTTCAACACCGGTCATCAAATGCGATTCATTACGACGTATCACATATTCGGAATGGGTTATACGACCCCATGGTCCTTTCCCGGCTAACCCGAATAGTGAGCGCTTATTCAAAAATAAGTGTGGCATTCAAATTCATCCAATTCACAACAAATACCTATCTAAAGGTAATTATTGATAGTCGGTTATTTAATTATCAATAAAGATGCGCAACATCATCAGATTCCAAATAATTTTCCAAATTATTTATTTCCAAAAATATCTTTACTAGATATATAATTTCCACACTTTAAAAATAAATCAACGTTTATTTTTCTAAACAGTTTCCATTTCCTTTTATAAATTTCATAGTGAATTTATATTTCAAATATCTACTGATATACGATTTTCAATCGATTTCAATATTCACTTTCGATTTATCTTTACAAAGATAAATTCTCAAAAACATTCATTTCATATTGGAAAAGCAATTCCATACTTATTTAATGATAAGTATTTCACAAATCTATAAATTTTCAACACTTAGAAAATATTCGATATACTTAAATAAATGTTAAGTATATATTTCATTCTTTAAGGAAATCATTTGAGTCAAAACGAATGTTACGTAAAACATCGTTACGACGACTCAAAATCACTAGTATAGGGATTCGGATTTTAAGATAGATATATAAATCCCAATACTACATAAAACATTTCCTTTCGGAAATCATTAACTATAACAACAGTGTTATAGTCCACAATTTCCTTATTTCTCGAAAACGTCTATTTCAACAATGAATGTTGAAATCTATGATTTCGATATTTAACACATTTTAAAACATTGTTAAAACAATTAACTTCGCTTTTAATGTCACTTTTCCAAAACTATCCATTTTACTTAACAATATATTCACTATCCAAAATCGTGAATATACTTCACTAACCAAATCTCAATGGTTTCTACACATTTTATTTCAAGAATTATCCACTATCCAAAATCGTGGATAAAATTTCCTTAATCACTTTCTATATTAAATTTATCAAATTTGATTTATTTTCGAATTTATAAAACAACGTTTATAAATTCATCTTCATAATTCATAACAACTTTGATTTAAATAAATCTCCTTTATTAACAAATTCGATCAATATTCCATTTAAAGGCAAAAATCCAATTTATAAGTTAATTTCTTATAAATCTCCTATTTGACAGTTTCATCCAGTTTATAACCTCACAATTTATAAATTTATAAGTTTCATCTACTTACGAATTCCATAAATATTTCATTTTTAACACTTATAAAAACTCGTTTTATAATTCCAATATTTGATTTATAAATATCAATTTGTATAAATCTTTTTATACAAATCGTTTATAGTTATTCAAAATTCCCAACTTAAACCATTTTATAAATAAATCGACTTTTATTTCAAAAACGACACTTTGGTTATATTTCACTAAAAAATTTAACTTTTATAGCTTTAAAATTTTAACGTTTATAAATCAATTCAAAAATTCCATAAAACGTATATTTTCAAAAATCACTTTAAAAGTCCTTTTAAAGTAAAGTCGTTATTTTTAAACTTCAAAACTGAATCCGATGATGCAACAGCACCAATTAGTCAATCACAACAACAAACATCATATATCAATATGATAATCAACAAATATCACAATATCTGTAAATAAATAAATACTGGTGAGGAATCCAGTTGGATCCCTCCAACCTGTTTCCCTGCATCCACAGATGTTAGCACAATACCAATTCCACTTCGAGGTGGAATATCGCGGTATATGGGTTTTTATAAAAATCATCCGCTTACTAACGGCGCAATAGGGTCTCATCCGCTATACGAGGCGGGAAATCAATCAATCCAATATATACATATGCCAATATGTATATATTGCTATATATATATATAGATATATCCTACCGTATCTAATATCACATCCAAATAGCAATCAATCAAATCAATAACTGTAGAATCAAATTTCATTTGAGTGAGAAAAATCTCACCTTAGCTTTAATTTTGTAATCCATCTCTTTTTCGGCTCGACTTCCTTGATTTATACCTTGTATAAATATTTATACACATTTATTAATATTCGAAACAATTAATTAACCAATTTCCGTTTTTAATTGTTTAATTCTGATAGTTCCGTTCTAAACCAATTTCTCAATTAATAATTTTATTTAACCAACATTTAAATTTCTTTAAACCCGTTTCCTTTTTATAAATTTATTTAACTAAAATTCAATTTCGTTTTTAGTAATTTTTATAACTTCTACAACATTTTTTTCCTTTTGACAGAATGTATATATGTTCAGAATTAAATGAAAACATGTTATACCTTACTGCTCGCGAATTCAAACCCGAAGATACCATCGACGAATCCAGACTCCACCACCGGTCTGCCGCCGACCACCCAAGTCATCGATCCTAACAACGTACTTCCCGAACAACATCCAGCTCGTGAATCGCCTCCAATCGGCATGCGCCTTCCCCTGCGATTTGATCGCGAACCCCCAGATCGAGAGTGCGTACACCTTCGCCTACCTGTGCTTCTCGCGCTCCAGCTTGTATCGCCACCCTAGCCTCGATTCGCCGCCGTTGCAAGCTCCTACCTTGCTGCCTACGCGTTCGAATGCCGCCACGACAATGCTGCTCAAGAACAACCCCAGACTCACCCTCAATCGCGCCTTCGTCGCTCGATCAAGCCACTGCCGATCGCGAGATCTCCACCTCCTATCGCGACGAGCTCACGAACCACCTCGCTGCTGCCCTAGCCTGCCGCGTCGAACCCCCACTTGCGATGCCTTAACTGATTTCGATTTAGGGCTTCGGCCGTTTATTTCGATTGAGAGGGAGGGAGAAGAGATTAAAAGAAGCGGCCATTGATATCGTTTGATTTTTTTCGAACTGAGGACATCGAGGAAGAGGACGTGATTATTAAAAATTGAAGGAGCGTGATTATCGGCTGAAACAAAGGGGCGTGTTTTAAGGAGAGAAACGTGCTGATGTTTGACAATTATTTAAATTTAAATTTGAATTGAATTTGTTTAAAATTTCAACGCGTTTGCATATCGTACGGTCACACGGCAACTCCGTTCAATACGAAATTTCAAATCCGGTAATAATACAATATTACGGACCCAATGGAACTGGTTTCGTCGAATTCCGAGACTGTGCCTCGGACGGCTATTTTTAAATTCGATTTAAACGATATAAATTCAAAACCGAACAAAACAGTTTAAAATTCGATTCTGAAGCTTCTATTATCTTTAGTATCATCAATACGAATTTTAAAAGCTTTTGAAATATTTTTCTTCAGCTTAAAATTGAAGATTCCAACTTTTATTCAACTATCAATAGATTAAATTTTAAAATTTAATCGCCAAATTCAGAGTTATATTGGGGATTCAAATTAAATCACCGTTCAAATATTTAAAATAAATTAAATATTTTCAATTTAATTTGTTCAAAATTCTGGGTCGTTACAATCTTCCCTCCTTAAATGAATTTCGTCCCGAAATTACAAGTTAGGAAAAATGGTCCTTAACTCGTCTACTATTTTTCACAATCTAAATAGTTTTATCCATTTATCAAAACAAATCTTTCTACTAAAGATTCGTTATCAATTCAGCTAAATTTCCAATTTCAATTATAAGTTTCAAACAACATTGTTTACTTCAAAATTCAAATTTAAATTCAAATTTCAAACTTTCAAAATTTTCTCAAAAATTTTCTAACACTCGAAATTTTCAAAAAATTTCGCCAGTGTCTCCTTTGCGCGGCTAATACGGCACGACTACAAAACGTCCCTACGGACTCTCAGATTTCAAAAAGAAAAGAAAAGGCCAAGCGGCTAGACAAGAAATCATCAAATCTCATATTGAAATTCAAATACTTACCTTTTGTCAAGCAATTCAAATCTTATCTTTGAAATCAAATTTCCAATTCCTTTAATACACCTGTATATCCTACTAGCCATAATATCTAGTTACAACATTCAAATCATTTTGCAAATTCTATTACAAATTTTTCAATATATGCTTCTTATACATCTTTACTTCACTATTGAAGCTACATATCTATTTTTCATTCAATTTTACATTCCAAATTCATTTGAATTCAATTCCAACATTTAATTCAATTTGGATTCAGTTTATCTTCTGAATATTGAATTTTATCGATTATCTTTAGTTCACTTCAAACTAATCTTGAAACTTCATTTAATTTCGCACAATTCACATTTGTTTTCAACATTCAGTTTCAATTTCCAGTTTTATCTTTATTCAATCATCACTTAGAATAATTTCAATATCACATTTACTTAAGAATTTCACTCTTCATTTCTTATGTTCAATATAAATATTCCATATGAATTTTAATTCATCTTTCATTTCACATTTATAATTATTCAATCCAATTCATTGCTTACAAATTTCAAATGAATTTCAACATTCAATCTCACTTTCATGTACTTGCAATTGCAAATTTATTTATTCATTCACAAATTTATTCTCATAATTCAATACTTTATTCCAATTCATTTGTTACTACTCCAAATTTATTTTCAACTTAATAAATTTTCTTTAAGTAATCATTTCACTTTATTTAATTGATTCACTTATACTTAATTTAATTTAACTCCATCCTTTAAGTTAAATTTATTCAATAAAAATTCAAAATGGTATAAGTTATCAACTTAATAATATTCCATAGATATTTTTATATAGTATTCCAGAGTCTTTTCAACCTTTCAAAAATCATTTTGAAAACAATTCAAATTATCATTTGAATTTCTAAAACAAAACCCAAATTTTTCAAACAACTTCCATTTAAAACAATTTGGCAGCAATTCCTCTTTTGGAAACCCGAAAATGAACACCAATGATGCCGCGGTCATCATCGAAGTTAATTTCCAACGACCGAAAAGAGTTTAGAGCTTTTCATTCCTCTAGA
This sequence comes from Allium fistulosum, assembly GCA_030737815.1. Taxonomy (NCBI): domain Eukaryota; kingdom Viridiplantae; phylum Streptophyta; class Magnoliopsida; order Asparagales; family Amaryllidaceae; genus Allium; species Allium fistulosum. The sequence continues at coordinate 1,615,391,481 of CM060901.1, forward strand.
ATACTTTTCAAAACCTTTGAAATTCATTTTCAAATCAAAAAGGAATTTAAACTTTCCAAATCACCAAAATTTTCAAATTCTTTTCAAAACATTTCCAAAAACTTCTCTGGAATTTCGTTTCATTTATAGATTCATTTACAATTTATATTCACAATCTTTATTCATATAAGAATTCATTTCTTTATGCTTCCAATTCACATTTTTTAATTTACATTCTTAAATTTCATTTGTATGTGAATTTATTTCTTAACTTTGGAGTTATGATTTCAATTTCTTATTCAATTTCATATAATAATGATAACATTTCAATATTATCACTTTCCTAACAACCAAACATCCATATACTATAATAATTCATAGAAAATCATTTCTTTTATATACAAAAATAGTTTTGGGTAAAATTATCTCATTCACCCTATTTTAAAATAGTACTGTGTCGGTTTATCTTGTTTAGAGTTTAGAAACTCCTATCAACACAGTTAGCTAGACTGCACCGACCAGAATCTATAAACAATCAACCGATAAGTCAACACAGTACAAAACAATTTCATATTCACTAACAAATACGCACTTGTATCTATTATTACACTCAAACTCATTCTAGAGTACTACTGACTCTATCTCTAATGAGTAACACCCAACAGAGCAGGGTTGTCGCTTAACCATATGCTCTGATACCACGTTGTAAAGACCCGCAAATCCGTCTTCCGAAAACCCGACATCGCTACTTCCACTGTAGAAACTGTAGAGCAAACGGATGCCGGAAACGCAAACTTTAATGTTTAAAAGAAGAGGTAGAAGAAAAAATAGAAGAAAAAGAGAAGAAGAAGAACAACAGAACAACATCAGAAACAAAAACAATATCAGAATCTCACATATCGCAGCGGAACAACATATAATAGATAAATGAATAATCTTTAAACAAAGAACTATATCATTTTATACATACATCAATCATCAGAGTCAATATACAACTCAATACAACAATGGACAATTATATAACTTGTCCTCATACAGAATACACAGCGAAATAAATAAATAAGTATGGATGATACGTTACGCCATCCAGCTTGCTTCCAAAGCTCCAGAATATCCAGAATATCCTGATAATATAACTCTAGGCTGCCCGTGTGGAAATTGGTGGGCACCCAGAGTTTAGAAGGGAAACAATAAACTCCGAGTCAGTCATGGTGACTGGTGTGAGATCGTAAAACAGTTATTTTTCATAAAGAAAATAAAACAAATTCGCAATGCTTTTGGAAAATGAAACTACCATAAGACCTCCCGCCACACACACAATGCAAACGCAGAATTGGAGGAGATTTCTTCTTATGATAGTCAAAGATGCTTACTACGCAAAATCGAATCATTTCTGATATTATTATTAGTGCATAGTGTAGAAATCATTTCGAAAGTACAATATAAATCTTAGCCAGCATAGGTACCATTATAGTATGCTTACTATAGCTGCCATATTAGATGGCAGGTTCTACAACTAAAACCGTACAAGGCTCGTATTGTTTCTTTGGATTTCCAACAAATGGTCAGGCTAAGGAACTTCCTATTCCACGAAGGAACGCCTCTGGAATGACGTCCCGAGAACCTAACCGGATCTCTGCCAACACAAGGCCGGGTTACCTCTGCAAAAATAGGTAACTACTGACATGCGTATGCCATCCCCCGATCGTAACCGATCTTCCCGAGGATGCCCGATTTGCAACAAACCACATAATAATCAGTATCAACATAGGTTAAGTATCTGGGCTCCATACCATGATACCACCTCTATCCAGAAGGAATGACATACACTAAGGGGCGCTACTCCCTAGAACCTTGCCGCATCCTTCCTGTTTTGACCATTTCCGGGGTGTGAGGCTCGTCGAAGTCTCGTCCACAAAGCTACGCTTTCTACAAAGCCATGCTTCGGGTCAAACAAATGATCAAAGCATTGATCAAAAAGATAAATGATCAAACAAACGATCATATCATAAATGATCAAACAACGATCATTTCACAGCAACACTCAGTATGCCACGTTACCAAATTGGGAGTATATCGCTGATAAATTTCAACTACATAACCTCTGAGCTCGTACATCTCAGAGAAGGGTGTTAAGCTAAGAGAATAAATTCTCCGCCACCAACAGAAATGTATTTGAAAGAAATCAGCTTTATATCTCAATTTGTAACGTCAGACACACAATCCATACAAGTCTGTTCCAGGATCGAACAGAACCGAAGGCACTTCTCACGAAGCCCTTGCAAATCCGGATAATTTTCTAATCACGTCCGGACTTCCCGTCACTAAGGGTGATAAAACCTCTAAATCGGAGATCAACCGATGTAGAGTAACTCGACGGTAATCCTTCCGTTTTCAAAAATATCCGGTCTTCAACACCGGTCATTAAATGCGATTCATTATGACGTATCACATATTCGGAATGGGTTATACGACCCCATGGTCCTTTCCCGGCTAACCCGAATAGTGAGCGCTTATTCAAAAATAAGTGTGGCATTCAAATTCATCCAATTCACAACAAATACCTATCTAAAGGTAATTATTGATAGTCGGTTATTTAACTGTCAATAAAGATGCGCAACATCATCAGATTCCAAATAATTTTCCAAATTATTTATTTCCAAAAATATGTTTACTAGATATATAATTTCCACACTTTAAAAATAAATCAACGTTTATTTTTCTAAACAGTTTCCATTTCCTTTTATAAATTTCATAGTGAATTTATATTTCAAATATCTACTGATATACGATTTTCAATCGATTTCAATATTCACTTTCGATTTATCTTTACAAAGATAAATTCTCAAAAACATTCATTTCATATTGGAAAAGCAATTCCATACTTATTTAATGATAAGTATTTCACAAATCTATAAATTTTCAACACTTGGAAAATATTCGATATACTTAAATAAATGTTAAGTATATATTTCATTCTTTAAGGAAATCATTTGAGTCAAAACGAATGTTACGTAAAACATCGTTACGACGACTCAAAATCACTAGTATAGGGATTCGGATTTTAAGATAGATATATAAATCCCAATACTACATAAAACATTTCCTTTCGGAAATCATTTACTATAACAACAGTGTTATAGTCCACCATTTCCTTATTTCTCGAAAACGTCTATTTCAACAATGAATGTTGAAATCTATGATTTCGATATTTAACACATTTTAAAACATTGTTAAAACAATTAACTTCGCTTTTAATGTCACTTTTCCAAAACTATCCATTTTACTTAACAATATATTCACTATCCAAAATCGTGAATATACTTCACTAACCAAATCTCAATGGTTTCTACACATTTTATTTCAAGAATTATCCACTATCCAAAATCGGGGATAAAATTTCCTTAATCACTTTCTATATTAAATTTATCAAATTTGATTTATTTTCGAATTTATAAAACAACGTTTATAAATTCATCTTCTTAATTCATAACAACTTTGATTTAAATAAATCTCCTTTATTAACAAATTCGATCAATATTCCATTTAAAGGCAAAAATCCAATTTATAAGTTAATTTCTTATAAATCTCCTATTTGACAGTTTCATCCATTTTATAACCTCACAATTTATAAATTTATAAGTTTCATCTACTTACGAATTCCATAAATATTTCATTTTTAACACTTATAAAAACTCGTTTTATAATTCCAATATTTGATTTATAAATATCAATTTGTATAAATCTTTTTATACAAATCGTTTATAGTTATTCAAAATTCCCAACTTAAACCATTTTATAAATAAATCGACTTTTATTTCAAAAACGACACTTTGGTTATATTTCACTAAAAATTTTAACTTTTATAGCTTTAAAATTTTAACGTTTATAAATCAATTCAAAAATTCCATAAAACGTATATTTTCAAAAATCACTTTAAAAGTCCTTTTAAAGTAAAGTCGTTATTTTTAAACTTCAAAACTGAATCCGATGATGCAACAGCACCAATTAGTCAATCACAACAATAAACATCATATATCAATATGATAATCAACAAATATCACAATATCTGTAAATAAATAAATACTGGTGAGGAATCCAGTTGGATCCCTCCAACCTGTTTCCCTGCATCCACAGATGTTAGCACAATACCAATTCCACTTCGAGGTGGAATATCGCGGTATATGGGTTTTTATAAAAATCATCCGCTTACTAACGGCGCAATAGGGTCTCATCCGCTATACGAGGCGGGAAATCAATCAATCCAATATATACATATGCCAATATGTATATATTGCTATATATATATATAGATATATCCTACCGTATCTAATATCACATCCAAATAGCAATCAATCAAATCAATAACTGTAGAATCAAATTTCATTTGAGTGAGAAAAATCTCACCTTAGCTTTAATTTTGTAATCCATCTCTTTTTCGGCTCGACTTCCTTGATTTATACCTTGTATAAATATTTATACACATTTATTAATATTCGAAACAATTAATTAACCAATTTCCATTTTTAATTGTTTAATTCTGATAGTTCCGTTCTAAACCAATTTCTCAATTAATAATTTTATTTAACCAACATTTAAATTTCTTTAAACCCGTTTCCTTTTTATAAATTTATTTAACTAAAATTCAATTTCGTTTTTAGTAATTTTTATAACTTCTACAACATTTTTTTCCTTTTGACAGAATGTATATATGTTCAGAATTAAATGAAAACAGGTTATACCTTACTGCTCGCGAATTCAAACCCGAATATACCATCGACGAATCCAGACTCCACCACCGGTCTGCCGCCGACCACCCAAGTCATCGATCCTAACAACGTACTTCCCGAACAACATCCAGCTCGTGAATCGCCTCGAATCGGCCTCGCCTTCCCCTGCGATTTGATCACAAACCCCCAGATCAAGAGTGCGTACACCTTCGCCTACCTGTGCTTCTCGCGCTCCAGCTTGTATCGCCACCCTAGCCTCGATTCGCCGCCGTCGCAAGCTCCTACCTTGCTGCCTACGCGTTCGAATGCCGCCACGACAATGCTGCTCGAGAACAACCCCAGACTCACCCTCAATCGCGCCTTCGTCGCTCGATCGAGCCACTGCCGATCGCGAGATCTCCACCTCCTATCGCGACGAGCTCACGAACCACCTCGCTGCTGCCCTAGCCTGCCGCGTCGAACCCCCACTCGCGATGCCTTAACTGATTTCGATTTAGGGCTTCGGCCGTTTATTTCGATTGAGAGGGAGGGAGAAGAGATTAAAAGAAGCGGCCATTGATCTCGTTTGATTTTTTTCGAACTGAGGACATCGAGGAAGAGGACGTGATTATTAAAAATTGAAGGAGCGTGATTATCGGCTGAAAAAAGGGGCGTGTTTTAAGGAGAGAAACGTGCTGATGTTTGACAATTATTTAAATTTAAATTTAAATTGAATTTGTTTAAAATTTCAACGCGTTTGCATATCGTACGGTCACACGGCAACTCCGTTCAATACGAAATTTGAAATCCGGTAATAATACAATATTACGGACCCAATGGAACTGGTTTCGTTGAATTCCGAGACTGTGCCTCGGACGGCTATTTTTAAATTCGATTTAAACGATATAAATTCAAAACCGAACAAAACAGTTTCAAATTCGATTCTGAAGCTTCTATTATCTTTAGTACCATCAATACGAATTTTAAAAGCTTTTGAAATATTTTTCTTCAGCTTAAAATTGAAGATTCCAACTTTTATTCAACTATCAATAGATTAAATTTTAAAATTTAATCGCCAAATTCAAAGTTATATTGGGGATTCAAATTAAATCATCGTTCAAATATTTAAAATAAATTAAATATTTTCAATTTAATTTGTTCAAAATTCTGGGTCGTTACTAATGATTTGGGAAAATTATTTAAATCTGATGATTGTTGTGAATGTTGTTGATAGTTAAATCACCGACTATCAATATTGCCTTTGAAATGACACTTGATTTGTTTTTCAAACAAATGCTTATTATTCGGTTTAGCCGGGAAAGGACCTTTGTGTCAGATAACCTATTTCGAATAGTGATACGACGATATGGATCGTATTGAAGACCGGTGGTGAAGACCGGGTATTTGTGAAAACGATAGGATGACCTATCGATTGTCTCTGCACCGTTAGCTACGGTATAGAGATTTCCTTTGTGATGGGAAGTTTTATCGGGATTGTGAATACCCGGATTGCAAGGGCTTCTTCGGAAGTGCCTTCGGTTCTGTTCGAACCCGGAACAAACTTGTATGGTTACGTGTCTGACATTACATTTTGAGATATAGAGCTGATTTCTTTCAAATACATTTCTGTTGGTGGCGGAGAATTTATTCTCTTAGCTTAACACCCTTCTCTGAGACGTACGAGCTTAGAGGTTATGTAGTTGAAATTTATCAACGATATATTCCCAATTTGGTAATGTGGCATGCTGAGTGTTGCTATAATGATGATCATTTATTGATCATTTGTGATCAAAGCGTGGCTTTGTGAAAAAGCATAGCTTTGTGGACGAGACTTCGTCAGGGCCTCAACAACCCGGAAATGGTCGAAACAGGAATGTTGCGGCAAGGTTATGAGGGTCGCGCCCTTTAGGGTATGTCATTTCCTTCTGGAAAGGGGTGGTATCATGGTATGGAGCCCAGATACTTACTCATGTGGACACACTTTATTTATTATGTGTGATGTTGGTTACCGAGCGCTCGGATAAAGGTCCCAAAGGACCGGGGGATGGCATATTCGTGAGTTACCTAGTTACAAGGGTAACCCGGCCTTGTTGGCAGAGAGCAGTTTTTCTCTCGGAGCGTCCAGCCAGAGGTGTTTCCTACATGGCATAGGAAGTTCCTTAGCCTGACCATTTGTTGGCAAATCCATTTTCCAATACGAACCTTGTACGGTTTTAGTTGTAGAACCTGCTATTTAACATAGCAGCTATAGTAGGCATAGTATAATGGTACCTATGCTAACTAAGATTAATATTATACTTTCGAAATGTTTTCTACACTAGACATTAATAATAATATCCAATGATTTGCGTAGTAAGCATCTTTGACTATCATAAGAAGAAATCTCCTCCAATTCTGCGTTTGCATTGTGTGTGTGGCGGGAGGTCTTATGGTAGTTTCATTTTCCAAAAGCATTGCGAATTAATTTTATTTTATTTGTGAAAATAACTGTTTTACGATCTCACACCAGTCACCATAACTGACTCGGAGTTTATTGTTCCCTTTCTAAACTCTGGGTGCCCATAATTTTCCACACGGGCAGCCTAGAGTTATTTTTATCAGGATATTCTGGATATTCCGGAGCTTTGGAGATAAGCTGGATGGCAAAGCGTACTACCGTACTTGTTTATTTATTCCGTTGTGTATTCTGTATGAGGACAGGTTTATATAACTGTCTATTGTTGTATTGAGTTGTATATTGACTCTGATGTCATGTAATGTATAAACTGATATAGTTCTTTGTTTAAAAGACTAGTGATTATCTATTATATATTGTTCCGCTGCGAATGTGAGATCCTGATATTGTCTCCGGTTCTGTGTTTCTGTTTCTTTCTTTTTCTTCTGTCTTCTTCTACCTCTTCTTTTAAACCCTAATGGTTCGGTTTTCCGGCATTCGATTGCGCGGCATTTGATACAGTGGATGTATTAATGTCGACTTTTGAGCGTCGAAAAGTCGTATCGTTACAAATCGTTTTGTCGATTTCGTCACGTACCGGACATCGAAATGCAGAAATGAATATACTACGAAGATCAGCAGGATGAGACGAATAGAATGGTACACAAATATCAACGATATGACCAAGCTATCAAAACTCGATTTTTCACTGCCGAAAATGCTGCTAAAACATCGAAAATAAGATAAATGGAGCTATAGCAGTCCAAATTTGACGAAACGAAATACGTCTCACTCAGAAAATGATTTGCAATTTTATTATATAAAAATATTCATATTTCAAGAACATTTAATTTTCATCAAATTAACTGATTTAAAATTTAAAATTATGAAATTTCACAAACAAACAAACTTCCAAATTTTCAAACAAAAATCTACCACTTGCTATGCTTCAATAAACGCATACCAAATATTAAATTTTCATTTCAAAATTTTATTGTTTACTTTTAAGAAAAAATTTAGTTAATTACGTTATTTAAAATCGTTAAAATTTACTGGTCGTTACAGCAAGTGAACATTCAGCGCTACTCCATGAACTCCATGTCCAGCCACGACAATTTGAAAAAATACTCAGTCTAACCCGAGCATTATAATAAAATATCAACCGTATCAGTTTTGAAAACCAGCATGAGAAAACTCAAGAAATATGGTGAACATATAATAATTTTGTGAGACTACATGGAATGGATTTTACCTCACAAGAACAACATCCATAGATTAAAGAATGGAAACAAATCAAAACAAAATTAGACTTGAAAGAATGGAAACAAATAATTGAACATCGAGAAGAGCTCCAAACACTTCTCGATGCAATTAAGAAGACGATTAAAAGATCTGAATCAAACAAGGAAAAAGAACTTTTCCAATAATGACTAGGAGGGTGCGCCCCCTTTACCAAAAGTACACCTCTAGAATATACTTAAGAACTATAATGACTCTCAAAACCTTCAAGCCGGACCCTACCAACCATACCGAGTATTTGAGTATTTCACATCTCAGTAAGTTGATAACCAAAACCAATCTAGAATAGATGTGACAATACCCTAGTGGGAGCAGCCCCACATAGCTTAACCCCCACTCACTCTTTTTTTAGTCAATTCTAAAAAAGGATATCGAACTGATAGTCGATGAATCAACTATCGAAAAAATGGTCGTGTATGAAAATTAAAGCTCTTAGAACATTCGACTCTCACTTATGTTTGATTGTCACATCATAAATATTTGTAAAACACTTTAAAAACACACTTTAAAATATTCTTTTAAAGGACTAATTATATTTCTAAGTATATTAAAAAGAAGGGTCAAAAACAAATGTCATTAAAACATTTTTTACTATAAACCCAAAACAATTTACACTACTGTTTATAACTTTAAAACAACATTTATTATCCCAGTTGATAATAAATCAATTTAAAAGGCTTTTATAAATTTTAAACAATGTTAATTATCCCAAAAGATAATTGCTATTACTCTTTTATAAATTTAAAACCATATTAATTCTTCCAAAAGATGTTTAATCAAATTTATTTATATATTTTAAACAACGTTAATTTTCCCAAAAGATAATTAATCAAATCTGTAATCTTTTTATAACTTTAGAACAACATTAATTATCTCGAAAGATAATTAATCAAATTTATAATACTTTTATAAATTTAAACCAACACTTTCCTGTATTTCAAAATTCTCAAAAATACTTAAAAATATGGTTTAAACAACTTTTAAAGTGCAAAAACATGACCAAACATTTATTTTTATAAAAATACAAGCACATGTTCAGCACAAATAAAGGTTTAAGAAGTTGATATTTCATAAGTGATGGTATAGCGATAATCGCATTAACGACACTTACATAAATCAAACAGTAGGTCATAAATACTTCAACCAAAGATCAATATAAGTAACATACGAATATAAGTAAGATGCATATAATAGTAAATTAATAATGGCGAGAAACCTCTTAGGGTCTCTGTATAAAAGTCCCTTGCAAAACCATGGTTATTTATGCAAATTCACTTTTCAAGTGAGAATTCAAATCCAAACAAACAATCAAACAATAATAACAAACATATTATTATCAATAATTAGCAATTAATAGCTAACATACCATTTATTAATTAATCCATATATTAATTAACTTCAAAAATAATCTTTTTACTTTGCAAGCACAGGACGGTGATTTATTTAGCTCGATAGATGTCCAAAATAATCTATTCAATTTAATAATGGTAGAACGGTGTTTTATTCTACTAAATAGATATCACAAACGAAGTATAACTAATTTAAATACGTTAAATGTAATTAAATTAAGTCACTCTAATTTTACCATTAACTTATACTTCTCAAAAACTATCAACCATCATCCAAGCATTCAATAAAATTCTATAGCAATATAGATATTATCTAGTTTATTTATAGGTAGTTAACTCACCAAAATTCTAGTTGATTCTTTCGCATTCCAGTTTGATCTAAAATTGAACAACGTTCGATTTTAGCCTAAATTTCTACTAGCTTCAAATTCAATGAATTCAACACCAATGCATAGATAACCTCGATACGAGTCCAACACAAAAGATCGCGTCCAAATCCGGCTTCGTATGAGTCAGATATTCATTATATAAGTTTTTGAATTAAACAATTCATTAATCAACTTAATCAAATTTTAATTACCCGCCAACTCATCTTCTCCTTCCCCTGATCACACTCCTATGCATGCGTGCACCTGTACATACTCCAACCGATAAAACCACTCCACCTCTCTCCTCCGATCTCACTCCATACTCGATGAAATCAAGATCCATCTATTGCAACGTGTCTCTCTTCGCGAGAGCCACCTCCCCAACCCGATGAACCGAAGCTCGATCGAACCTACAAAGCGCGACCTATGCTTAGCTTCGATAGCCTTAAAATGTTGTGCCTCCCATCCCTTGATCGAAGCATCCCATTTTCTGGCCGTGAATGCTCCTTCTTACCACAAACTAAATGCAACCAACCCCATGTCCTATGGATACCTAAATCAATCACAAAACCAAACCCTAGCCCCGCCTTCAACACGTCGAACAACTCCAAACCCGACTGCACATAACCAAACCTATATGGATTTGTATACATCTCCATTACAGACTCAAAGATTCTTGTTTTATATTTTTTCATTAAGTAAATCTTTTGATTTGAATTTTTGAAGTCGTGATTTGGTTTCTTTTGGTTTATAGGAGAGTCAAAATGAATAAGAGAGAGAAGAGGGAAAAGTAAAAGTGTGTTGAATAATCTAAGTGTGAGTTTGATTTATTCAAATATTTCCAGCATCTCCGTACAGGGCATTTCATTCATGAAAGCATCGCGAACGACAAAACAAAAGGAGGATTGCCCATAAAAATGTGGCACGATCTCAAAACAACAATAAAATACATAGATTATTTCAGTCTGCGAAATTTCAAAAATACCATCGTTTGCCATAAAATACGTCAAACGAAAATATGATTATTCAAATTAAAAATTATGGAAAAGTACTATAAGTTCATTTTAAATTGCGTCATTAAAAACAAGTTGTTTTATTAACAATTGATTTTCTTGTTGATTATTCGAACTATTAATTATTGTAATAAGTTTACAAAATGAGTTCACTATTATTATTTATTAATTAAAAGGGGTTAAATAAGACTATTAAATCCATTTAATTAATAATTCGAATATTTAAAATATCCATATATTTGAATACAAGTTATTTATATTTTTAAGCATCAATTATTTAAATATTTAAAATTAATTAAATATTAAAAATCAAAACAATAAAATTCCAGGATGCTGCGGTTGTTGATTTTATAAGTTTTTGAATTAATTAATACAATTACTCACTAATAAAATCACTAATTACCCTTTATAATCCATCTTCCCCAATCACTAATCCCTCCTCTTGTACATGCCACATCATTTGTGCATATCCACCCCCTTCTCTCCTAGATTTCTCCCCCCTCCTCGATGAAATCACACCAAACGACTTTCATTCACTTTCACTTCATCCAAGCTTCATAACGCACCCACCCACTTCATGCTTGACTGCCCAAAGAAAATCACGATGTGGAAACCGCATGTGCCATTGTGCAAATGTCGCACCCCTCAATCGATGGCCGGAGTCTTTGAAATTGTGCCATAGGGTGCTCTTCGACCAAAGACATACAATGACGATCTCTGATTCGCTCCTCGCCTCCTCCTTCATCATCAAACTCGAACCCTAGATCAGCATCCACTTCCACTAACCTCCACTGCATGCATCCATCCCACCATATATTTGAAGCCCCCTCCATCATGAATACAACGGATCAAACGACTACTCCTATCGACGCCAATAGCTCTGGGAATAATTGAATTTGTTGTGGTGGCTCATTTTTTTGTTTAGAGTGAAAATTAAAAAGAAGAGAGGGAGAGAAGTGAAAAGGAAGAGTCAGGGTGAGTTTTTTATATAATAAATTAAATTTTTATTTTTATTTTTAATCATTGCAAGTTTCGAGCTCGCATGATCATACATCACGTCTGATCATCACGAAACTCGTCGGCATACATCACCACATTATTCCGGTTTTGATTGCACCAGTTTTGTTAAAATCCATGATAGTGCCCCGGGGCAATAATTTCACGCATTTCGAGACCGTTTATCAATAAAACAAATTTTTGGATACATTACCAATATTTATTCGAACTATTTAATTTTGTAAATATTTTTCTATAACAAGTTCACCATTGTTACTTATTAATTAAAAGGAGTTATTAAGCTTTTAAAATTAATTATTTAAATATTTAAAATTAATTAAATATTTAAAATCAAAACAATAAAAATCCGGGTCGTTTTGGTTATTTTACCTAATCAAAAGTTTACATATAAATAAAAGGACAATCAAATATGTTAAAGAAAGCAATTAATAAGTAGATGAAATGTTGGAGGAGTTATCTCATTTCATTAACTTATCTTTAATGTTATTTCAAAACAATTTGAATACTCAAACACATATATTTATGCATATATAAATAAATGCAAACTATGCTTTAAATTAAATAACACACACACACAAATATATATATATATATATGTATGTATGTATGTATGTATGTATGTATGTATGTATGTATGTATGTATGTATGTATGTATGTATGTATATGTATATGTATATAAACTTTGTAATCTATTACATTTTTAAAATTAAAGTAACAAATTGAAATCTACTTTAACTTAAGAGGGATTCAAAGGATTTATAATGTTTTGCACAAAAGCCCACTTATGTTTTTTAACTGAAACAACTTTTAGACAAATATCAACAACAACCAAAATTATATTCAAAACAACAAATATGTGAAACATGTATTCAATCTTCAAAATAATTTTAAATAACTTACATTTATAGTTAATTTATGTTTGTATATATAATGAGGTACAAAATACATCAATTAATTAAATTGGTTTCCAATCCAAAATCGTTTGTTCGTTTATTTTCCTTTTCTATAAAATAATAATTTCTAAAACATGAAAAAAATTAGATTGGACAATTAAGCAGATATATATTTGTTGTAAAATAAATTAGATCTAAACTATACATATAATATGAACATATGATGAAAAGGTTGTAGCAAATGTATGATCTACTTATATTATCATAATGAACATATAATCAATTAAAATATGTCAGATCTAAAATTTGGGTCAACATAATGAACAAATGATGAGATTAGACTTAAATTAATTAGCATATATCAGATCTGAATTTGGAGTCAACATAATGAACAAATGATGAGATAAGATGTAGCATGTATAGGATTTAAACTTCATTAACATGGTGGGTATATGATAAGATAAAATTAGAATTACATTGGGATTTAAAACAATTTCCTTTACCTCCAATAAAAATTTCAAGTTTAAATATTAAATTTAATATTTCTAAACATTAAATTTTAGTCAAAACTGCTCATTTTCATCGTAGAAAATTCATAATTAACTATTTTCTTGTTCGAAAATTATCAAAATTAAAACCCTTCTCTACTTTAATGTTATTAACATCATGTTAAAAATTCAATCCATTTGGAGATGATTATTCAAGATTTATTCCTAAACCTAACACAAATAGTGTCATTTAACACCGAAACATGTATATGCTTATTCTATTAACATCAAAACATGATTATCATTATTTGAAATAGCAAAAACATGTAGAAATCTGAATCTAAAAAGATTGTGATATGAAACAAGGTAAGTATCAATCTCCTAGATTAAAACTTGTTTAAAACTCCCTCCTCCTTTTAAAGTGAAATATTGAATTGTCTTTGATTTGTTTTCCTTTTCTTCCCCTCCTTTGATAATGACGGCCTTGGTTTAGTGTATTTGTTTTATTTTTACGAGAATGAAAGTGAATAGTATGTTTAGGTGTATAAAGGTAATTTGGGTTTGGGCTAAAATCTATCATTGCCTAATTTAGTGTATTATATATTGAAGAGAACATGGAGAAATCATTTCTCTCTTCTCTTATTAAGTTTCAGCTCAAATATGTTCCTCTCGTTGCTTCAAGTGAACATTTTACAAATAAGCCATCCTGCCAGCAATAAAGTTGCATAATTTACCAATGGTTTATGAACCAAATCAATTAAATTTAAAACCAACATTTCTTACACCGATTGTCGTACGTTACTTTCCCTATCCATTCCGTAATAACGTCCTCATAGAAATAAATAACCGCTCGCCTCCTTTTTGTATATATGAACCCTTCCTCAATAATTTGGCCTTTTGCATATATCTCCTCCATGATTCAGGTAATTTTCAAAACTTTGGCTCTGTTATTTTCAATTTACAAACTTTTTACTGATTTAGCTGCTTAATTTGATCGATTTGCTAATGCCATCATTATCTGCTTCAATTGTTTAAACTTCCAAACAAACAACTACTTCTTTGTTGACTTTCATCCTTTGAAGCTATGTAGTTAAAGCCCCGCTGAAGCCCAGCAAAATCCTCGCTATAGCATGTAGCACTCTTCAACCACTACGCTATTTCAATTTAACGCTATTAAACAGTAGATCCGCTTTTAGTCCCACTATTTTCTGCTACACCGCTAAATCAAGGCTTTTTAGCATCCGCTTTAGCAATATTGATATACAAAGGTTGATTTGACTATTTCTCTTTTAAACCTTATTAGAAAAGTTATGGTAAAGATCTAATTTTAAGGAATAAGTGCTCAATATAAGTTGGAAATCTATTATAGTCACTAAAGTTGGTCAGCATAAATTATGATATTCATTGATTTAGTTATATAAGATTGAACAATATTCTTTTTCCCACACAAAAACCATGGTTTTACAATTTCAACTATGTTTGCTTATTTACACATCATATCTTGAAAATTGTAGTTATGATTTTTCCGCTCATCTATGCTATCATTCATTCACAATTCATGCGTTGCTTATTTTATACTATTGTAGCTTTTGCTTGAAGAGATGCTCTACTAATCTGATTGGAGGTCTCTTAATTAAATTTCATACAAAATTTTGAATAAATCCGTTTAAAGATGAAAATTTCCTTTTAAAATTTCAAACCTCGCCAAAATTAATAATAACACCCGGATCAATCTGGTAAACCAGCGTGAGAAACTCAAGAAATATGAGACAAGTAACAGTAACCATTGAGACCATATGGGTTATTGTAACGGTTTTGCCTCAAATGAAACCAACCATTCATTAAGTTTAGTGATATGATAAATAATGTCTAGAGTGTAGCACCTAAATCATATCAAATAGCTGCTGTGTGAACACCATAACAATAATAGGTATACAATCAATACCACTAAGGCGTTTGCACAATGGATTTTCCATGGAGATCTCCTCGGATTAAGTTAAATTCGAACTCCTACAGAAGGATCAGAGCTATCCTTCCAAGCAATGTACATCTTTAGGGAATGTACCATAGGAAATACATAATTGGCTCATGCACAAACACTCGTGGTTTCGAATGCATTGCTCCCACATGTAAATCCGTAAGTAATACTAGATGGAGTCGCCTACACCCTTGGGATTGCTAAATGCTACGTTCCCTTTAGTTATGCATCATACCTCTAGTTTTAGTCCTTTCCGATGTCGAGGCTATGTTCGGCATCTCTCACTCCAGTCTTCATCACCCAAACATAACACGATCCCTAAATGGATTTCATTATCTCGAATGGATAATGAATCACTATATGGATTCAAGCATCTTGAACAAATCTCGAATCTCCACATAGATTCTCGCATAAGTCTTCTGACGAATGCTAACGTTGTCCTTTCTCTTGGAATACTCCTCCAGATAAACGATCGTACATGATAGCATCGTTTGAAATGTTAACGCTGACCTCTCCTTTGGACTTAACCTTAGGATTGACAGTTCAACTCTATAACATTTCACTTCACAACCACTTCCAAAACATAGAACTCGTATGCTAGTTTTGAAGTGGTATTCGATAAGTAAAACACTTATCGATCCCGGTCTCTTTAAAACCAATCGATGAATTTTTGATTAACTTAATTCCGGTTCTTTCTAAAGTAAGCGAAAGATAGAGATGCTTCGTACCAAAGCTTCTCCCTATTGGTGTGGAATCACAAAGCCTTTCGATACTTCTTAAGTAAATATTAGGTCAAGTTCGATAGTCGACTAATCGGTTACCTAGTCAAAATAATTGCTTATACAAATCAATAGTCGTATACTTAACTCGTTTCCGACATTCAAACTTAACTATTCATCACCCAAGACTAAAGCCAGGTAAGTTAAAGCATGGGTTGCATCAAAGCCTTGCCTAGACACTTCATTCTTGAATCTCACAAATATATAAGTCTACCTCATCAGCCTTTAGTGTTAAGTATAGTATTAATGATTTCCGAAACAAGTAAGAAACCAACAAGATTAACACGTCTTCGATATTTTTTGACTTAACTATTCCTCGATAAAGAGGGAAGCTAATAGGTTAGAGTTATGTTGCTCATATCCCTACTCGAACATCAATCTTAACTCTCATAAATAGATAAGCCTACTTCATCGCTTTTAGTGTTAAGCATAGTTAATTACTTTTCAAACAAGTAATCAAACAATTAACCATTTGGCCATTAAGCAATTCTAACCCCAATCTAAACCTTTTATTTATACTTCCAAAACCCTTTTTAAAATGATATATGTATAGTAATTTATTTACCGAAACTTGATATGTAAATAAATAGGTCAAAGGATATTTTATTACATAAGATATAAAATAGTCAAAATTGTTGAGCAAATGGTTTTGATTCATGGAATATTACTCAGAAAGAATACACTATTCCTACTGAGGAGTATTCTACTTGGTCAAATACACAGAAACTAGATGCCACAGCTAATGCAAAAGCCATGAATATGTTGTTTTGTGCCTTAGATAAAAATGAGTTTAACCGTGTTAGCATGTGTAATACTGCATATGAAATATGGCGTACACTCAAGGTTACACAGGAAGGAACCAACAAGGTCAAACAAAGCAAAATATCCATGCTCAAAAGTCAGTTTCAAAACTTTAGAATGAAAGAAAATGAATCTATAAATGATATGTATTCAAGATTTCAGGATATCTACCATTCATTAGTAGGACTAGGAGAAAAATATTCAGACTTTGATATTGTATCCAAAATACTTAACTCTTTAACGGATGAATGGGAAAGAAAGATTCTCGCTATTGAAGAAGCAAACGATATTTCCAAAATAACTCTAGAAGAGTTAATAGGAAATCTAATGTCCTATGAAGTAAATTTGCAAGCTTAACGAGTTCAAGGTCAAGATAAAAAGAATGTAGCATTCCATGCAGAACAAGAAGAATCAGATTCAGACAAATATGACTTAGCCTTTATTGCCAAGAACTTCAAGAAATTCTTGACATATAGAAAAGGAAACAGAAATAATGGCAAGAAAAACTCAAACAGCAATAAACCACCATCTTTATCAGTTATGGAGTGTTTTAACTGTCACAAAAAAAGGCATATGCAGAAGGACTGTCCAGATCAAAAGAAAGAATATCGAAATAAAAGGAAGGACAAATTCAAAAGAAAAGCCTTTTCAGTCACATGGGATGATTCAGATTCCTCCTCTTCTTCTGGAAGTGAAAGTGACAGCGATAATGAACAAGCCAATGTATGCTTTATGGCCAAAGATAATGAGGTTAGTGATTTAACTTTCGATGATATGATAGAAATAAATTCTGAATTATTAGATACTTTAAAAAGTCTCAAAAGAAAATATAAAGAGGCTGTAGAAAATCAGAACAAGGCAGAATTCGAAAGAGATATGCTTAAAGATGAGAAGAAAATATTGGAAGAAGAACTTGAGAAAACTCAAGAATCACTTTCAAATGTTAATTCTCAACTTATATTATTAAGTCAAGAAATTGAAACTCAAAAAGAAAAGAATGATGGTCCTGTTTCTGAAAATCATGTTTTAAAAACTAATATTAAAATGGTTGAACTAGAAAATTCAAGTCTAAAGACCAAACTAGAAGGAATCACTAAAAACGTTTCAAATTTTAATAAAGGAAGAGAAAATTTATCTAGACTTATTGAGAATTCACAACCTGTTAACAATAAAAATGGTTTAGGATATAATAAAACTAATCGTAGAAATAGCACTAGATACGCTTTTATGTATAATAAAAATGTTAGTGCTACTACTAAATTTCGAGTAAAGTCGAAATCAAATTTTCATAGAAATTCAAACACTGTTATGACCAATAATGTTTATAATTTCTCTAGAGGTACAAAATCATTGACGGGAAAAATGAATAAGAATTATCTAAGTATTTGGGTTCCTATTAATTGGAAAAATAGAGAAAAATGCATTAATGATTATTTTGATATGGTAGTTAATAATGAAAATTATATTTATAAAGGTTTAACCACACCCAAATGGGTATGGTTTCCTAAAAATTAGGAAATTATAAGAACCTTGGGTATCGCATGCTTTAAATGTTCATTGTTTTCTGATACCTTACATTATAAGTAGTAGTTATTTTGTTCTATATTGTTAACACTTATGTGGAATATAATATTTGTTATCATATAAACTCTCCTTTTCGTCGATGACAAAGGGGGAGAAAGATATTGCTCTAACACTATTTGCAGGGATAAACAATGCAAGCACAGATTAAGGGGTAAGCATAGGATGAAGTAAGTTGTTATTTTATTTTATAAAAATATTAGTCTTTATTTCATATGGCTTTTATTAAATAACCACTCTATTCATATTATTTCCAGACTCATGTTAATGGTATTTTAATGTATGAATAATCGTTTCTTTCATAATATCTATCAATGCTTCATACCTTTACTTTCTTATTCCTTTTTGTCGATGACAAAGGGGGAGAAATATTATTACTAACATCAAGAATGCAGGATATAGAGTATCAAAGATTCAGGGAGAGTAAGTGTTTATATTATATATATACAGTCGAAATCTGTATCTATTTACAGGTTGTCATCAATCAAAAAGGGGGAGAATGTTGAGACTTGGTTTTGATTCATGACACGAAGCTATCACTACAACGTACAGATTTGACAACTGCTACGACGAGAATATATACTACAAGGAGACAAGACTTCAAAACTGGTGCATCAATTTTATTATTTTTTGATTTTGAGTCTTAGGTCAATATTGTTAAAATCTCTCCTCGGTGAAGTATATATTAGCTTATATATTTTATCATTCTATTTTCAAATTTTTTATACATATATATAAGCATATAAATAAATTATAAAAGTGTGAAAGTTATATACATTTTTATATATGAAAACTGTGCATATTGCACAAAATTCACTAGGTCAGTCGACTGAACCAGAGGTCCAATCGACTGACACTGGAAAATTTGTGCAACATGCACAGTGCACAGATATATGAATATATATATTTAAATTCGTTTGAATATTCAGTCGATTGACCCGGAGGCTCAGTTGAATGAATTTCTATAACATCCACTTTTCGAAAAGACCCGACTTTTGTGAACAGTTGCGAACTTCTAACGAAAAGATTCGGACACAACACTTCGATCGAAACTCTTCACCAACAGTCGCTACTTTAAAACCTTTATAAATACAAACTCCAACTTGATTCCAAATTACTAAATTACATTCAAATATTCTTATCTCTCTGAACTAACTCTCTGAAATCTATATGCTATTATACTTTCAAATATTCTGCATTAAAGCAATACAAAACCTTTTTATTCTTCATATACTTCAAATATATATTTATACTCGAGGAGAAGATTATAGGAAGGGTGTACTACAAGTGACAAATCCATGTTATTAAGAACACACAAAGTCAAAACTATTTTTGTATTTGTTGAAGTCCTGTTCTGCTGCTCAGGCGTGTGAAGTCCTCTTCAGCTGCTAAGGCGGAATCCTGTTCCGCTGCTCAGGTCCTTGTTCGGCTGCTCAAGGGTTGTATAGACATGTTCCTCCGGGTTAAGTGAGGGTTGTTGTTTAGTGAAATTCCAAAAGGAGTCTGGGACTGGAAGTAGGACGGTGCTCCGAACCAGTATAAAAATCTCTGGTGTCAATTTTACTATACCGCTTTTATATTCCGCACTTTTTACCGTATAGCTATCATCACTACACTCTGTATTATCATATATCCATATTACACGATCCATAGCACACTTTCAAACATATTTTCTAAAAACCATTAATAATTATAAATATCTCAAACCACTTTTGAAATACTCTAATATGAGTTAGTAAACACTTGTAAAAATAATGAAATAGAATACTTAAATATCTTTTCAAACCTTTAAAGTCCAAAAATCAAGTCTAAATGGGGCAGTTTTGCACAAGAGAAGTTTTGGCCACTTTTCGAGATGTTACTTAACTTTTTACTATCTAAAATTTTTATAGCACCAAACACACACACACACACACACACACATATATATATATATATATATAATATTATAAATATAGCGAGAAACCATTAAGGATCTCTCTTCAAAGTTTCATAGAAACCGCCAAAATCAAGGCAATTCCTAAGTGCATCCATAGCAACTATTGAAAGTGCACTTTCAAATCCGAGTCTGATTTAAACCAAAGTCTATCTATAACCTATGTATTTCATTTCATAGTCTTATCAAAAGTCATATATGTTAGTTCAAGTGCATTCCAAGTCCATAGACATGGCTCATATATGCATCTTGTTTTCAAAATAAGAATCAAATCAATGTTTTCGACAATGTCAATAACAATTCAACAATTTAAACACAATCAAAATACAAATATATATGTTATATTTTCCATTCAAAGAGGTGTGTTAACTCACCTTTAACCCAATAACAACCATCCAAGCACCCAAGTCCAAACCCAACATTGCAACCACCTTTCCTTCCCTTCCTCCTTTGTGTTTCACCTGCCTTTTGCCTTCCTTCCCACTTGATTGCTCACGGCCTATTAGGATAAAGGGAGATGATCTTCAATTTTTCAAGATCTGTCTAGCTAGCAATTTTTGTAATATTCCCTTAAGGCTTCACTCCAAATTTGAGTTGAATTGGAATTGTTTTAAAATTATTTTGCTTTAGGAATTTAGATAAGAAGAAGACATGAAAAGAACTTGTATTTGCTTTATGAATTAGTGATTTATTCCTAAGGGTATGCTTTCCTTATATTGCCTTCAAGATGGTGTTGCTTAGCCCTACTCTCACCCTCCCACTGTGCCATGGAAGACTTACCTCCAATCACTTCTCCTTTACATTTATTTGTTATGCTAATTACACTTATACCCTTCTAATGATAATATCCCTTATCCTGATGGAAGCTTCTAGAATTTTCCATGCTTTATGAAGTGGTGTGTGTTAATTAGTAGCTAATGTGTTCATTTGATCATTAGATAAGTGCACAAGAGTTCGAGCAACTTATATCAATTAAAAAACTGTTTTCTAATAAATCGATTTTCAATCACATTATCAGTATTTTTGGTCACATTATCGATAGTTAAATTAGAATGTCAGAAACGATTTAAGTATACGAATATTGATTTGTATAAGCAATTGTTTTTGACTAGGTAGTCGATTAATTTACCATCGAACTTGACTTAATATTGACTTAAAAAGTATCAAAAGGCTTCGTAATTTTATACCAATGAGAACCCCTGGGGAGAAGCATTGGTATGAAACGTATCTAGCTTTCGCTTACTTTAAAAGAACCAGAATTGAGTTAACTGGAAATTCATCGATTGGTTTTGTAAAGACTGGGATAGGTAACTGTTTTACTTATCGAATACCACTTCAAAACTAGTATACGAGTTCTATTTTTGGAAGTGGATGTGAAGTGAAATGTTATAGATTTGAACTGTCAATCCTAAGGTTAACTCTAAGGGAAAGGTCAGCATTAACATTTCAAATGATGTTATCATGTGGGACTGTCTATCTTGAGGATTATTCCAAGAGAGAGGACAGCGTTGGCATTTGTCGAAAGACTTATGTGGGAATCTATATGGAGATTCAAGATCTATTCAAGATGGTTGACTCCATGTAGCGATTTGTAATCTATTCAAGATGATGGAATCCATTTAGGAATTCATGTTCTGTTCGAGTGATGAAGTCTCGAGTGAGATATGCCAAATGTAGTCTCAACATAGGAAATGACTAAAACTAGAGATAGGATGCATATGGAACATAGCATTTAGCAATCCCAAGGGTGCAGGAAACTCCATCTAGTATTACGTATGGATATGCATGCAGGAGCAATGCATTCGGAGCCACGAGTGTTTGGATATGGGCCAGTTATTTATTTCATATAGTACATTCACTAGAGATGTACGTTGCTTGAAAGGATATCTCTAATCCCTCTGTAGGAGTTCAGATTCGGATTGATCCAAGGAGATCTCCATGGAAAATCCATTATGCGAATGTGCCTTAGCAGTATTGATTGTATACCTATTATTGTTGTGGCATTCACATGGCAGCTATTTAATATGATTTATGTGCTACACTCCAGACATTATCTATCATATCACTGTATGCTAAACTTAATGAATGGTTGATTTCATTTGAGGGGAAAACCATTACGATAATCCGTAGGTCTCAATGGTTACTTTTACTTGTCTCGTATTTCTTGAGTTTCTCAGGCTGGTTTACCAGATGATCTAGATGTTATTTTTGTATAATACTCGGGTCAACCCGTGTATATTTCAAGATTTAGCCTTTGATGTTTTGGAGCTTATGTAAAAGAGAAGGATGATTATTTACCATAGTATTCTTATTTCTACTGCACTACTGTATTGTATATATCAGCAATGTAAGGACAGACAGTTCTAACTATCAAGTTTGATGATAGTACTTGGATTTTAGTAACCCTAAAATTTCTGTATTCGGAGTAACACTTTGTACTATTCTTTTGACATTAAATATTATCATTCCATTGTGAGATTCTAATGTTGTGTTTACTCTTTCTTATTCTATTTTTCTTTTTATTATAGCCTAACTTTCTTTCCTTTCGACACATGGGTGTTCGGCATACAAATATCGTGTATGTACTAGCGTCGATATTCGAGGGTCAAAAATTCAGATCATTACATTTGGAATTAAAGCTCTAGGTTGATCGAACACCTTGGCTTTGGTTGGGTATGGATCATTAGGTATAGGGTAAGCAACACCCTAGAATGAGACGAGTGTAGTATACATATGAATGCGTATTTTTATTTTGAATAATAGACTTTAAAATTATTCCTTTAGAATATCCCTTTCTTAGTTACTCTTTCTTTGAAATAATTTTATCCTTTTGTGTCCTGAAGGAGTTTTGCTTTGATTAGGTAGGAAGAATTACGAGTGCTAGAGCTACTAATACTAGAGGTGGTCAGAGTAGTACTGTCATGAAAGGCGGGAACCAAGCACCGAGGAATGTTGCTCTAGTTGAAGAACCGAGAACCTGTGTAGTTAGCGTTTGAGGTGCAAAAAGTTGTAGCAGAGATATATTGGGGATATAGCAAGATATAGCGGACGACTTTAAAAAGAGAAACGATGAACATTCTACATTAAAAAGAGGAACAATTATTACTTATTATTTCCCACCAAGCAAAACCAGTTATAATAAAGTAAAGACAAACAAAGTTGACACTTAAAAAGTTAAAACTAGTTATAATAACCAACAGCGTATATCATTGTTACATCAACTTTGAAATTACCATAAAACTTAAAAGCAAGACATCAAGCAAAATGCTTATTTATAGAAAAGGGGGATATAGCGGGGCAACAAAATCGGGGATATAGCGGATTATTGCCCCAATATCAGGGATAATAGCGGATCCGCTATATTGGGCCGCTTTATAGGAATATCGTTGCCCCAAAAGTCCGCTACGGGATATATCGGGGCAATATCGGGGAATTGACTGCACAGCCGAGAATGAATGTCATAAAGGAGATCATCCAGGTCATGCCTCAAATGAGTTTTGCTTCGCTCTGCCGCGATTGTAGGAGATTGGGGGGTAAGATGTTTAATGGTATGGATACTATTATAGAAGTCCAGTCTTGGCTAAGATTGTGTGATCAGATATTTGGAGATATGGACCTAGGTGATGCAATAATGCTTAGTTGGCATCGCGACATCTGATAGATGTAGTAATGGATTCGTGGAGTTCTATTACAGATGATGTCCAAGAGAAAGAATTCTCTTAGGCCCAATTTAAAGATGAATTTGAGATGAAGTTTATTCCGAAAGCCAGAAAGACTTTGTTATTTAGGAGCTTCTTGGATCTGAAGTAGGGGGCCATGACTGTGGTGGAGTATGAAAACTGGTTTATTGCATTGTCTTGGTTCGGGTTAGGATTGGTTGACATGCCGATGAAGAAGAACAAGATGTTCATTGCGAGTATGCACCTTGACTTCCAATGAGATACGACTACTCACATCATGGGATCTTTTGTTGGTTTGGTGAACATGGCTTTAAGTTTTGAGAGCTTAGCACCGAAGTCGTCTATTTCTACACCAGCTAGGGACAACAAGCGGAAGTTTCAACCATTGAGAGATATCTCTGGAGTAGTTTGCCGTAGGTGTAGGCAGATGGATACTTTGCTTGGAGTTGTAAGTCGAGGAAAGAAAGTTAGGTGGCTAGAGCGCGGATAGTAAAATCACCAATCGTGGAGGTTCCGAAGCTTGAGCCATGGTTTGCATCAAAAGGTTGTTATGGTTGCCATCAGCCTGGCCATTTTATTAGAGATTGTCCTATGCTCAAGAAAGGGGAGAAGCCTAGGATTTTTGCTATTTCTGCAGCTAATAAGGGGAAGAAGATTCTTGAGGGTATACTATATGTTTATGGCTTTCATATTTCTGTTTGTTTGACTCTAGTACTTCTCATAGTTTCCTTGATGATTGTTTAAAATCATGCTCGGTCAATTTAGGAGCATTGCTTGTTATTGATTGGTGCTGAACCAGTTTATGGGCAGTTTTATCTTTGTACGTCATGGGTTGGGTAAACATTAATTATGGGTACAATGAAATGAACACTTTGTGAATTAAGTTTCATAGTTTGACTAAGGCGTTCGATGATAATGTTGGGTTAGAAGTTAAAATTTAGTAAAAGAAGTTTACTATAATCAAAAGAAAGGACATAATATTTTGGAAATAAATATTTGTGAAAAGAATTATATAAGAAGGTGATTTTATATAATTGTAGTTTATAAAATATGGTTTATAAACTAAAAAGATTTAAATAGAGAATTTGAGAATTTAAATCTCGGTATCTTTGAAAATGTTTTTCAAGATTTTGGATAATAATATTAGTATTTTTGAAGTAAAAATTTGGGAATTGGTTTAGATCAGTACCTAGTATTACTATACGAAATATTTTATACCGCATTGAAAAGATTTTTCGTTAAGTACCAAAAGTATGGTTTGGATATACTGAACTCACTTCCGTCACTTAAAAATAATTCTGGTGATGACTGCAGCATCATCATCGTTAATTTTTCAGGTTTCTAAGTGTGGGATGCTACAAAGTTATTTTGATAAAATGGATTTTGATTTAATCCCAAAGTAAGATTTGCTATATAAAATATATATCTATATATAATTTCAAAAGAATTTGAAATGAAAACCAATTGTTAGTTATAAAATACTCTTGTTTAATTATATCGTGGACACATGTAGCCTATGCGTTAGGAAAGTATGGTATGTGCATCATGATATGATATGTTATTTGATAGTTTTCAAATGAAATGAAAATTTTTGACAGTTTTGGATAGTCGGAAACTTCTGGATTGTTATAGAGCTTGAAACTAAGTATTTTCAAAGATATAAAGTTGAGTTATATAATACTTAAATTTGAAAAGGTAATAAGTTAAAACGAGTTTAAATTGTTGATCATCCTTGTTAAGTAAGATGAATCAGATGTTTTGATATACTCTTAAGATATAATAGAGTATTATACGTGTACGAACTTAAGTTATAAAATGTGGATAAGCTTGAAGCTATGTTTTACGAAATGATTCATAAATTATTTTAGTAGTAAATTACATACTATTTGGATAAATGAATGTGACTAAAAAGGAATTGGTGTATTTAAGAAACCAATAGGATAAATAGGTAAGTTGTATGTAGGTCGTTTTATTCTCATGACTGTTCTTCATTCAGTATTCAAATACATGTTTTTGAGGTGGTTTACACTAGTCCAAACAAGAATTTTTCACTTGATTCTTGACGGTGAACACTTGATACGGATTCATGGTACGATCCCTATGTTTTCTATCATAGTATATAGCTATGCAAAGAGAATGAAGATTTCTGATCAAGGAAGAAAATCGGAGTCTGCACTAAAGAGGTTAAGTGATCTATACTAGTTTGGAAGTGAAATTTATGTGATTGAGTAAGTGATCAGATCGGATACAACGTACGGATGATTCATGTGCATCATACAGGTTTTATTACAATTGTAGAATATGTTTGTTGGCTTATGAAGAGTTTGGGGAATGACTCTTCAATTTGTTATGTTAGAATGAATAATCGTCTAAGTAATAACTTAATGCTGTTGAGCGTAAGGTATGCTTAGTAGATTGTTTATCATCCTTGAACGATGGGATATTTTTGAACCTGAGCAAACCATGCTTTTCTTTCTAGTGATTGTGAATGCTATTTAAGTGTTTTTGTGCTTGTTCCTTTGTTAAGGTTAGAAGAGCAAGGATGCTCGGGATGGTACAAAGAAGACGAAGGACAGTTTGAAGGAGATCCATCCAGGGTTGCTTATAGACTAGGATTCCTTCTTTTCTTAGTAGAGTCTATCTTTTGTAGTGTACTCACCGCTTGAGGTGGAGTCGCATAGTATGCATTTTATTTTGCAGTTTAGTTTGTATATAGTTTTAGCAGAACTCTATACGTGTATCTTGTTTCTTCTATCTCCTTTGATTATCATTCTTAGTTGAATTTGGAGGATGGAATGTTCTAAGCGAGGGAGAATGTAGCGACCCGGAAATTCAAACACTTCTTCAAATATCGAAACGTTTTGAAATATAGTTAAGTGTTATAAATATGATTTTATAACCTTATTAAACATTGTTTGATTAATGAATAATGATAAGAAACTTGTAAAGAAAATCCTTACAATTCATTATAACAATGTTTAACAAGGTTATAAAATCATATTTATTACACTTAACTATATTTCATAACGCTTCGATATTCGAAGATGAAGTGTTCGAATTTCCAGGTCACTGCAGTTATAACAGCCTATCTTCTCAATTGCTGATAAATACAAAACAAGTAATGTAGCGGAAAATAAAATACGTGAAGCCTTGGAGGTCACCAACTCATCTCCTGAAGCTTTAAAGCGTCCATAACTAAGTCTAAAATATTCTCGGGTCCGACTTGAGCATTATAAGAAAATAACACCCGGATCAGTCCGGTAAACCAGCGTGAGAAAGTCGAATCATATTGATTTTCAATTTATAAAACCTATCAAAAATAAACGTATCTTATAAGACCACGCCGCATGTAAACATGGATAGGTTTTTCCCTTACGATAACCAAACCATTTTTATTAGAAAATCCATGATATTATAATACTGTTTAGAATTTAAAATAAATAGTTAACATAGTCGGAATGGTTATATTAATACATTCAACGACATATTTAGTATACAACTAAGTCTGTAAGTCATATATTGGAAAATGTATTCCAACAATGACAAGCTAAGGGGCTACCTTCTGTACAGTACACCTCTAGAGAAAATGTACCGAGGACCACACACGGACCCGCATACCAACATAGAACCGGCCTATCGCTTGCTGGATAGTATCGAATATAATCATCCCTTGATTGAATCCACAATTGTATTGGGACCGAAGCATACAACTAAAAATAATATTGATTTAGATCTGGAATGATCATACCTTAATGGGAGCGATCACATAATCCTGCCGCGTCTCCCATGTTTTAGTCATTCCCGGGTGTGAGGCTTGAAGCAACAATTACCTTTTTAGCAAATCCCTCTTAGAGTGCTAACACTTCCCTCCAGGTAGAAATGCAATGCAAGCTTTCATTCATACAAGTTGTTTGGGATTGAAAAAATTAAAGGCACTACTTTTACTACATCCTTTTGGAATCACCCTCGAGATTAGTAGCAAGTAGTCGTTGCACACCAAAGACTCCGTCTTTGATTTCCATCATCTTCAATATGTCTCCAATTCGAATGCCTATGCTGGTTCGAAGTGGTTTTTAGATAACCCATGCTTTTCTGATCCCGGTCTCTTTGAACCAATAATCGATAGTTTCAAAATTGGCCAAGATTTGATAGTTGGTTATTTAACTATCAAATAAGCAAGCAATAAAATCGGAGATTTTAATTTCACATGGAAACCCAACTTGATTAAGCCCATAAGAAACCTCTAAGCCTCTTTAATTAATCCTTTCATTAATTAAAACCACTTTCCTATTCTGGTGTAAGTAAATGGGTCGTATGAGAATTAGAACAAACATACTTACTACTACTTCCTGATTTCAAACTTGTGACATCCCTCAATTAACAATGAAGTCGGATAAGTTTGAAAACTATCGTTGCCTCGATATACATTCTTAATTCTCATAGATAGAGACGAGTTTCCATACCTCCAAATTTGGTGTTAAGTATGAAAAGAATACTTTCCGTACCACCATAATTTGTAACGATCATTTATAGAAATCAAATCTCCTATACTTGCCATGCTTCCAATATTTTGACTTACTTTATCCCTCATGTAGAAACAATACTAGGTAAGTCAGGGCACTGGTTGCTCCTGGCCTTACCTTAGTTAAAACAATATGATTCTAGATTGCACAAATTGAGGATCAATCTATTTATTGGCTTTTAGTGCCAAGTACAGTACTACTAAATTTCCATAAGTAACCGAATTTGTATACGGAAATAAAACTTTATATATTTAACATCGATCTTTGATTTTAAACTTAAGCTATCCTTATTTCAACAATGATGTCGTTCAAGTTGGGGAATAATTACCTCTCAAACCTTGACTCGACAACATTCTTATCTTTCAGGATATGTAAGAGTTTACCTACCTCGAAGCTTAATGACAAGTATAAGACTTCATATATTCTGTATATTGTCTATTTTAAACAAAGTGTTACAAACCAATCCTTTTTTTTCACTTTCCAAAACCTTCTACTATAACTAGAATATTATAGTTCATAACTTCCTTCTATTTTTTGAAAACCATCTTATGAAACATAAAGGTTATATTTCTAGACTTTCCCTCTTCATTCTCCCAAAAACATTTAAAACAATTACAATATAGTTTAGACTTTTTATTTAAAACATCTCTTAAATATCATTACTTTCAAAAGAAAGTTTGACTTTGGAAATAAAAGAGTTTCCCTTTTCTAAAAGTACCACTTGCTATATTAAATCAAATAATCCTTTTAAATCATTTATATAAATTTCAAACCTCTTTTAAGCACTTTTAAACAAATTTTAATTTTTCATCCAAACCATAATTAAAAACCATCACTTTTAAAAAGAATTCGACTTTGAAAAGGTAAAGGGATTTCTTTTAAATAAACCACTTGTTTAAATACTCAAATATATATTCAAAACTTCTACTTATATAACTTTTATAAAAAACATTCGAAAAGAATTTACAAAATATCTAAAATAGATAACCTTCTTTTACTTTAATAAAATCATGGATTTGCAAAGTTCATCCATATCAATTGTCACTATTCGGACCTTAACTTTTCAAACTTTATTTTTAAATCAATAGCTTCCAAACTTCCTTTCTATATTTAAACCACCATAAGTATAGAAAGCACATTACTTCAAAATAAAAGTTTGAAGTTGATTTAAAAGTCCATAAGAATAATTTTTCAAATACAGAAAGAGGCTTAGCGACTACTACGGTACTTAAACAAAGCTACCTTTTATTTTCATATCAAAGGAGTCAACTTTCCGAATCATTTCCAAGTCACATTCAACATTACCAAACCATAGCATACCAACACTTCATATATACATATAAAAATGAAATGTAAATCAACGATGCAAGGAATTGTTTGGATCCCTCTACAAAATTTCCATTCTTCGAAGTACTTCCGTAGCGACCTATTCGCTACGAAGAAACTTCGAATTTAATTCACTTTTGCTAGTCCCCTACTAATCCTTATGTGTTTTATATTATGGCCATACACAAAAGTGTACAACAACTCCCCTGCAAATCAAAGCTATATATGCCTCCGCTACCAAGTGGGATTAAATTCCAAACAATCACATATACATCTATACAACAATACAAGTAAGCATCTCCAAATTATTCCAACAATTATTCATAATAATATATGACTTTTAAAATTAGTTTCTCACTTTTAATCTCGACCAAACTCTAACAAGAAGCTACCATATTCCGAACTAATGACCTGCAAATTCATCACTACAGAATTTTTTTGAAATATTCAATTTTTTTTAACATAAATGATAATATTTTGAACAATAAATAATATTGGTAATCTTATTTTGAATAAATATTTATAAAAATATATACTTTGGAAGATATATCGATAAAATAACCAAAAACTGTTTTATCAACAAACAGCTCTTAGACCATCCAATATCATGCACGGAGTTGGATACATACACTTATTTATGTGTATGAGTGAGAATATATAATAAAATTATTTATTTTATTTTTGAAAATAAAATCTCTTTATGACATCATCAATGATATCAATATTTTAGAATAAACGATTTTTGAATTTAAGTTGAGTTTAAATGATTTAATAATTATTTTAATTATTAAATAAGCCCTATTAATTATTATATACTGATAGAAATTTTATTACCAAACTTTGTTTACAAATATATATAATAAGAAGTGAAAATATGACCTGAAAAAAATCGGAATCCATAACGATTCAACGTACAAAAGTTGTTCAACGTTGTGAATCATTTGAGATATACATATCCACACATACATGTACATATACTGAACACATTCATATGCACATAAACACATGTATACATACAAATATACTTATACATTTAAATATATATATATATATATATTACAAAATATCCAAGATAATTTCTTAAAACTTAACCCTTAAGTAAATACAAAGTCAAACTCTTACACAGTAAGTACAAGCACATGGGTACACACATGAAGGGGAGTACACAGCCGAAATGGATGAGGTAGGAGGGGGGTTGTGGTGATGAAATGGTGACGTGTTTGTGTGGAAATATCATGATATTTGCATCCTTACATTTGCCTATAATAGTACCCACCTCTCTTCACTTCATTCACACTTCTTCTTCATAAAATTCCTAAGTTTCTTTACTTCTTAAACTCTACATTAATGGCTTATTGCCAAAAGGAAATTATGTCATAGATTATTGCAAAATGTAATTGAAATTATATAGTAAGTATATATTATCAAACTCTTAAAAACCAAAGCAAATCCACTCCTTTCCCCCTCTACAACCCACGCCACACCATCCACCACCCAAGGCTGAGCCCACCTCCATTAGAAAGCATAGGTCGAGCCTTTCCAGAGGTCCAAGTGTCGATTCCATAGGCTCCAGTGTGATCGTAGCGGAGCTATAGCCGTTTTAAAGTTAATCCAATCGAAATTGAAGTGAGGAACTCTTCCAAATTTAGTTTATAAATATGATGATGTGATATGATTGCTTAGTTGTTTACTATGTTTGATCATCAAGTTTGGATGCTAATTATATGTTTATTTTGATGTTGAAATGATTCACGTTTAATACACGTTGAATATCACAAAGGAAATCACTTTCCTTTAATAAATGAAATGGTGTATATGAGATTGTTAAACCTCTTTAAAATGGTTTAAAATAGTTTATAAATATGTTATAAATGCTTAAACCCGATTTGGTGAAGTTTTGACAAGTTATGAAAATTGAGTCAAAAATAAGAATGTCAAGTAATGGCAGTTCGCGATTTCACGCCATAGAAAGTTAAATCCATTTATACGATGGATTCGGAGTCGGAATTATTTATAATAAGAATTTTTAGAACTCTTATAATCATAATTTTAAGACAAATGAAAAGGATCAAGATTTCGTTGAGTAGATTTTCAAATACGAGCAAATCAAGTTTTCAAAATAGTGGCGGTTCGGAAACCAAAGAGACAAATTCTTTAAAATTGATTTTTAATTCTTTAAAAATATGGAATAAATTTTTATAAATATTTTAAAAGAGATTTGAGTTATAAAAATGGGTTTCTAAATGATCAAAAAAAATTGATCAAATAAGTCTCAAAAGCACTATTCGCAGCATTTTTTGCAGCACTTCTAATAACTTCTGAAATATGGCTTTAAACTAAAGTATTATTTTCCAGTTCTTAAATGATTTCAAATAAATAATTAATTGTTTTAAAGATAATTTGGAGGTTTTATATATTATTTATAGAGTTTAAATTAATGATTTAAAGAAAAGCTATTATAAATAAGTGATTTAATCTTGGCTCTAAAAGCCGATGAGTAGACTGGATTTTTCTATTCGTGAAATCCAGATGTGAGGTGCTTGAACGAAGGAAATGTTCAGGAGCAACCACTGTCTTGGCTCACCTGGCCTTTTACCTAAGCGAGGAATAGATAAGGTCAAAATGTTGGAAACGACGCAAGTGTAAAAGATTTAACTTTTTTCCAAATTTAATACAACTTAGATTATATAGAAATAATATTCATATAATTGGTATTAAATTCTGAGGAGGGAACCCATACTATCCGTGTGAATTTAAAGGGTAATTTCGATGTTATTCGACAGATAGTAAAGGTTGAATATGGAAATTGATGTTAAGTAGAATTAGTATAAATTCTATCAACCCTTTTTAACTCAATAATGTTTTCCAATATGACTTTTGAAAATGATTTGGTATTTCTAAAGTTAAAGAGAGGTTTAATGATTCCGTAAATACTAGAAAAAAATGTATTGAAGATATATCTCTAGAAGATATTTTTGATAAAAAGAAAGTAATTAATCAAATGATAAGCACCTATTTACTTAACATCTTTTTATTAATGGTTGGTTCAAAGGAAAGGGGATCAGATTTGAGTGATTCTTATCCGAATACCACTTCGAACCAATTTACGAGTTTGAGCTAAAGACATGGCATGATAATAAACGAAATGAAGGGCTACTATCACTGACCCTCGAGGGAAATTTCTCATATCATATATATATGGTTGTAGTATCTTCATTTGAGGGCTTCTCGCCACTAATCCTAGGGATGATTCCCAGTAGGATGTAGTAGGATGTTCCTTCGGTTTGTCCTGTTCCTAGACAACTTGTATGGACAGATGTCTGACATTGCATTTCCAACATTCACGTACAT
This sequence comes from Allium fistulosum, assembly GCA_030737815.1. Taxonomy (NCBI): domain Eukaryota; kingdom Viridiplantae; phylum Streptophyta; class Magnoliopsida; order Asparagales; family Amaryllidaceae; genus Allium; species Allium fistulosum. Next base: position 1,615,424,986 of record CM060901.1, read on the forward strand.
TAATTTTTGCGAACCTACATCTGTTTGGTGGTGTAGGAAGTAACTCTCTTACACTTAACACCCTTCTCCGAGACATACGAGCTCATAGGTTGTACATTAGTGGAAATCAATAGTTTGTGATGGAATTGTCAATGTGGCATTCAAAGTGGAATATGCTAAGTGAAAGGTAATCGTTACCTCGGCTCATCACCCAGAAACGGCTTAAAAAGAGCATGTCGTAAGGCTATGTGGTTCGCAACCATTTGGGTATGGTCATCTCCTTTCTAGTTTACTCTATATATGTCGATTATGTTGTGCATACTATGAGATCCCGGATAGGTCAATTATGACCCGGTTGACGGCATATTTGGTTCTATCCGCCATCAGATGGGTCTGCGGGTAGGCCGGTCTTGCCAGGTGCAGAGGTTTCGAAGTTTTTGATCCATGGTACATCACTATAGAGATGTAATGTAAGGTAGGTTGTTCCATACCTGCCATTGTATGAAAATCCATTCTCCAATAAGTGCCTCCGGACTTGATTGTAGAACCTATTATGTTGGAATTTAATCAATATAACATTTCGGCTAAGATTATATAAGTTTACTTGAAAAGTGTTTTCAAAAGAATGTCACTAAAAATAATTTCCTCAGATTTTGCGTAGTAAATGATTTGGTTATCATAAGGTAAAAGCCCGTTCCATGTTTATATGCGGCGTGGTCTTATAAGATACCCTTTGTTTTCAAATATCCATAATTTGAGTTTCTCTTACTAGTCCCATAACTGACTCGGAGTTTATTTTCATTTCCCTTTAAATTCTTAGAACCCTATTTTTTCGGGTAGCCAAGTAGTTAAGTAGCATGGAGCATTTTGAGAAGGAGCATAGAGCATTTTGGATCCTTCATAGAAAGTTTTCTATTAATTCTATTGTATTTTTTATGATGTATCTACCAGCACTTGTGAGGATAGGCAGTTATAACTATCATGGCTGGATCAGTACTTACAAGTACTTTAATGGATCAATTTGGGGTAATTGCATGTACTACGCATATGTATAATTAAATATTGAATACGATATGAAATTCTATTTTGTTTGTCTTCTATCTTTATTTGTCTTTACCCCATGATAATATGCCTCTCCGGCACTTGGATTTGCGGCACATGAATACCAGGATGTATTAGTGCCATTTCTAAGGGTTGAGGAGGTGGGCCATCACATTTGGTATTAGAGCTTCTGGTTGAGCGAATACCTAAGCCTAGATAGGATCAACTCATTAGAGATAAGGTTGGTAATACCCTAGACTGATTTTAGTCTGAGAGAGATCATATTTGAAATTTTATCCGAATAATTACATTTGAGTTTATACCCATTCCCTAAGATAATTTCATCTATATTTCTAAAGATGTTTCCTTACTATATGTAGATAGTAGGAGATGAGTAATAGAAGAGGACGAATGGGAGGTAGCAACACTACGGCCACCAACGGTCGGTCAAATGCTACATTAATTGAGGAAGTGGTAATCCCTATGCAACCTCAAAATAACTTTGCTACTCTATACAAGGAATACACCAGTTTAGATGGTAAACCATTTAAAGGAACGGAGTCCATTATTTAAGTTCAAGCTTGGATCCGCTCTACTGAAAGAATTTTTAAGGGATTGAATATCGGGAATGAGCAGAAAAGGTTCTTAGCTTCTTGGCGGTTACAAGATGAGGCTCTAGCATGGTAGGAGTCCATAACTATGAATGATTCAGAAAATAATTTCTTATGAGAACGGTTCAAGGAAGTCTTGGAAGAAAAGTATGTGCCAGCTGCAGGAAAATGCCGCCTTTATCGGAGTTTTATGGATTTAAAGCAAGGAGAGATGCTGGTGGATGAATATTCCAACAAGTTCAGTGAATTGTCCCATTTTTGGCCGAGTCTGATAGACACTCCTTTAAAGAAAAATGAAATATTTATCGCTGGGATGAAGGGGTAATATTAGGATAGGATGATCGGGCATATTAAGGGAACCTTCGTAGATTTGGTAGACATGGGTTCCCGATATGAAACTATAGACCAAAAGAATCTACCCAGTACTCAAAGCAGTAGTAAGAACTAGAAGAAGCGAAAGTTCAACCATTCTGGGAAGAAGCCATGGCAAGGCAAGCCAGAATAAGGTCCGTAAGAAAACAATTTGAAGGATAGTACTTGTTATAATTGCCAATAGAAGGGTTATTTAGTCGCCACCTATAAGAATCCTAAGGCTCAGAATAGGAATTACTAAAATTGTCACAAACCAGGGCACCGGAAGTTGGATTGCCCACTGATAAAGAAAGGAGAACAAGTCAGAGTTTTTGCCATTAAAGATAAACCCTCAACTTCGACTAATGCGAAGGGCAAAGTAGTTCTAGAAGGTAATATCTGCAATATTGAAAATCTAGTTAGAGTATTATTTGATACTGGGGCTTCCCACAGTTTTATTTCTAAAGAATTAGTTGATAAATTGAAACTTACCAAAAAAATATTAGATACTCCTATCGATGTCTCAAACCCTATATGTGGTAAAACTAATCTCGATATAGTTTGTGGAAGTATACAAGTCGCCTACCAATCCCAGCAAATTTCATGTGACCTAATAGTCCTCGATATTTTATTAGATTTGATATTATACTCGGTATGGATTAGTTGTGTGAATATAATTTTGTTCTTGATTGTGATAAAAGGACGGTGCATTTGGAAAATTAAAAAAGTGAACCTTTTAAAATAATGTGTGAAGAATCAAGTCTAGTAATGAATGGTTTTATGTATACCCTAAATTCATTTCACAAACGTCTAGAAGAAATGCCAATTATTAACGAATTTTCAGATGTTCTTCAGGAAGTTAAAAATTTATCCCTACATAGAGAAATTGAGTTTCTAATCGACTTGATTTCGGTGCGAGGTATGTTTTTCATTCTTCTCGAAGAATGGCCCCCAAGGAAGTGAATGAATTAACAAATCAAATAGATGAATTGTTAAAGAAAGGACTAATTAGACCAAGTCGCTCAAGTTGGAGCTTAGCAGTAGTTTTTTGCAAATTCAGACGGCTCCCTAAGACTTTGTGTAGACTATCGAGGCCTAAATAAGCAAACGATTAAGAACAAGTATCCTCTACCCTGTATTGATGACTTGTTTGATCGACTTCATGGTGCCTGAATATTCTCTAAAATGGACCTAGCTATAGGATTCCATCAATTAAGGATAGCAGAAGATTTTGTTCCTTTAACTGCATTCAGAGGACCAAATGATTTCTACGAGTGATTGGTTATGCCTTTTAGGCTAACCAATGCTCTCGCTTATTTTATGGACCTTATGAATAGAGTATTCAAATGTGCTCCATAAATTCGAGTTGTCTTTTATTGATGATATTTTTATATATTCAAAGACTGAAGAAGAACAAGAAAGGTATTTAGAGATTGCACTAGAACTATTAAGAAGGAATGTGCTCAAGGCTAAGTTTTCAAAATGCTGCTTCTAGGGGAAAAAAAGGTTCCTTGGACATGTTCTGTCAAGGAAGGAATCTCAGTTGATCTCAGAAAAATTACAACCATTCTAGAATGGAAGCAACCACAGACTCCGAAGGACATTCGCAGCTTCTTAGGATTGGCAAAATATTGCCGATGATTTATTCAGGACTTCTCCAAGATTTCCTATCACTTAACAAAGTTGACCATGAAGGATGTAAAATTTAAATGGACATCAAAATGTGAAGAAGCATTCCAGGAACTTAAGAAAAGGCTAACTACTGCTCTAGTCCTGACTATTGTTGACGAAAGCAGCGGTTTAACTGTTTATACTGATGCTTGTAGAGAAGAAGTGGGCGTAGTATTGATGCAAAATGGGAAGGTTATCGCATATACTAGTAGGCAGTTAAAGACGCATGAGCAAAATAATGCAACACATGACTTGGAACTATTAGCTGTTGTGTTCGCACTAAAGATTTGGAGACATTATTTATTAGCAATTTCTCATAGTTTATTTTGATAAACTTTGTTTGGCCTTCAAAAATAATATTCCTTATTTAAATAGGTGAGAAGTTAAAACTCTTCACAGATCACCAATCTTTGAAGTATCTTTTCACTTAGAAGGACTTAAATATGAGACAGTAGTGCTGGCCAGAATTTCTCACATCATATGATTTGGATATTCGATATACACCTTGGAAAGCCATCGTAGTAGCAGATGCATTAAGCTGAAAGTATGTCGTTATAACTTATCTGGTAGTGACTCCGACTCTTCTTGAGAGAATGCCTACAAACAAAGAGAAGATCAGCGTCTAAGGAAATAAGGATATAAGCAGAGGACAAAGTTTAAGCTTTGAAATAAATAATTATGGGATATTACGATTAAATGGAAGTATTTGTGTTCCCAATATTGACAACTTAAGACAAGAAGTGTTGATTGAGTGCCATCAATTCAAGCTTAATATTCACCCTAGAGATAACAAAATGTACAAAGATGTGAAACGAATATTTAGGTGGGAAAGCATGAAGAGGGACATCTTTATCCATGTTAGCAGATGTGCAAATTGTCAACAGATCAAAAACGTTCAGCAAAAGACTGCTAAATTACTTTAACCTCTTGAAATTCTGACTTGGAAATAGGACCAAATATCGATGGATTTCATCGACGGCTTACCTCGATCAAGAAAGGGAAATTAAGGCATTTTGGTTATCGTAGATCGATTGACCAAAAGCGGACATTTTATCCCAGTAAAGGCAACGAGAATAGCTGCAAGTCTTGCAGACATATACATGAGGGAAATAGTTCGATTGCATGGTATCCAGAATAGTATAGTCAACGATCGAGACCCAATCTTTACCGGTAAGTTCTAGGAGGCATTACAAACAGCTTTGGGAACGAGGCCGAGTATAAGCACCACATACCATCCCCAGACCGATGGGCAAACTGAAAGGGTGAATCGAGTATTGGAAGATCTTCTAAGAGCTTGTATCTTAGATTTTGGAGGTTCATGGGAAAACTATCTTCATCTTGTGGAATTCTCCTACAATAATAGCTATCGGGAAAGTATTGACATGGCACCGTACGAAGCTTTGTATGGTCGTCCATGTAGATCCCTAACATGTTGGATCGAAACCGGAGATCGGTTAGTACTTGGTCCTGATATGATTCGAGAAGACTGAGAAAAGGTAGACTTGATCAGAAAGAAGATGAAAGAAGCCCAGAGCAGGCAAAAGAGTTACGCTGATCAAAGGCGTAGAAATTTGGAATTCTTAGTTGGAGATTTTGTATTCTTGAAAGTCTCTCCAATGAGAGGAGTAATAAGATTTGGATAGGAAAGGAAGTTAGCACCCCGATTTATTGGTCCTTTTCCCATTCTTGAGCGAATTGGCCCATTAGCTTATCCTATAGAATTGCCCGAAATATTGTTTGGTGTGCACAATGCCTTTAACATATCCCATATATGGAAATATGTGCATGATCTGGAACAGATTATAGAAACAGCTGCCCAAGAAGATTTAGAAGTAGAACCAAGTTTGGCACTTATCAGACGACCTGTTTGAATCATGGATCACGATGATAAGCGGTTGAGAAGGAAGTGGTAAGGTTGGTTAAAGTTCAATGGAGCATGATGCCAAAGACTGCACATGGGAAACAAAAGATAGAATGAGGAAAGCATATCCTAGTTTAGGATTGATGTATAGTTTGCATGTGGTATCGAGATAGTGTACTCACCGCCTATGGTGTGGTCACTTATCATATCTATATTTTCCCTTGTCAAATATATATATATATATTCCTTTTTGAGTCAATTTCTTCTTATCCTTAATTTCGAGGAAAAAATTCTTTTAGGGGAGAAGTATGAAACGACCCGCAACTTCATCACTTTAGAATTTTTCTAAAATATTCAAATATAAGATTTTTAACATAAATGATAATGTTTTGAATAATAAATAATATTGGTAATCATATTTTGAATAAATATTTACAAAAATATATTCTTTGGAAGATATATCGATAAAATAACCAAAAACCGCTTTATAAAAAACAATTGTTAGACCATCTGACATCGTTCACGGGGATGGATACATACACTCATTTATGTATATGAGAAAGAATATGTAATAAAATTATTTATTTTATTTTTGAAAATAAAATCTCTTTATGACATCATCAATCATATCACTATTTTAGAATAAATGATTTTTGAATTTAAATTGAGTTTAAATGCTTTAATAATTATTTTATTTATTAAATAAGCCCTTTTAATTATTATATAATGATAGAAATATTATTGTCAAACTTTTTACAAATATATATATATATATATATATATATTAAATAAGAAGTGAAAATATGACCGAAAATCGAAATCGTAATCCATAACGATTCCCATATCATATATATGTTGCTGTAGTATCTTCATTTGATCTTTGATGCAAAGGCCGCTCGCTACTAATCCTAGGGATGATTCTCGACAAGATGTAGTAGGAGAGTTCCTTTGGTTTGTCCTGTTTCTGGAGAACTTGTATGGACGGATGTCTTACATTGCATTTTCAACATACACGTACATTGACTTTTACAAACGTACATCTGTTTGGTGGTGTAGGAAGTAACTCTCTTACACTTAACACCCTTCTCTGAGAAGTACGAGCTCAAAGGTTGTACATTTGTGGAAATTTATGGTGTGCGATGGAATTGGCAATGTGGCATTCAAAGTGGAATGTGCTATGTGAAAGTTAATCGTTACCTCGGGCCTCATCACTTGAAAATGGCTTAAATAGGGTATGCCATAAGGCTATGTGGTTCACAACCACTTGGGTATGGTTATCACCATTCTAGATTACTATATACATGTTGAGTATGTTGTGTATGCTATGGAATCCTGGATAGGTCAGTTACAACCGGGGTGATGTCATATTCAATTCTATCCGCACCAGATGAGTTTGCGGGTAGGTCGGTCTTGCTAGGTGCAGAGGATTCAAAGTTATCGATCCTTGGTACATCCCTTTAGAGATGTATCATATGGAAGGTAGTTACTTACCCGCCATTGTATGGAAATCCGTTCTTTAATAAGTGCCTTCGGACTTGATGTAGAACCTATTATGCTGGAATTCAATCAATGTAACAATTTCGGCTAAGATTATATAAGTTTACTTGAAAAGTGTTTTCAAAAGAATGTCATTAACAATTATATCCCCAAAATTTGCATAGTAAATGATTTGGTTATCATAAGGTAAAAACTCGTTCCTCGTTTATGTGCGGCATGGTCTTATCAGAGACCCTTTGTTTTCAAATATCCATAATTTGAGTTTCTTATACCAGCCCCATGACTGACCTGGAGTTTATTTTCCTTTCCCCATAAACTCTGTGTGCCCTATTTTTCTGGAGAGCCAAGTAGTTAGGTAGCATAGAACATTTCGAGAAGAAGCATGGAGCATTTTGAGTCCTTCGTTGAAAGTTATCTATTAATTCTGTCGTATTTTGTATGATGTATCTATCAGCACTTGTGAGGATAGGTAGTTATAACTGTCCTGACTGGATCATTACTCACTAGTACTCTGATTGAGCAATTTGGAGTAATTGCATGGGTATAATTAAATGTTGAATATGATGTGAGATACTATTTTGTTTGTCTTCTTTCTTTATTTTCTTTACCCCATCATAATCTGCCTCTCCAACACTTGGATTTACGACACGTGAATACCGAGGATGTATTAGTGTCGATTTCCGAGGGTCGAGTAGAGGGGTCGTCAAATTTGATATCAAAGCTTATGGTTTAGTGAATACCTAAGCCTAGATAGGGTCAACTCATTAGATATAGGGTTAGAAATACCCTAGAATGAGTTTAGTCTGAGGGAGTGCATATTTGAAATTTTATCCGCATAAGTATATTCGAATTTATACCCATTCCCTAAGATAATTTTGTCTGTATTTCAAAAGATGTTTCCTTACTATATGCAGATAGTAGGAGATGAGTAATAGAAGAGGACGAAGGGGAGGTAGCAACACTACGGCCACCAATGGTCGATCAAATGCTACAGTAATTGAAGAAGTGGTAATCCCTATGCAACCTCGAATTTACTTTGGTACTATTCGTAAGGATTACACCAGTTTGGGTGGTAAACCATTCAAAGGAACAAAGTCCATTATTGAAGTTCAGGCTTGGATCTGCTCTTGTGAAATAATTTTCAAGGGATTGAATATCTAGAATGAGCAGAAAAGGTTCTTAGCTTCTTGGCAGTTATAAGAAGGGGCTCTAGCATGGTGGGAGTCCATAACTCTGAATGATTCAGAAGATAATTTCTCATAGGAAAGGTTCAAGGAAATCTTGGAAGAGCAATATATGCCAGCTGTAGGAAAATCTCGCCTTTATCGGTGTTTTATTGATTTAAAGCAAGGAGAGGTGTGTAACAAACGGGATTTTCGACCCTCGGTAATCAACACTAATACATCCTTGGTATTCACGTGCCGTAAATCCAAGTGCCGGAAAGCCCGATTGTTAGGGAAAAAAAATAAAGATAGAACAGAATCTCACACAAATGGAATAACATATATTATTTCAAATATAAAATCTTTATAGCGGAAAATTTTGAATACAACATCGGAGTTTAACCTAGATTCAACCTGGACAGTTATAAATCTATGTCCTTGCACTTACTAAAAAATAAAAGCAAATGCAATTGATGCAGCGGATAAATGAATACATCCATAGGTAGATGAAGATCTCCAGCTCTCCTCTGGAAACTCGTAGCGTCTTCAACTAACCTAAAACTATTCGAATCCGACCCGAGTATTAAAAATACCCAGATCAGGCTTGATAAAACAGCGTGAGATACTCGAAATATAAATTGATGCCAGTTTAAAACCTTGGAAAAAAAGGGTATTTCATAAGACCGCGCCCACATATAAACATGGACAGGTTTTTATCTTATGATAATCAAAATAATTTATACTGAAAACACTTTGATATTATCTTTAATGACATTCTTTTGAAAACATTTTTCAGGTAATATATCAAAATAAAGTATCAATACCCGTACTAAGCCTATGGTAATATATCCGGACTGGTCAACGGAATATATGATACCGAAGGGATAGCTGAAATGTTTGCAAAGCATTACGGCTATTTTGGGAATACAATCAAAAACCATAAAGCTCGTATTGGAATTGGATTTTCAACATGATAGGGAACTAGTGGCCATTTTCTTCGATCCACGTATAGCAACATAGTTCCCACGGTGCCTTTATCGGTTTTCTCAAGCAAGTCACTTGGAACTGCACTTGCTACACTACCAATATCCGGTAGCCTTATCACTTTTCACAAGCAAGCCACTGTATGCCTTGAGGATCCAGATTCCACTGGACTCCTCCATACTCATAAAACCAATAGCCTGAAATATATGCCCTGAAGACCACATAATTACCTGTATCATCTTTGGGATGTGAGGCTCGTGAGGCTTAGCTCAATTTTAACAAAGCCACACTTTGCTATTCACAAAGCCATGCTTTATTCTTCCGTAAAGCACATTCCACTTAGAATACCACATTGCCATTTCTTAGTCACACAACTGATTTCTACCAACGTATAACTCCTGAGCTCGTACGTCTCGGGAAAGGGTGCTAAGCTAAGAGAAGTTTCCTTCTCCGCCACCAACCAGATAATACATTGATAGAGATCAATTAATATGATCAAAAATGCACTATCAGACACTCATCCATACAAGTTCGTTCTGGGACTGAACGAAACCGAAGGCACTCCTTCTACTACCACTAGTAGCGAGTAGTCCTTGCAATTCGAAGATTCCAAAACACGAAAGGACCACTGCTATAATAAATGTCTCTATATTGGGAGCTACCTAGAGAATGTCAACAAGCAGTCCTTTTGCTATGAAGACAGTCTTTAATACAATGAGGATTTCAGAATGCAGACACCACTTCCATATAAATATAATGTGGGGTAAACTCCTGGGACTCATGACAACAATCCCTACATTCTGAAGATCCCCGGTCTTCAATAATCATCATCTTTAACATGTCTTCACTTTCGAACGTATACATTGGTTGGAAGTGGTTTTCAAATAGGAATTACATAAATCCAACCTGGTTCCTTCGAACCAATCATCGATAAAAAAAGATGTTAAGTTCATATGTGATTATCAATCATGAAACAATTTAATTCATCTTTTTATTCGTTCCTATTTATCTTTTAAAGATATATTCATTGAATCATTCTTTAGCTTTTTCAGAGTATATGGAATCATTAAGCCTTATTTATCAAATCATTTGGTTAATTTTAAAAATCTTTTTAATCTTGGAATAATTCCAAATCGTTTCACCTTTTATTTAGGAAAACATTTCCAAATCATTTCTACGCAATCCAAGTTATTTAAATTTGGAAAATTATATCTTTATACTTTTGGAAATTTTGATATGAGTAAACCAAATTCACTATCACATCCATCGGGCCAGTCCGGAGAGCCAGGGAGAGCAGGAAACTGGTTTTCCAAACTCAAGCCTAGACACTATCTCTCTGCCACCTATAAGGCAGTCAAGTTATTTGATCGACTCAAAATCATTTAATATTTAACCATTCCATAAAGCCTTCAAATCGCCTTTAAAATACTTTATTAATCATTTAGAAACATTTATAAAAGATGTGGAAAAGGATGGTTGCGTTTAAAACTATAATTTAAAGGTTGCGAAAAAGTGCTGTGAAAAGTGTTTTTTAAGCTATATTGATCAAAACGACTTTCTATCATTTGGAAATTTGTTTTTATAACTCAAATCACTTTTAAGACATTTTAAAAGATCTATAAGATTTATTATATATTTTTAAACATTTTAAAATATTTATTTAAAACAATTGCGACTTCGACCACCGAACTGCCAAAGCGCGATTATCTTGAAAACTTGATTTGCTCATATTTCAAAATCTATTAAATGAAATCTCGAACTTTTTCTTTTTATTGAAAACTATAGTCATAAGAGTTCGGAAAATTCTTATTGCAAAGAAATTCGACTACGATTCCATCCTATAGAAGGATTTAACTTTTACAGCGCGAAATCGCGAACTACCGTTACGCAACGCGTTTATTTTTGACTCCAAATTCATTATTTGAAAAAAACTTCTCCAATTTGAATTTTAATGTTTATAAACCATTTTCAAACATTTAAACCAATATTTTCCGTATTAAATCTCCTTTTCACTTTTAAATCATTTCATAATATTATATTATTATAATATTCATTTTCAACCTTCTTATATTTTCAAAACCATTAAGAGGCTAAATAACTTCATATACACATCCATATGAATTCATTTTTCATTAATTAACCATGGTTAATTTCTTAACAATATTTATTATTATTTCTCATAATTTATCACAACCAAGTTTTCCACCATATCAACATCCATATAATCAATCATATAATTAACCAAGTTATTAACATTCATACAAATCATTAAGAGATTAAATGGTCATATTATCATACTTAAAAATAGTTATAGAGATTATTTATCATTTAATAAACATTGAGTACTCACTTATGGCTCCACTCCACCAAACTTTTCCGTAGCTTCACGAATCGATTTCGGCAGCACTTCCTCCTCTTTTCCTTATTCCGGAGCTCTTCGATCTCCTTCCTTTCTTCTTATAGGGCTCGGCCTAGGCCTTGGGTAGGCACGGCCATGCTTTTGGGTGGTGGTGTGCTTGGGCAAAGGGGAAGTAGGTGGTGGCGTGAGTTGTAGAGGAGATAGGGAGGTGTTTGCACTTGGTTTAGAGGTCGAATGCTAACATATATATGTATAAATATTTTTATTTTCTTTAGTGCTAAAATTTCATCATGAATTCTTTAAGAAAGAAGCCATTAAAATGTAGAGAAGGAGCTTGGGAAAAATGAAGAAGAAGGTGAATGAAAATGGAAGAGTATGCATGGGTATTTATAGGAAAAAATGGTAGAAAATATCTAAACTAATGGATAAAACTACCCTTAGCCCACACCCTCCTTAATCGTCATGTTCCCCACGTTATACCCCTCCTCATATGCCTCCATCACACCATTCACTTCCAAGCCATCCATTCATGTCCTTAGTTGACTTAAGGTTGCTTAAAGATGAAGAAAGGTGAAAATATCATGATATTTCTAAGGTATATGTATTTGTACATGTATGTATGTCATATGTATGTATATATGTGTTCATGTATATGTTAGTGGATGTATTTGTATGTTATATATGTGCACATGACATATAAACAAGGTTGCAACAAATTTTGAACAACTTTCGTTCGTTAAACCATTGAAAATCGGGAAACCGATTCCAGATCATATTTTCACTTATATATTAAATTACATATATATGTAAACAAAATTTGAAAATAAATTTATCATCATTATTAATTAATTAAAATGATCTCATTTGAATTATAAAATCATATAAATCAATATTCAATAATTATTTACAAAAATTGCTATTATACCGATAAAGCGATTTCAATTTTTCTTATATTTTCAAATTGATTATATATCTCTTTATAAAACTATTATAAATTATTTATTATCACTTTATAACTATTTAAAATGGATTATTATCATTTAAAAACAATTATTTGAATAATTATGATAATTATTAAATCATTAAATCTCAATTTAAAACCATAAATCAATTATTAAATATAAGGGCATCATTGAGGATGTCATACATTCTTTTAATTTCCAAATATAAAAAAATAATTTTATTTCATATTCTATTCAATTATAAAAATAAGTGTATGTAGCTAGCTCCGTTCGCGGTGTTTTATGATTATAGAGTTGTTTATCAATAAAATGGTTTTCGGCCATTTTATCAATATATTTCCAAAGGAAATATTTTTGTAAATACTTATAACCATTATTATTTATTGTTCAAAACATCATAACTTGTGTGATAAAACCTTATATTGTAATATTTTAAAAATAAATATAATATATCAAATTGATAAATTTAGGGGTCGTTACAAGATGTCTGTGGAATAATATTCCAACAAGTTCGATGAATTGTCCCATTTTAGACCAGGTCTGATAGACACTCCTTTAAAGAAAAATGAAATGTTTATCTTTGGGATGAAGGGGCAATATCAGGCCAAGATGACAGGGCATGTTAAGGGAACCTTCGATTTGTAGACATGGGTTTCCGATATGAAACTCTAGACAAAAAGAATCCGCTCACTAATCAAAGCAGCAACAATAACTGGAAGAAAAGGAAGTTCAACCATTCTGGGAGGAAGCCATGGTAAGGCAAGCTAGAAGGAGGTCCACAAGAAAACAATTTGAAGGATATTACTTGTTATAATTGCCAATAGAAAGGTCATTTTGCCACCACCTATAAGAATCCTAGGGCTCGGGATAGGAATTGCTACAATTGTCAAAAACTAGGGCAGCAGAAGAAGGACTGCCCACTAATAAAGAAAGGAGAACAAGTCAGAGTTTTTGCCAATAAAGGCGAACCCTCAACTTCGACTAATGCGAAGGGCAAGAGAGTTTAGAAGGTAATATCTGCATTAATGAAAATCTAGTTAGATTATTATTTGATACTGGGGCTTCCCACAGTTTTATTTCGAAAGAATTAGTTGATAAATTGAAACTTACCCAAAAAATTAGATACCCATATCTATGTCTCTAACCCCATAGATGGGAAAACTAATCTTGGTATAGCTTCTGAAAAGTACAAGTTGCCTACCTATCCTAAAAAATTTCATGTGACCTAATAGTCCTCAATTTTATCGGATTTGAGATTATACTTGGTATGGACTGGTTGTCTGAATATAAGGCTGTTCTTGATTGTGATAAAAGGACGGTGCATTTGGAAAATAAAAGAAGCGAACCTTTTAAAATAATGTAAGAAGAATCAAGTTCAGTATTGGAGAGTTTTATGTATGCCCAAAATTAATTTCAAAAACATCTAGAAGAAATACCAATCGCTAAGGAATTTTCAAATGTTTTTGAGGAAGTTAAAAGTTTACCCCTACATAGGGAAATTGAGTTTCGAATCGACTTGATTTCTGGTGCGAGGTATGTTTTTTATTCTTCTCGAGGACTGGCCCCTAAGGAAGTGAATGAATTAAGGAACCAAACAGATGAATTGTTAAAGAAAGGACTAATTAGATCAAGTCACTCAAGTTGGAGCTTAGGAGTAGTTTTTGTAATGACCCGTAATTTTCGATAATTAAAATATGTTAATTTAATGAAGATTGGTGATTTAATGTTGGAAGAAATAAAAATTTGTGATATAATAATAAGAATGAAACTGGAATAAAATGAAATAGTATTGAGTTAAGGTAACTGATAACTACTTTAAATGTAATTCCAATTAATTAAAAGAATTAAAGAGTTATAATTGGATATAGATTGTAAATTTATGATAATAATGTGTGTATTAATTGGTATTGGATTAAAAGAGTAATTGATCATTTAAATGTTGTATTAATTAAAGAATATATAATAAAATGTAATTGAATAAATTTAGTGTTGTAGTAGTAATTATAAAACTTGCTGTGGATAATAAACTTATAAGATGTGACTAAAAGTTAATGGTGACAATTATTATATGTTACCTATTTATTTAGCCAGTTAACTTAAATTTGAAATCAATTGCAATTAATTCACTTAATTAGTGCAGTTAATGTAGATTAAATTGATAATGGTAGAATGTTAATTCAATAAGATGTAACCAATGAAAATTTTATGCATAATATGACAATTGATTGAATAAAAAGAATTGAAATCAAATTTAATCAATTTATTGGAATTCAAGCTATAATAAATGGATTTATTGCAATTAAATGTAATTAAATACTACGTTAATGGAAATTAAGATGAAATCATAAATTTTTAGTGTAGTAAGGGATAAACTAATCTTAATTATATCCTTAGGGTAATAATTGATTGAATAACAAGATTGAAAAGTCAAACAAATGGATTTATTGGAAATTTAATTTATAATTACTGAATTTATTGAAATTGAAAGCAAATACTGTAATTTGTGCAATATTGAATATAGAATTGATATAGAATTTTTTTTTAAGGGATTATAAATTACTAAGTAATCTAAAGTGATAGAAATTTGTAAATTATAAAATTTGAATTAAAAATTGATTAATTAATTTAATTTTAATTTATTTAATTAACGTGAAAATAGCTATTTTGACCACTATCTCGGATTTCGATGAAACTTGTTTCATCGGATCCGTAACGGTGAATTATTGTAGGATTTCAAGTTTCGTAGCGATCAGACTTGTCGTTCGATCATACGGACTCGAAATGCATAGAAATCAATTTAATTAAAATCAATTTGAAATAAGCTGATTGTAAGCTAACTTCTTCATACGATGGAATTATGACTTGAAACCTATTCCATTGAATTTAAAAATATCGAAATCATCTATTTTGATATATGGGATGTTTGCACCAAAAATGGTCACAAACCCCAAGTGTTGTGAAAGCACCAGCGTATGAATACGGATCAACAATATTCACACACAAATCACGGATCTAAGCAAATAACAAATAGCAATCCAGAAATAATGAATAGTGACACAAGATTTATAGTGGTTCGGCTATCTCCGGCCTACGTCCACTTCAAGGTTTTTATGATTTTATTACTCGATGCTTGAAGATTACAGTTTCTTGTAATGTAGTACAACTGATTTTCTGAGCTAAGTCTGAATCTAAGGCAGCAATGGTGATTCTGAGTAAATCTGGCAGAGTCTGGGCGCTCTTTAGCTCTTGAAATTGTCCGACCCCTTTTCTGAATGACCAGGGGCTCTATTTATAGGTGTAGGAGGTTGATATTTCGCCTAAAATTCGGGGAGACCAGTTCTGGCTCGTGAGGGGGCCCACATGGCCGAAATCCTGGAGATCCGGGCCCACTTTGGGATCGGTTCGACCCTTGGTTCGAATCGATCAAGAAATCATCCAATCGAGCTGAAATTTGGTGTGAACTTCCTTCATTATGTGTTTGAGCTTCTGTGAAAATTTCATGGCGTTTGGACTTGTAGAACTTGAGTTATGATCGATTCGAGTAGGTGTTTTTCGCTTCCTGGAGTCGTTCGAATCGATATGCTCGAATCGATTCGTTCGAATCGATTTTCTTGCACGCGAAGACTATGGCGTGGTGCGCATGCCTCGGGTCAACCCTCTTTTATCTCCGAGTTTTACTGAGTCATGGCCGAGGTTTTAGCTATGTAGACGTGGTGGATTCGAGGTGATCGATTCAAAGACGTGCTTCCTTCGAACCGGTTGGACCATCGTTAGTTCGAATCGATCAGGGTGTGCTACTATTGATCGATTCGTATTCGCTTCAACAGGGTGGACTCGAAGGCAGTCATTGGATGGAGTTGAAGTGACTACCCTTTGTGGATTAGAAAGGAATGCAGGGGCGATGGATTCGACCTTAGGGTTTCTGTGCTAACGGAGTCGAAGCTAAGGTACTCTTCCCGGATTCGAAGCAAGGCTATGCTCCATGGATTCGAGGCACCTTCTTTCTACGGATTCGAAGCAGGGAAAATTCGATGGAATCGAAGCAGGGGTATTCCTCATGGATTCGAAGCAATGCACGTCTGATGGATTCGAACATAGGCTTCGCCTATGGATTCGAACTAAGGATGGTCTACTCCATCTTTTGTCGATGATAGCTTGAGCATACGAACTCGGATTGACTTGAAACTTGGATCGTTGGTTCCCACGGCTTTGCTTGACGTGCCTTATCAATTGTAGCCCGATCCGGACTCGGACAAAATTCATCGATATCCATGGTGAACCTGCGATGCACAATCGATGTTCACGACTAATAATCATTGCTTCTCAGTTAATCTTTGGGTATCTCGGCTTTGCCAAAAGTTGGGATAACATGGGATGACCCACTTTCGTTCGGGAACGAAATGGGCTTTTCGGGTCGTTTATCGCTCAACCTTCAAATCGATCTGTCCATTCATTTCTATTTCTGATCTGCCTATATATAACCCGTTCAAAACCCTAGCTATTTCTTATTCCATTTGTATGTACATACAATTCTATCTACTTCTTTTTTTCCAATGGCAAACAAACCAAACCAATTCCAAATTCAAATTCCATATCAAAATCAAATCGAAAAATCAAACTCCTCTAAAACCTATCATATTATATAACGATTTGAAGCTCTCGACTAGCGCAAGTCAAATCTATAGTTTGTTTTCCGTTTTGGATTTCTGTGTGGCCGGATTTGGGTGATTTAATCTCGGTCGTTCATTGCGCGTTGATCAACTTTGACCGATCGTCAAATTAATTGATGGGTTGTGTAGAGATCACCGAAGGGAGCGCATAGGTGGTGTTCACTTGGAGGTTTGACGCTTGGATCGAGGGGAATAATTCAGTTAGGATTCGAAACCCAGTGGTGGCGGCCGACGATTGGAGCTTCGTACGACGACGTGGAGGGGTCGCGTATGACTGGTAGGGTCGGCTCGCGAGGGGGTTGACTGCGGCGGCTCCAGATGAGGTCGATGGTGATGGATTGGTGGGGCGATTTCGAGGTTTGGCCTGCGGCTTCGAGTGGGTTTAGTCGCGTGCTAATGTCGATTAGCAGCTAGGGTTCCTGAGAGGTAATGGAATTTACAAAAATGCCATTGTGTTATATTTAATTTTAAATTTTAAAATTTTAAGTTCTAACTATCATAACTTTTACGTACGAGGTCAGAATTGTGCGCGGTTTGTTCCATTGGGATCGTATCGAAATTCTAGATATTTTGATGCTGGTTTGGACGAATTCTGAGACTGTTGAAATTTGGCCTTTATTTGAATTTTAAGTCGTTTTAAAACCAAAGGTGAGTGTTTTAACCCACTCACAATTACTAAACTATCTTATGTTAGTTAAATTTAATTTATGAGGTGACTTGAAATTAATTGATCGATGTTTGGTATGTTTAAATTGTCATTCTAGTTAAATTTGACTTTTATTACATTTAATCATCGTTTAATTTAATATTATTTTAAATTGTCCATTTAATACCTGTTTTTGATTATCAGTTATTTAGTGATATTTATTGATCGATTTGGATGATGATTGCGATGGATGTTTGATTGTTGATATTGTATGACTGGATGGTTGTATTTTATATTGTTATAAACTACAAGTTCCCTATGGGTTGAAATGATACATACCCGAACGATCTATAGATTAGGGAAAAATCGTTATGGGTTGAAATGATAGACTCGAGAGATTTTATGGATTTTTATTAAATTCGAGATTGCGGTTTGAAATGATATATAATCGTAAAATTTAAATTTTGCGGATTGAAATGATAAATATCCGTATCACTTGACCCTAGGGTAGAGAATTATATACGAACACTAGATTGGTTAAATTAAATGATTTTTGAATCTTTGAAATTTTGAATTCAGTTAACTGGAATTTTGAAATAGAAATTGATTTATATAAACTGAATTATTTTCGATAATCCAAGTGTTAAATGTTGAAATTGGAATCGGTTTAATGAATTGTTCAAAGAATTTAAATTTGAATTTCAAAGTTGAAGTGTCAAATATAAATGAATTTATTGGAATTGAGTTATTGAAAATGTTTGGATATAACTTTGAAATCTATTTAAACTAATTTAAACTATTTTAATTAAATTAACTATTCCAATCAATTTAAAACTATTTTAATTTATATTAATCTATTACAACCTATTTAATCCAATTTAACCTATTTTACCTATTTTAAAATAATTAAATTTATTTAATCTATTTTAAATCTATTTGATATAATTTAAATCTATTTAATCTAGTTTAAAATTTGTTTAATCTATTTAAAAATATACTTGATATAATTTAAATCTATTTAAAAATCTTCTTAATATAATTTAAATCTATTTAATCTACATTTAATCTGTTTAAATCATTTTAAAACTAATTAAATCAAATTTAAATCTATTTAAACTATTTTTACTATTTAAACTATTTTAAATCTATTTAAACTATTTTAAAACTATATAAACTATTTATAATTACCTAAACTATTTTCTAAAATTTCAGACTGTGTAAAGTTGAAGTATTTATATTTAAATCATTGATGATGATACAACCTAAGTTGGAATTTGGAATTGATACCCTTTTGTGAAGTGACATATTTGAGTGAATAAGATGATTTTGAAATGAAGAATTAATTAACATAACTTATCAATAATTTCCAAGTGAATATGATTCAATAGTGAATATGATTTGAAAGTGAATATGATTTGAAAGTGAATATGATTGGAAGTGAATATGATTTTGAAGTGAATATGATTTTGAAGTGAATATAGTTTGAAAGTGAATATGATTTCAAAAGAGATATGATTTGAAATTGAATATGATATTTTGATATAAATTGTGAATTGACCTTTTTGAAATGTAAAAGAACCATCCGGTGTGAAATAAGCGTTTAGTTGTTAAAGAAACTGAGATCGGATATTGTCATACTCTCTGCCAATACCGAAAACCACTTTAACAACTTAGTACATGGTGGAGGTTCCAGAAATGAAGTAGGATGGTTTGGCGAACGATTTCTGTATGAGGTACTGATGTGACCCTGACTCCCGTAAGTCAGCTTAGATGTGACTAAAACAGGAGCCACGCGCGGCCAAGTGAGGTCATTCCTCCGATCGGACACATTTCTTCGATACCATATTTTGACTTTGTGATGATTTGGTGGCCACCCCTTGATTTTGATTATGGTAGTGTGTTCTGAGGTGGGCGGTAGTAGCAGCTATGTGTTACCACCAATCCGAATACGCAATTGGTGTATCTACCCTGGCATTGCCTCGAGTGTCGTGTTCACATGCCCTAGCGCGCTTTCTACGAGTTTGGTTTGTACCATACCTATGGAGTGCCCTCTAATAGCCTCCAGTTTACGGAGGAGTTACGGTACTGTATAGACTATGGGAATATATAAAATGTGTTAAGGGGGATATGGGTAACACCTTAACGCTATTTTAATACTTTTACTTTACTGTAGACACTATTATAATAGCGTATTGTACTACATAGTAGATAGTTTAACGGATCCTTAGGAGATGGAAATCCCGAACATCTCTTAAGTTATTGCACTTGCGTTAGACACTGGATAGGAGATGTCAAACCCCGTAAACATCTCCGACGCCGTTCCACCCATATTTATTTACCGTTGATTTAACTTACATAAGGTCTTTTAGTTCTGACTCGAGTGTTTGTCTTTTCAATTCACTCGGGTCAGCCTGAGCATTTCAGGGTTGAAGACCTTATTTTTGGAGGACGAAGGCGAAGATTTGTACTATTATTATTTATTATATTTATTCCACTGCATCATGTTGTTCCGCTGCATTTATTTATTTATTCTTGTTTTATATAACTCTGATTTTTGTGTTGTAAAAGAATAATCAAATGTATTTATAAAACAGCTTCATGAACTGTTATTTGATTATTATATTTTGTCATTCCGCTGCGAGATTCTGTATTTGTTTTATTTCTTTCTCCTTTTCTTATCCACCCCATAACAATCTGCCCTTTTGAATGGTTTGAGTTTGGCATGTGTGTTTGCTTAAAAAGTCCAAAAAGGAAGGTCGTTACAGTTTTTGTTGAAAAGTCAGACGGCTCCCTAAGACTTTGTGTAGACTATTCTACTCAAGAGTTACGCTGATCAAAGGCGCAGAAATTTGGAATTCTCAGTTGGAGATTTTGTATTCTTGAAAGTCTCTTCGATGAGAGGAGCAGTAAGATTTGGATGGGCAGGGAAGTTAACAACTCGATTTATTGGACTTTTTCCCACTCTTGAGTAGAATGGCCCATTAGCTTATCATGTAGAATTGCCCAAAAGGTTGTTTGGTGTGCACAATGTCTTTCACATATCCCGTTTATGGAAATATGTGCATGATTCAAAACAGATTATAGAAACAACTGCCCGGGAAGATTTAGAAGTAGAACCAAATTTGGCAATTATCAAACAACTAGTTCGAATCGTGGATCATGATGATAAGCGATTGAGAAGGAAGGTGGTAAGGATGGTTAAAGTTCAATGGAGTGGTGATGCCGAAGACAACACATGGCAAACAAAAGATAGAACGAGGAAAGCTTATCCTAAGTTAGGATTGATGTATAGTTTGCATGTGGTATCGAGATAGTGTACTCATCGCCTGTGGTGTGGTCACTTATCATATCTTATATAAATTCCCCTTGTTAAATATATGTTTCTTTTTGCGTCAATTTCTTCTTATCCTTAATTTCGAGGAGGAAAATGTTTTAAGGGAAGAAGTATGTAACGACCTGCAAATTCATCACTTCAGAATTTTTTTGAAGTATTCAAATATAAGATTTTTTTTAATGTAAATGATAATGTTTTGAATAATAAATAATATTGGTAATCTTATTTTGAATAAATATTTACAAAAATATATACTTTGGAAGATATATCGATAAAATAACCAAAAACCATTTTATCAACAAACAGCTCCTAGACCATCCGACATCGTGCACAGAGCTGGATATATACACTCATTTATGTATACGAGTGAGAATATGTAATAAAATTATTTATTTTATTTTTGAAAATAAAATCCCTTTATGACATCATCAATGATATCACTATTTTGGAATAAATGATTTTTGAATTTAAATTGAGTTTAAATGATTTAATAAAATCCATTTTAATTATTATATAATGATAGAAATATTATTATCAAACTTTGTTTACAAATATATATATATATATATGTTAAATAAGAAGTGAAAATACGACCGGAAATCGAAATCGGAATCCATAACATTTCAACGTAGAAAAGTTGTGCAACGTTGTGAATCATTTGCAATATACATATGCACACAAACATGTACATATACATAAACACATTCATATGCACATGAACACAAATATACTTATACATTCACACACACACACACATATATTATAAAATATCTAAGATATTTTCCTGAAACTTAACCCATAAGTAAATCCAATGTCAAACTCTTGCACGCTAAGTACAAGCAAATGGGTACACACATAGGGGGAAGTACACGGCCGAAATGGATGACGTAGGAGGGGGGAGTGGTGGTGATGAAATTGTAATGTGTTTGTGTGGAAATATCATAATATTTGCATCCTTACATTTGCCTAAAAATAGCACCCACCTCTATTCACTTCATTCAAACTTCTTCTTCATAAAATTCCTAAGCTTCTTCACTTCTTAAACTCTACATTAATGGCTTCTTGCCTAAAGAAAATTATGTCATAGTTTATGGAAAAAAGTAATTAAAATTATATAATAAGTATATATTATCAAAAATCTTCAAAACCAAGGCAAATCCACTTCTTTCCCCTTTTACAACCCACGGCCACACCTTATATATGTGGTCGTAGTATCTTCATTTGATCTTCGATGCAAGGGATGTTGCTACTAATCCTAGGGATGATTCCTGACAGGATGTAGCAGGAGAGTTCCTTTGGTTTGTCCTGTTTCTGAAGAACTTGTATGGATGGATGTCTGACATTGCATTTCTAACATACACGTACATTTATTTTTACGAACATACATTTGTTTGGTGGTGTAGGATGTAACTCCCTTACACTTAACACCCTTCTCTGGGACGTACGAGCTCAGAGGTTGTACATTTGTGGAAATCAACGGTGTGTGATGGAATTGGCAATGTGTCACTCAAAGTGGAATGTGCTATGTGAAAGTAATCGTTACCTCGGGCCTCATCACCCGAAAATGGCTTAAACAGGGCATGTCGTATGGTTATGTGGTTCGCAACCATTTGGGTATGGTTATCACCGTTCTAGATTACTCTATATATGTTGAGTATGTTGTATATGTTATGGGATCCTGGATAGGTCAGTTACGACCGGGGTGATGTCATATTCAGTTCTATCCGCACAAGATGAGTCTGCGGGTAGGCCGGTCTTGCCAGATGCATAGGTTTTAAAGTTGTTGATCCTCGGTACATCTCTTTAGAGATGTACTATACGGAATGTAGCTACTTACCTTCCATTGTATGGAAATCTGTTCTCCAATAAGTCGGACTTGATTGTAGAACCTATTATGCTGGAATTTAATCAATGTAACAATTTCAGCTAAGATTATATAAGTTTACTTGAAAAGTATTTTCAAAAGAATGTCAATAAAAATAATATCCCCAGGTTTTGCATAGTAAATGATTTGGTTATCAGAAGGTAAAAGCTCGTTCTGTGTTTATGTGCGGCGTGGTCTTATGAGATACCCTTTGATTTCAAATATCTGTAATTTGAGTTTCTCATACCAATCCCATGACTGATCCGGATTTTATTTTCCTTTCCCCTTAAACTCTGAGTGCCCTATTATTCCGGGCAGCCAAGTAGTTAGGTAGCATGGAGCATTTCGAGAAGGAGCATGGAGCATTTTGGGTCGCTCGTAGAAAGTTATCTATTAATTCTACTGTATTTTGTATAATGTATCTACCAGCACTTGTGAGGATAGGCAGTTATAACTATCCTGGCTGGATCAGTATTTACTAGTACTCTGATGGAGCAATTTAGCGTGATTGCATGTACTACTCACATGTATAATTAAATGTTGAATACGATACAAGATTCTATTTTGTTTGTCTTCTATCTTTATTTTTTTTACCCCATGATAATCTGTCTCTCCGGTACTTGGATTTGCGGAACCTGAATACCGAGGATGTATTAGTGTCGATTTTTTAGGGTCGAGGAGGTGGGTCGTCACGTTTAGCATTAGAGCTTATGGCTGAGCAACCCTTTGTTTTTAAATATTCATAATTTGAGTTTCTCATACCAATCCCACGACTGACCCGGAGTTTATTTTCCTTCCCCTTAAACTCTGGGTGGCCTATTTTCTAAGCGGCTAAGTAGTTAGGTAGCATAGAGCATTCGAGAAGGAGCATGGAGCATAGAGCATTTTGGGTCCTTCATTGAAAGTTATCTATTAATTCTGCTATATTTTGTATGATGTATCTACCAGCACTTGTGAGGATTGGTAGTTTTTACTATCCTGACTGGATCAGTTTTAACTAGTACTATGATTGAGCAATTTGGACTAATTGCATGTATTACTCATATGTATAATTAAATGTTCAATATGATGTGAGATCCTATTTTGTTTGTCTTCTATCTTTATTTTTCTTACCCCATGATAATATGCACCTCCGGCACTTGGATTTGTGGTACGTGAATACCGAGGATGTATTGCTGTCGATTTCTAAGGGTCGAGGAGGTGGGTCATCACATCCGACCTCATTCTAAACCAACATAAAGCCACCACCTTTCCTCCTTCTCCTTCCTTCCAAAGCCTCTCCTCCTTAGATGGTCATGGCTAAGGCTCAACCCCCATCTTTTCCTCTAGTTGTGCATGACCATAGGCCAATTTGGAGTGCCCAGCTTCAATGCTTCAAACTTTGAGATGATTGTGGTGTGTACTAAATGTATACAAGATTATGCAAGGAGTTTGAGGCTAAAAGAGTGGGGTTTTGAGGTGTTTTTATTTTATGAACCAAAGATGAAGACATGGAAAAGAATTGGAGTAAAGGAAAGTGGAGATGAAGAATGGAAATGTGTGTCTAAGTGGTGTGTCTATATAGAAGTATGAAAATTAGTAATTTACCTTCACTACCACATAACCAAATTACCTAACTAACCCTCCACTACTCTTTCATAACAAGCTTCCTCCATGTGCTAAAGTAATTTCCATCATATCACAAAAAGAAGCACATAAATCCATGAAAGGAAAAAATCCACTTAAAGTAAGGAAGAAAAGTGTCCTTAAATTAAGGAAGAAAAGTCTTTTTTATTACTTAATTCTTTAATTACTTTAAATTAACCCATTAATTAGTAAAAAGTGTTTCCTTATTTATTAAATATGTGTGTTCAAAATGTAAACTAGTATGCATAACAAGTTCAACAACTTTTGTTCAATGAAAAGTCAAAAATCCAAAAAACAATTTTTAGTCACATTTGCGATTTTTCTTCGTACTAATTATTTTTGTAAACAAACTTTCAAATTGAGTTCACTATCATTTTTGAATAACAAAAATGAATTATTTGAGATTAAAATTAATTATTTAAATATTTTAAAATTAATCAAATATTCACAATCAAAGAGATAAAATTTCGGGTCATTAGATCCTCTCCCCTTAAAAGAATTTCTATCCCGAAATTTCATCACACCCAAAAAATGAAAAAAAAACAAGCCTACATAAATACTTAACATTCTTTATAAGCCCATACGATGTACATAGATCATCCGTACACAATATTTGATTTGATCACTTACTCGAATACATAAACTTCTCTTCTGAACTAGTATCGATCACTCGACTTCCCTAGTGCGGACTCCGATCAGGCTTCTTGATTAGAAAACTCCATTCTTTTTACATAGCCATATACTATGATAGAACACCTTGTTACCATACAAGACCGCCTACCAAGCATTCACTGTCAAGAATGGGGTAGTAAATCCTTATCCAGATCAGTGTGATTCACCTCGAAGTCATGTACTCGAATCTAGAATTAAAAACCATGCGAAGAAATGATCTACGTACAACTTACGTACTTATCCTCATTGGTTCTTACTTATACCAATTTCTTTTTACTTCTAAAATTATTTATGAAAAAATTCCATTAAAATATAATTTTAGTTCTAAACTTGTATAATACCCGACTACATCCTAAGAGTACATACAACTATCTGATTTAATCTTTATTGTTTTAAATTCAGGTATAGACCCAAAATAAATTTAGGTCATAAAACTAAATCGACCTCTTTACTCATCTGGTTGGGTAAGTAGTTAAGAAGAATAAGTTGCTGGTATCCAACTCAGTCCTAGCGTCTACTTTTCCTTAAACACTTATACTATAAAGATGTTTATTAGTCGGCCCAATAACATCAAATAGTTTATATAACTTAGATGTTAAAACAAAGATGCAGTTTAATAAAACGTTCTTATTAAATTAACCAATTTAAAATTTTGTGCTAAATTATTTCTTCTCTAACCAAGAGTGGTATAAACTCATATTAAAAATTTCATTTATCAACACACTCTTTTATCAAAATACCTTTTTATTTTGAATCCATTTTCATTAGGGAAACTTAAAACTAAATACCCAGTTTTTATTTCAAAACCCTTTTTGAAATGATATAATATATTTTAACCCATATAAAATATACATATAGATCGAGTAACACCAAAATGATACCAAGGAACTGGGTCCTACCAAATAGTATCATTCATCCCCTTACCAAGACGGGTAATATTTAAGGGAAGTGCTTACCATCCGAACACATCTCTTGCCTATTTTTAGTCATTTTCGAGCCACTCAAGTTAGTAAACATATAGATACTTCTTCTTTTTCGAATCCCAATTTAAAACAATATTCTATATATTTCCATATAAATAGTTTTAACAAAACTTCAATTTCTACTTGCTTTTAGGTTCGTGAACTAGTTTCGATCATGCAATAAAAAGGGAATAATTTACTTAGTGTACTACAACATCCGCCAAAGCAAACAGCCGGTTGTCACTTAGAAGATTATTCAGATCATTAAAAACAAATAGAGACTCATTCCCCGAAATATCCAAAGAAAATGTACCTTACTTAAAATTCTCTTTGAAATATTTATACTTTATAAATACTTTCAAGTAGTACCTTTATTACCTTTCTCAAAAATCATTTGAAATCTTTTTCAAAGACACTGGGATTTAAATTCAAAAATCCTCTTCATTTTATACAACACGTTTTTATAAATCAAATTTATAAAATCATCTTTACATGAACTCATTCCTTCTTGTATCTAAACAAACATTATAACAACATTTGTACTGAACACCTTATAGTCAAATTATGAAACTTAATTCACATGGTGTTCATATCTAATCTAAATTAATCAAATTAATGCTTATAAACTGGCCGAGCATAAATAATCAATCAACAAACAATAGTCAATGCTTTATAATGGATGAGCATGACTAGTCAAATAATAATTGATAATAATTGAATATTATCATTTCCTAACTCACAAGCACATCATATATAACTACATTTTTTTTAATTGTTCTTTTATATATAAAACATAATCCTAGAAAAAATTATTTCATTTACCAAGTTCAAAAACAATGTTGTGTCGGTTTGCCTTGTTCAAGTGTTTAGGAATTCTTATTAACACCGTGGCATCCCACGTCTTGACCATAATTGATAAACCACTCATCAGATTAATCAACATAATAAAACATTTTTATAGCACTAACAAATACATGCTCCTATATATAATACACTCAAACTCATTCGAGGGTGTCACTTACCCTATCTCAAATGAGTTTACCCCTCTCCCCCAAAGTCAAGGTTCTTGCTTAACCTTTAGCTCTGATACCAAATGTAACGACCCGCCTTTTCAATCGTAAAAGGTTGATATTAATACATCCACAGTATTCACGTGCCGAGCATCCAAGTGTCAGAAAGATAGATTATTGGAGTGAAAGAAAAGAAAAGACAGAACATAATCTCACATCGTAACGAGTATTATATAATTTACAAATATATTTACAAAAGAAAACTTTAATATACATGTAACAATCAGAGTAAACTAAACTATCATTAGCTTGGACAGTTATAACATTATGTCCTCACAATTGTTGATAAATACAAAACAGGTAACATAGTGGAAAATAAAATATGTGAAGTCTTGGAGGCCTCCAGCTCGTCTCCTGAAGCTCCAAAGCATCCATAGCTAAGTTAGAAAATATACTCGAGTCTGACCAGAGCATTATAAGATAATAACACCCGGATCAGTTTGATAAACTAGCATGAGAAACTCGAATCATATGGATTTTTAACGTTATAAAACCTTTCAAAAATAAAGGTATCTTGTAAGACCATGCTACACATAAACAGGGACTGGTTTTTACCTTACGATAACCAAACCATTTTTATTAGAAAATCCAGTGATATTATAATAATGTCAAGGGTTTAAAATAAATAGTTAACATAGCCGAAATGGTTACATTAATTACGTTCAACAGCATATTTAGTATACAACTAAGTCCCTAAGGCACGTACTGGAAAATGGATTCCAATAACGACAAGGTAAGGAACTACCTTCCGTACAATACACCTCTAGAGAAAATGTACTAAGGGCCATACGTAAACCCCCATACCAACATAGAATAGGTCTACCCCTTCTTGGATAGTACCGAATATAATCATCCCTCGGTTGAGTACACAACTGTACTAGGCCCGAAGCATGTATCTAAAAATAATATCGATCTAGGTCAGGGATGATCTTACACTAATGGGAGCGACCCACATAGCCTTACCGCATTTTCCATGTTTTTGTCATTCCCAGGTGTGAGGCTTGAAGCAATGATTACGCTTTTAGAAAATCCCTCTTTGAGACATGCTTTTCTGGCACTATCGGTCTGAAATGAGCATTTACATCTATTACATGTCTTCAACCTTTCTCTTTTAACACATGAGACTAAAAAAAGTATATTTGCAAGTGGTGAAATTGATCATTGTCATAATCTTTTTTGTAAGGGATAATACTTCTATTCTGATTACTACTATTTTATGTTAGCTTTTCAATGAATCCGTGTGCAAAGCACAGGTTCATATTAGTCTTTTTTATTCCTTAACCCCTTGTTATAAAATTCTCCCTTTTGCCTTAGTGGTCAAAATTTATTACAATAATTACTCTTTGTTCGACATAATTAATATTTTAATTATCCCATGCTTGATTAATTAATTTCTTACAAGTGATTCCTTTAATTAAATTATCTTAATTACCACTTAATAAATTCATTTTATTAAATTTAATATCAAATTATGACACTTCAAAACATGGGGTGTTACAAACACTCAACTGCACAGCTAAGAAGAAGATAAAGCAAACCCTCAAACTTGATTAGAGTCATCCAGATGGGGCTGTGTCAACAAGGTAGAAAGGGTCAAGAAGGAGCAAGCATGAAGGTCGTTGATGACTAGCTTTAAGTCTACAAGGGTCGAGCCTCGAGGCGAGTCTTACAAGGGAACAACAAGCTTTCAAATCGAGAACTGAAGAGGATTTCTGGAACCAAAAATAGATGGGCTTTGGAGCTTAAACAATACATGGGTAGAGGATGTTGAGATAAAGAAGCAAAAATGCAAAGAAAAAGTAAAGTGTAACGACCCGCAACTTTATCGCTTTGATAAATTTTATTTATTTTTAAATTTATTCAAATAAAAGGTTGATAACACAAATAATATTGATTTGAGTGATAATAAGTAATAGTAATCTTATTTTGAATAGATATTTACTAATATATTTTCCTCAAAATTTAAATCGATAAAATGGTCGAAAACTGTTTTATCAATAACCAGCTCTATAATGTAAAAAGTCACGCACGGAGCTAGATATATACACTTATTTTTATAATTGAATAAGAATATGTAATAAAGTAATTTGTTGTATTTTGTGAAAATTAAATGTATTTATGGAATTTTTAATGCCCTTAAATATAATAATTCATTTATTGAGGTTTAATGATTTAATGATTATTTTAATTGTTCAAATGATTATTTTAAATAATGATAATTCATTTTGAACAGTTATAAGGTGATAATAATAGTTTTATAAAAATATATATATTTGATTTGAAAATATAAGGAAAATCGATATCACTTTATTGATATAATAACAGTTATTGTAAATAATTTTTAATATTAATTTAAAATTCAAATATGATCGTTTTAATTCATCTAAAATGATAAGAAAATAGTTTTCAATTTTTTTTACAAATATATGTACATTTACTAAGAAGTGAAAATGTGACCGGTAGTCGATTTCCCGGTTTTCAACGATTTAACAAACAAAAGTTCTCAAAGATGTTTGAAGTTTTATGCACATACAAGTGCATATATATATATAGGTTACATGCACATGATAATGTATACATATATACATAAATACTTAAATATATATATATATATATATCACAAAATAATTAAATAATTCCTAAAATTTAATACTTAAGTAACCAGAAAGCAAACATCAATGTAACATCCCTAATTTTTGTCAACATTATTCATGAAATTTAATTAGATAAATTAAATAGAATAATGATGACAATGAGATTGAGATTTGAACAAATTATATATATAGGGCCGTGCTTATTAACAAGATAAATGGGCTTTAAATTGGTTTATTGGTTAATTAAACTACACATGGGCATACTAGTAAATCAGCCAATTTATTATACACGACTACATCTTTTTGTAATTGTCCATTCATGTTCATTTTCCACTTTCACAAACGAAAATCTAAAACCTAAACAAAAGCCGGCCATTACCAAGGAAGAAAGGAAGAAAATTATCTAAAGCTAAGGACCTAAAGCTAGAGAAGATTAATCAACAACAAATCTCAAATTCATTATCAAGTCTAAGGTGAATAATAATCTGATACCATCTCTATTTTATTCTATGATTATATGGTTACGGATTTATGATTTAAATTCGTTTTTGTGATAAAATGGATGATGATATGCTTGAGTTATATTATGTTGATTTATTTTAATTCATACATATATGAATTTGCACGGTCTTGATGTAAAACCGAGAATCTATGATTTCAGATTGCCATGGAAAACTTTTATGTTAATTAAAACATGATTTTGGAGATGGGTTTTAATTTTTAGAATTTTCCAAGCCATGAAAACTTTATTATGAATTTTTGATGAAAATGATATGATTAGGTTTAAAATTTATTTTGAGAATTTCAAGAAGAAATTGGGTCTAATATTTTAATATGTTTGATTACATGATGAAATTGAATTTATGTGATTTTTGAAGATTTTTCCTAATTGATTTACTAGGGAAAATAAATTATTTAAAAAGAAGGTCTTTTCTGAAATAATTGGATTTAGTATATGGAAG
This sequence comes from Allium fistulosum, assembly GCA_030737815.1. Classification (NCBI taxonomy): domain Eukaryota; kingdom Viridiplantae; phylum Streptophyta; class Magnoliopsida; order Asparagales; family Amaryllidaceae; genus Allium; species Allium fistulosum. The sequence goes on from CM060901.1 coordinate 1,615,455,865, forward strand.
GGTTTAAACGTTACATTTTTATGGTTTTGATCTGATGTAAATGCGGCAGTTTTATATGTAAAGTATTTGAAAAGTTTTTATGGCAGCCAATCAATGTTTTACAAATAGGCAAGTTGTTATAAAGTAATTACTAAAAGTTGAAACAGTTCAGCCTTTAACCTAGATCCGCCTCAGATAGTAAGTATATTTCGACTCATTTGATTCCGCCTCATCCTAGTCGAAACCATAGTCAAAACTAATACACAAGATATCACTGAGATGGTATGTAGTGGATTGGAAGGAGGGCGGAAGCCTTGGTGTCGAAAGGATAGCTTTCGATGGAGTCGAAACCCTGCTTTGTTTTCATAAGTTAATATTCTTGCCTTGGTTTACTTAAAGATTTCGACATAGTCGAAACATATGCTTTCGAAAGGGTTTTATAATTAGCTTTCGAAGAAGGTTGTCATATCATGTTAAAGTATTAGCTTTCGAAGGACCTAAAACAAGAGCTTTCGAACGGGTAGGTTCGGACCTAGTCGAAACCTGGCCGCTTTGCTACCTTTCGATTGTGATGCTATCGGAAGGTTATATATGTTTTAACCAAAGTTAGACACTTCCTTATTGCTTTCGAAGGGGTTGAGGGTTTCGAAGGCGATGGAGTTGAAAAGGGGTTTCGACTCTGTCCTTCGAATTTTTGATTTTAAAGGTCTTTGCTTTCGAACTAGATGGTTCCGACACCGTCAACTTTTCCCCAAATTTAATTTTGTTGGTTTTGAAAGAGATACTTTCATATATAACCATTTTGACCAAATTACTTTTAAAGAGTAAACCCATAATTTCGAAAGGGTATTTCATTCGTTTCGAAGCTATGTTTTAAAGAATGTTTCTTGATACCATCGAAAGGTATCATTGGTTTTGAAAGGTATATACTTTGAGTTTTGAAAAAGGGTTTTCTATGCTTTCGAAAGAGGTCATCCAGTGGTTTCGAAAGTGATGTTTTAAAGTTTCAAAACAAATGACCCATTCTCAATTTAAAGGAAAAACCATGGCATAAATAAAGATTTTGGAAATATTATTCACATTGTTATTAACCCATAATTGTATTTTGGGGAATGGCAGAATAACCAGCTAGGTTGACCCAATAGTGAATATAACTTAACAGATGTTAAAATCTTAATTAAGGATATTGGCAAGGGCTAATGGTTTATAGCCCATGAAAACTGTATGATATTGGCAGGGGCCAATAGGTTCATAGTCAGCCCATGAAAAACTATGATTTGATACTGGTAGGGGCCGGTAGGTTTGTAGTTAGTCCATGAAAACTATATCCGGATTAAGATATTGACAGTAAGTCAATAGGTTTCTAGTTAGCCCATGAAAACTAGGATAAGAAATAAGATATTGGAGTTACCAATAGGTTCTTAGTGATTCCATGAAAACTAAGTAATTGGACAGATAGTCATTAACATTCAACAGGATAATAGTAACCCTAGAAACTATAATAGAGATAGATGGTCAAAATGAATGGGGATGGGTGATCTAGAATTGACTTATTAATTTTTCATATCATCATAATGTTTTGAAATACTATGTTTTAACCATTGTGGATGTAGGAGCACAATATATGGTTTTATAAATGTTTTAGGATACTAGTGAGGGGAAAACCCGATCCGCTAAGCAGCGTAGTCTCACTAGATATCTAAATGGTTTGAGATGGTAAATTATTTTTCATACCAGGCTTTATGTCTGACTCGAATTTTTTGTTTTCCCCTTAAACTCTCGGGTACTCAATTGATTTTGAGTTGGTTGAGAGTTAAGGTTTCCAGGTGTTATTTTAGACGAATAAAGCTTCCGAGGACGTGCAGGAGGCAAGCTTGTTATTAGAGTTCTTTTATTTCCATTGTGTGTTTATTTGTAAAGGCAAATTGTTTTCTTGCCTATCTATATACTCTGATCTACCAAGGGGGCATCTTCATATGTCGCTCTTAGCGTATTTTGTAATAATTATATCTTATCTAAACGTGGTCTGCGAATTGGGATTATGTAATCAATTTGGAATATTTTGAAATGGAATGTGGAATTTGTTTGCTGTTTAAACTTTTTCCATATTCTTGTGTTTATGTGTATCAATGTATCTAATGTCGCCGTATTTGGTCGCCGAGAACTAATAACTATGGATGACTGCAGCATCCGTAGCTGTTAGTTTTGGAGCTCAAAGTAGGGGGATGTTACAATCAACTCATAGTACCACACCATAATCACACCATCACCTCACATCACCATCACATGGCCTAAAGGGGGAGCCATGTGTGTAGGGGGTGTAGGAGGGGTGTGGGCTAGGGGCGTTTTGGTAATTTTACCTTTAGATGTTTTATTCCAAGTTTTCTCCTATAAATACCCCACCCTATCTTCACATTTTTCACACAAGTTTCTACTTATTCTTCCTCCTTTTTCAAGCTACTCTAATGGCTTCTCATGATAATAAAGTTATGGAGAAAATTTATTCGAAAGGAAATTAAATTATATATAATAATCATACGTTGTCAAATACACTTCAAAACAAAGGCAAGTCTCTTCCTTTTCACCCCTCCAACTCACGACCACCATCCATCTCAACCTTAGGCCGAGCCTTCTCCCTCTTCCCATTAAGGCCATGAGCTCCAAAGCATGGCCGAGCCATTTTGAGTCGATTGTGCTAAGTGATCGTGAGCGTAGATTTCAAAATAGCGGAGCTATAGCTGATTACCTTTGGATGATGATATGATGTTTGCAATGGATGCTTAATATGCTTTGATCGTCAAGTTTGGTTGTTTAATGTTGTTGTTGAATATATATGCAAGTCACGGAAATACACGTCGATAAACACAAAGGAAATCACTTTCCTCTATTTAATGAATTGGTGTATATGGAATGTTAGACCTCTTTAAAATGATTTTAAAATGATTTTGAAATGCCTTGTAAACATTTAAAAGTGTTTTGTTGAAGTTTGAATGACAATGAAAAATTTAGTCAAAAATAGGCGCGTCGCGTAATGGTAGTTCGCGATTTCACGCCGTAAAAGTCAAACGAGTATATAGAATGAAGTTTAGCTCGGAATTCTTCGAGATAAGAATTTTCTGAACTATTGTATCCATAATTTTCCGACAAAGAAATAAAATCAAGATTTCAATAAGTAGATTTTAAAATATGAGTAAAACAAGCTTTTTGAAAAATTGTGGTTTTGTAGTTCGGAATCCATAACTGGATTTCTTTGAAAATGATATTTTAAAATTGTTTAAAAATATGAAATAAATCTTATAAATCTTTTAAAAAAATTTAAAAGTGATTTGAGTTATAAAATGAATTTCCAAATTATAAAAAGTCGTTTTGATCAATATAGTAAAAGCACTTTTTACACACTTTCTGCAGCACTTTTCTATAACCTTTGAAATATAATTTAAACTTAACAATTATTTTCAAATCTTTTATAAATATTTTCCAATGTATAATTAAGTTTTTTAATAAAGATTGGGAAGTTTTATAGTTTATTTAAAAAGAATTTAAATAAATTACTCTGGTTGTGTATATTCTGGGAAGAAGACCGATATACGAAAATTTCAAGGGATTCATTGAGAAAACAAGGCAACTTAGTGGAAAGGTTGAGTTGTTCTACAGGAAGATTGGTTTCGTTTATATCAAATTTTATAATTTAGACGACTGTACAAAAGATATTCAATCGGGTCCTTACACCATTGGTTCTAGAATACTCATTATTAAAAAATGGAAACCTGGGATTGAAATTACTAAAGATTCGTTCACCTCTATTCCTATATGGGAACATTTAATGGATCTCAAACTTGAATACTGGAATAATGAAGGTATTAGTAGGATTGCAAGCATACTCGGTCGCCCCACTCATATGGACTCTACTACAGCTTTGGAAAATAAATTAAATTATGCACGAGTACTCGTTGAAGTTGACGTAGATTTTGAATATCCTTCTATTATACAATTACAGTTATTTAATGGAATCACAGACAGGATATATGTTGAATATGAACATAAATCAGTCCATGCTCTATATGCAAACTTTATGGCCACTCAGAGTCCACATGTAGCAAAATAATTAAGACGGAATGGAAACGGAAAAATGATACAAATACAGTTGACAGTGTAGTACAGACTTCATCAACAAACAAAACAACTACAATACATTCCTATAGCGTCGAAGTTTCTCATGTTGACAATGTAATACAAACTTCATCAACAGACAAAACAACTACGGTACATCCCTCTGGTGTCGAAGTTTCTCATGGTAACACTTCGACTGAACCAAGTTCATACATCCCTCTTCATAACTCATTTAACGCCTTGCAAGACTCCAAAACTAAAGCACCCACATCAATTGATCCTGAAGTACCCTGTACTGCATTCATAACTACAGATCCATTGCTCACTTCAAAGATATCTAAAACAGAAGCAGGCATATCATTAAGTATTCCAAAAACAAATGAAAACAAATTAGAAGAGTCTGAAGACAGTGCCTATTTTATAGAGAATATAACACATCAAATTCAAGAAACTGGTAACAAAACAGATCCAGTCATTAATGTTTCCCCTATGATATCGAAGAACCCCACATATTTGAAGAAGCGACAAACTCCTGCGAATCTCAAAAACCCAGTTCATGCTCCTCCTAAAAGGTCTACTCGTAGCACATCGGTAGGTAAATGAATAACATGACATGGAATATTAGAGGTATGAATACTGACGATAAAGTTAGTCAGGTATTCACACTTCTAAAGTCTCATAAGCTTAGCCTACTGAGCTTAGTTGAGACTAAACTGTCTTCCACTAGTATCAAAAAATGGAAAGACAAATTTTCTACTTGGCATATAGTTCACAACAATGACACTGGCAGCAAAGGCCGACTATTAATTTTACTTGACATATCAGTTTGGGATTATGACGTGCTAACTAAAGCTCAACAGCATGTTACTTATTTTCTAACAAATAAAGGAGGTTTTCAGTGCTACTGTACTAGTATATGCAAGCAATGCTTTTCTGAGCGTCAAAAACTTTGGGATTCGCTTCACATTGACACCTCAGCTATGGAGTCTCCGTGGCTTGTCATGGGGGATTTTAATAATGCCCTCAATCCACAGGATAAGAAGGGAGGTTTGCCTATCCCTTTCTCCTAGTTGAATTTGTTTAAAAACTGTCTTTTTAACTGTGGTCTTGTTGAATCCCCATTACAGGATGCAAATATATTGGCGACGGCGGGGAATTGCAACGAACATAGACAAAGTCCGTGTTAATTTTGAATTTAGGTCTATGTTCCCACAACTCAGCACCATTGCCTTGCCCTCTTCTATAAGTGACCACACCCGCATTTTGATTTCTTTCAGCACATTCATTCGATAAAAGAAAAGTATAACGACCCGTAAATTTAACCGGTTTTAATAACGTTATTAATTGAAAATTTAGGAAATTTTGAACTATAAATTTTTGAAATACAAATTTGATATTTGGAATGCGTCTAGTTAAACATAGCAACTGGTAAATTTTCGTCCGAAAATATGAAAGTTTATTTCGCGCATAAATTTACTTCAATTTAATCAGTTAAAAAGCGATGAAAATAAAATGTTTTCGGAACCTAAATATTTTTACATAGAAAAATTCTAAAACATCTTTTGAGCAAACGCCATTTTTCGTTTTTCAAAATTCAGACTTCTTTTGCTCCGTCGATCTTATTTTTCTGTATTTTTCATGCATTTTTCGCTAGTATAAAAATTCGAATTTTTATAATTCAATCGAATCACTGATATCAGTATACCGTTTTGATCGTTTCGTCGTCCTGATCTTCACAGTATATTCAATTGTGTATTTCGGATTCCGGTACGCGGTGGAATTCACGAGAACGATAACCGTATCGTTACCGTTCGTGTCCATTTATTCCCGTGACCATTCAAATATCTGCCTTGTAATCAAGCAGCCTAGCTATTAATATTTTTGAATTTCATACCTTTTCATTATTCCTTATACAAGCGTGCAACCCCTACCCTCCCTACTTCTCTTTGGAAAATGGAGAAATAGAAATGAACAGCCATTTAAGCAAAGTCTATTTTGTTCTTACTGTAGCACGTTTTTCTTTATCAGCCACTCCTCATCTCAGCTCCTCTTCAACTTGCATGCTCCTCTTTTCCAAATATACGTGTATATATCGAAGCTTCCATCGTCTCTCAACTCCGTAACCACCTCCTTTTCCCACCCATATTCTCCAACCACCGTCCCTCTCCTCGACTTTCGCCCGAGCACCACAGCCCGCCTTGACCATCGACCAGACAGCAACACCCCGCCACTGTGGCCTCCTCCACCTTGTCGCTTCCGTGTCTATCCACTCGTTCCCACTTAGACTCACCGCGCGGCCAAGCATCGACATAGCCAACCCGAAGCCGTGCATGCATGAACAGTCGCCGGCCTCGCCACCTCGGCTGAAACCGTGCTCCTCTTTTGGACTGCACACGCAAGCCGCTCCACCGCCGCATGCGGCCCCCTCAAACCCAGTGACCCGAACCTCATTCTTTTCCGCTGTCGATACTTGCTGACCCACCTTCGGCCAAGCTCAGCCTCTTCTTCTATTTTCTTCCCCTCAGTCGAAAGTCTATTTAAGGTACTATATGTATATAAAATCTTATTATTATATTGGATATTTACATATATTGTTAATGCATGCTGAGTTGTTGTAAATGATATACTTCTCTAGCGAATAGGTATGGTTCATATATTTAATAGGTATGGCTTCATATATTTTGTGAAGTCTGCATTTATAATATCATCCAATTTGTATATATAGTTGAAATTTTATATTGGTAGTGGTCTGCATGTCTTCTATATACATATATTTAATAAAGTTACTCTGCTATATATTTTATATTAAACCGTATACATTTATATTAATAATTTGTAGAGGTTACAGAGGCTACAATATGTATGGTCCAAAATTTGGTACAGTATAGATATTTATATTTTATGCAAACTGCTGTTTTTCATGAGTTGGTAATTCATGTTCACAATTCGTTAATATTATATATACTATGCGTGTGTTATATAGTTATATTTGTTATATAAAGTGGATTTGGGTTTTTGCTGTTGATGTGTATATACATATAAATGGGTAAGCTATAAATATCGTTTCCAAAGGTTTTGCATATGACTGATGTGTTATATATATATTTATAAAAAGGGGTTGCTTATAATATGTAAGTTATTTACAAAACTTTACTGTTTGGGTGCATGTCTGTATGGTGTGTGTGTCCATATATATATTTTGACTTGCCTGTACATACATTATTTTACAATGTAAATTGTTGAATCATACATATATTTGGTTGAATTTAGTTCGCATATTTTAAAATTTTGAATAAATATTTATACTAGTAATATGTAATATGTTAATTTGAGTGTGTATATATATATATATTTACCGAATATATAAATTTGGACAGAAGCTTATATAGTTGATGAAATTTTTTATAAGTGTATATTTTATATAAAGTATATATGTGTATATATTCTTGTAACAAATTTACAAGAATAAGTCATATTTATTTTTATTTTGATCTTAAATTATGATTTAATTTTATTAGTACTTTAGTTGTTAATGTAGTCAGTATGTAACTTTGTACTGGACTTTATATTAGTTTATCTATAGAGGTATATAGAGTTATAAAGGTTGCAATTCATATATGTTTTTAGTTTATATCGAAACTGATTTTGATTTAAATCTCATAAACTTCTGTAATCAGCTTTATCCATTGAATTCGTGCTTGGATCCGTAACTCAAAATTCAATGTCCGTATCAGTGTGCGTATCCGTGTCATCTCCTATTATCTCTAGCCTCGAAAGGTGAGCAATCACTCACGATTAATGTTCTTTTATTTACACTACAACAAAACAGCCTTTCTACAACGGACAATGCCCGTTGTAATATGTGTTTCGCAACGGACATGCGCCCGTCGTATTAGGCCTCGTTGTAATAGGTTCACTGTATTTTACAACGGGCAATAAACGTTGTAAAAATCTCTTATAACAACATGTTTTGACCGTTGTAAAAAGGTTGTATAACAACATGCTCTGACCGTTGTAAAAAGGTTGCGAACCTAACATCTTAATGATGATAAGCGGTTTTAACCAGAAGTCTTAACAAACACGGATACACAATGATTGATGCTGAATTAGAACGTGCACTTTTGATAAGTTATTTTGATCACTGAACATGCTGATAAGCTTAATAATCATAATAAACACCGAGTATAATATGTCATACAATTCCCTCTTCAAGCCTTTGAATTTGTGAACTTGCACAATACACTTTTGTTTCACAATTATTTCAGCTGAACAAATGTAATCAACTGATTCAACTCTTCAAAGCTCAAAAGATGTAAAATTCACTCATATAATGTGCAATTGTGCATAATCTAAACTGACGGAGATGGCAAAAAAGATCAAAATTGAACTACAACCTCTTTGCAGATTTAGATTTTTTTTCATAGGCTTCTTCTTTCCTTTCAAAATACTTGATGTTGAAGAAGGTCCTTCTCGCTTTTTACCTCCAAAACTTTTGGACTTGCCTGAAGAGGAAGAACCTTCACCACTTTCTTTAACTTACTTCCACCTCTTCTTATCTGATCTTGCATTAATCACTGATACAGCCTGTTTCATAAATTAAAATTTTAGATTTTATTTATCTATTTTGTCCCTCTTCAATTTAGAATTCAAAATATTTAAATTAGAAACTTACCCTGTCGACATCAAGAATATCTTGAGAGTTTTTGGACATAAGTTTACTTAGAATTTTATCCGTTTGCTGCTTTTCTACAGCGCCCGTACCTTTTCCTTCCACAACAGGAAGAAACTACACATAACAACAAAAATGTTAATTAATAGTCATTTTCTCCGTCGTAACTGTGGTTTGAAAATATTCATCACTTGTCAACATAACAAAGTTGATTATAAAATGATGTAACAGTTGTTTAGCAGTAGCAAACTAGACAACATATTACACAACAACACTAATATAAAAGCATCACCTACCCTTACACATGATAATACAAGCACGCCAGCACATACATGTACGCAACACATTAATCCCAGACACACACACTAAATGGACACTTACACCACACATATATATTCATGCGCATAAAACAAACACCTACAAAATTACTCACACACACGTATACAAGGACTGGACACTACACATACTAACTCAACACAAAACTTCATATCAGTAAACACACTAACGCACTACCCAGACACACACAGAGTACACGCACACACATCGGCTCACACATACACGAACACAACACACAACTGCACAGCCATACACCCAGTTACACACTGCCACTGACACATGTAAATACACATCTAAAAACATCAACTCCACCTACTCACACAAACTCAGTCAACACTCCATTATATAGGTAAGATAAAGGAAGAAATAGACAAAGATTTGATGAATTGAGTACTCACCTGAAAGCCGCATCTTTCCTCTCTAGCGCACGCCCGCCGCTCACCGCAACAGCCTCTAAAACTTGATTCTCTCCTCACTAGAGTGGCATACCAGTATGGGAATTTCTAACTTCAAATTTGCTGATTTCATTTTAATTTATATAATTATTCTATAATTCATGCCTTATAATACTACAGTTTGGTGTATGTACCTGTGTTTGAATCTTCAAATCGAAGTTGAACATAGTTAATCCCGTACAGTCGATCCTCTAAAACCAATCACATTAGTTAACTTAAAAAATGTTGTAAAAACTGACAATACAGAGACTCTAAACTTAGAATCCCACTTACTGGTGAAGCATCATCCATTATTTCCAGGTAATCTCTTCAGTATTTCAGGTTCAGTGAATCCATCACTATACTAGCATTAACATATGGTCCATATCATCCAAATTATATACAATTTTGTTCCAAATATAGAAAATATCAGAAAAATATGCTAAGTCAGCAGATGTAGAGACAAAACAATATTCATTTAGCAATCCAATGCTCCAGCTATACTTTACTACAGAGTAGTAACCATACCATCAACTATAACTAAAGAATACAGTGAAACTGGAATGTTCATGTATTTACATTGTGATCCAATAATATAAGGTACAATATTTGGAGATAAAAGATTCCCGACATGAGTTCAAATACATTTGACTTACCTCTCCTTCCAGCATACAAAAATGCAACACGGATTTCCATGTTTTAGATCAAAGAAAGATCTGAATCAGTTGCTGATATTCATCTTTTACTTTGCAAATCATTTAGCATCTTTAAAAGCAAATTCGCTGACTGCCACTGGTTTCTCTTGATATTTTTTAAGCTAATTCTTTTAGTGGGGCTAGTGCAGTTAAGTGCAAACTATTTTCATTTGTTAGTTTAAATAGTGGAAGGCTCCCAGGATTGGCTTCATCCAGAATAAAATTAACCAATGTCTCTGCTGGATAGTTTTTCAAAATGAATTCTATTTGTACAACAAATATCTTATGGTAGATTCAAACAAATTGGCGGTGGGGTACGAAATACGAAGAAGAAGAAAAACAGATTTCCTATAGTTAAAATTTATAGTGTCAGTTGCATAAAGCGACTAATACTGACAATACAGAGTATAAGATGCCACTTAAGCTCCTTTAAACATGAATTTTCTGGCATGTCGTGCAAGACATGTTTCAACTCACTCGTTTTTACTTTCATGATACTCCCAAATGCCAACGGCAAAGTATTTTTTGAGCAGGTAGGAATTTGGATCTTGTTTCATTTGATTGGAGTAGACTGAACATAAGCAGAGCTTGTTTTATCATGCGATTAAGAACATCTTCCCCATTGTTTCAACTTCTTATTAGGAGAGCCTAGGCTGCATACATTAAAAAATACTCACGAACAAATAGGAGTATGTTTTTATATCAAAGCCTGCATTGGCAACATATTTAAAATTAACCTAAAGAATTAGTGGTACAAAACCTATTAACTTAAGGATAAACAGCAACATGAATACCATGCAGTAAACAACAATGACAATGTTTACAGAATAACTTCAAGCAACCCTTTTGCTCATCAAACTGAACTAGACAATCATGAATAGACACCAACAATGAACTTACTTAACAATAAAATTTATCAATAATAAACTTCATTAACAATAAGCTTCACCAACAATAAACTTCATTAATAATCAGCATAGGAATAAACAGTAATAAGCAATAGAGTTAAAACAACAAATATAAAAAAAGATAAATTATACCAATTGCTAGACGAGAGGAGTTACGAGGTAGCAGGAGCGTCGAACTAGGCAACAACAATCGAGAGGAGTGCGAATTCAGGAAACAGAGGCAACCGACGATCCACATAGGATTATAATTGCAGTCGAGGTGCGCACGTGGTTGCAGAAATCAGGTGCGCAGATGCTATGAATCCGGAGAACGAATGGACACCCTAATTCAATTTTAGGAGAAAAATTTGTGAGGCGAGGTTGGAGAGGAATTGGGGAAAGTGGATCTGGCGAAGGAATAGTGAATGGGTGAGGAGATGGTAAAGACGAAAATGGGGGAAGAGGAATATAAAATAATGGAACGGAGCGATTTGGATTGGAGCCAAAATTTAGAGGAACGGAGCCAAAAATCGTAAGGACCGTTTAAAATTGGACCTATTAAAACGGGCATTTTTAGCCCGTTGTAAAATTGGCACCTATTACAACGGGCGTTTTGAGCGTTGTAAAATTGGCACCTCTTACAATTTTGTGACCGTTGTAAAATTGACATCTATTACAACGGGCATTTTGTGAACGTTGTAAAATTGGCATCTATTACAACGGGCATGAAAGGACCGTTGTAATAGCATTCTATTGCAACGGGTAGTTATTGCCCGTTGTAAAAAGGGCGTTGTATAGGGTATCTATTACAACGGTCCCGAATGGACCGTTGTAATAGCCTTCTATTACAACGGGCAGCCAATGTCCGTTGTAAAAATGACGTTGTAATAGGGTATTTTTGTTGTAGTGTTATTAAATTCGATTGAAATTGAAACGACAAATTGAAATACCTGTTGTTAGTTATTTACACTGTTATTTATGTTGTTACATGTATCAGTTCACCTATGACATCTGACACCATTATCTGTTAATAATTATACTATGATAATCCAGTTGGGTTGGTAATTGATTTATTGTTGGTTGTTTATATTGGATGTTAAATCGCAATGTATAAAGTGATAAATATTAGGCAATTGAAATTGACGTAGGATAGTTAATAATTTAAATCTGATATATGTGTTAAATTGGATTTGTTAAATTTGTTTAATATGACCCTTTAATATTGAATTAATTGACACGTAGGATTTGATAAGTTACACCTTGAACCATTGAATGTATGTTGTTTAAACTGATGATGTATGAAATTGTAAATAGATGAAAAGTGAAGGACCGTAATGCAAAAATCTTTAATCTACATGAATGATAGTGTAGATTCTAGAAATAATTATATTAATTTGCACAAACAACAATGTGAATTAATACGATTATTTTGGGATTATTTGAATTGATTATTGGATTGATATTGATTGTTGTTATTGCTTGTTTATTTACTTTGACACCATCCCAGTTATCACACTGCAAGTTCCCTTTGCTATGCTTTGATTTTGAATTGAATTGGAATGGGGTTGAAATGATAAATACCCAACTAAACTTTGACTTAGGATAGAGAATTAAATAAAACCCGATTGGTCAATAATTTAATTTAAAAATAAAATGAAGATTTTTTTTTTGAATTTTAATGAAAGGAAATGTTAATATTTAATAACCTGAATCAAAATATTAACATAGTGGATGATGAATGAACGTTGTTTTAAGATTAATTATTAAATAATTAAATTTGGAATTATTAATAATAAAGTTTTGAAATTAGTTAATAATTAAGTTTTGAAATTATTTAATAATTAAATAAGATTGAATTATTTAATAATTAAATAAAATTGAATTCCTTGTTAAGTGAAATTGAACTTCTTGAATAAGTGAAATTAAGTTTCTTTATAAATTGAGTTGTGAAATTGTAACTAAGTAAATTAATAAGTGAAATTGAATTTCTCTAATAAGAAATAAAATGTGTTTTATTGAAATTAATGTAAGATTTGAAATGTAAAGAATTTGATTTGATGAATTTAATTTAATGAAATTTGTAAGTTTTGATATAATGAAGTTGAACTTAAGTAATTGATTTAATGAATTGGAAATTAAATAGAAATTGCTTGAATGATAAATTTACTTAATGAACATTGAATAAAATTGATCAATGTATTCAAATTGATTTGAATGTTAAATTAAATTAATTTAAATGATTTCGGGATGAAACTTATATATGAACTTGAATCAATATTTGGATTGTTTAAATAGAAATTGAAATTGAATTATGGAGTTTTGAAATGGTAATTTGGAAGTTTTGGAATGTAAATTATGGAAATTGATTTAGAAAGACAAATGAAATGTTGATTTACAAATTTTAATTGAGATTGAAATTGATTTGGTTTTTGAAATGAATAAACGACCAATCGGTGTAATAATCACGAAAGTTATTAAAGAGACCGGAATCGGTTAGGGACATACTCTCTGTCTAAACCGAAAACCGCTTTAATAACTATACGCGGAGTGTGATCCAGAATGAAGTGGTTGGAATGATGAACGTGATGACTGAAGAAAGAGAACGATAATGGATAGCCTTGACACTTGTGTCAAATTGGAAATGACTAAAACAGGAGCCGTGCCGGGCCAAATGGGGGTTAGCTGCCTCGAGCGAACACACTTCTTCGAAAACTACTCATTACTTGTTGTCGATTGGTGCACCCTTGATTTGGGAGTGTTGTTTTGCGGTGTTGCGATCGCTGCGGCGATGCGTTCTCACCAGTCCGGATCAGGCAAACGGTAGTTTCACTACCTTGGGTATTGCCTCATGTGCCTTGTCATACTTGTATCCCTATATACATGACCACTACGAATTGTTTTGTGTTATACCTATGGAGTACTCCCTGATATCCCACTAGTTTACGGTGGAGTTTACAGTGCTGTATAGACTATAACGCTTATATAAAATGTGTTAAGGGGAATAATGGTAACGCCTTAACACTATTTTGATATCTTATATTACTGATAGGCATTATCTACTTATCGTACACTACTACATAGTAGATAGTTTAACGGATCCTTAAAGGATGGTTATTCCAAATATCCTTTGAGTTACTTGTATTTCAATTGCTATTTCACTTGAGTTGGATTTATTGATATAAGAATGTTAATCCTGACTCGAGCGTCTTGTGTTTTGCTTTACGTTCGGGTCAGACTGAGTGTACCAGTATTCGAGACTCACCTTTGAAGTTGGAGCTTTGCTTGAAGATCCAGCCATCTATTCTGCTTTCAGTATTCGATGATTCCAGTGATGTATTCTGATTGGTATCTGATGTATCGTATTACTCTTCCGTTGTATCTGGTTTAACTCTGATGTAATTTATATATTTATATAGTAGCTTCATGAACTACTATCACTTTTATTTCCGCTGCATTTATTACTCTGTGTCTGTGATCTATGATTATTTTATTTACTGTATATGTTCAGTTTTGCCAATTTAAATTAACAATTCGGTATTTTGAATTATTCAAGTCCGACATGTGTGTCTGCCTATGCACTTGGCGGGTGCAGCATGATAGGGGGTTCTCGCATTTGGTTTGGTAGCGAGCGGATGACTCTTACTCCTACATGTCCCCGCAGGGTTGGTGTAGTCGAGAGGCTGGCTATAAAGGCAGAACACAGGTACTACTGTATGCTACGGTGGGCGTTACCCCACTGACGCGGTCCGTTACAGTTGGTATCAGAGCTTTGGTAGCTCTAGGAAAAACTTAACATATAGGGTGAATGTATTTACAAAATCACTCTCATTCGAGTTTCAATCTCTTCTTTTTGACTCAATTGCCTTGAATTTTGGAACGTTCCCCGCGGTTCCAAAATCCATTCGTGTCCCTCACTATTCGCCTTCTCATTCCAAAGTATCTCATAACTCCACCTTGAATGATCTTTATAATGAATCGGCAGTCACGCCAAACTTCGAATGATTTGTAAAGGGGTGAAACTCCTTTACAATAGGCATTGATTTACCGGAGATTTCTGTATCCTCGGTTTACGATACTATCTATCTCCTGCTATACCTGAATTCTATTTCTTGAGATCGAATGTCGATTTACCTCGGAATTCTACACCGATCTTATTTTGAAGTCATGGTCGACCCGGTTAAGGTTGCCCGCGATTTATATAAACTTATCCATCGCCTTATTTTGTTATTTAATTATCTCGTCTTTGTTTCAAACCTATCTTCGAATCGAAATTCTCTTTGATTTGAGTCTATCAAAAATTTGAATCTCTATCCTTGCTTTGAAATCCATTATTGTATCGGTAAGTGAGGAAGTGTATTTGTAAATAAATTTTAAAATGTTTTTTTATATTGTGTTGTTTGAGTTGTTGATGTTGATTTGGGTTTTCGATCGATTCGTCTGATCAACGCTATCGATAGGATTTCCAAAACACTTGAGCAGAGCAAACTGACACAATATCGTTTTCAAATTTGATAAATAAAATAAAAGTTTTGTATGATTATATTATATATAAATATGAGTTTTCTGAAATTAAATTGTTAATGAATTTGTTGTCTGAAATAATAATATTTGATTTTCATTTATTGTTTTGTAAACCATTGACTATTGCATAATATAAATAAATGAATTTATAAACTTGGTTATAAATTGATTGGAATTTGAAATGAATTTAATTCAAAATTTTGAGAATTTATTAGTTTCCGGTGATTTCGAACTTTGTTTTTAAAATTTTAAAGTATATATTACTGAAAGTATTTTCGAATAGAAATTGTTTTCAAAGAATTTTTAAAATGTTGAAATCAGTGCTCTTCTCTTTGTCGCCGGAAAATAATTTCGGTGATGGCGGCCGCATCATCGACATTCATTTTCGAGTTTCGAAATGGAGAGACTATTCTGTAGCTTTGCTACGGTTTTGTTTTGAAAAAAAAATATTTTGATTCGAATTTCTTTAGTATAATTTGATTTATATATATAGGTATCTTATTTTAAAAAATTTAATTTGATTTGATATAAATATATAGATATATCTCTAAATTGTTTGAAGTAAATCGGAGATTTAAATTCTTAAATTTTAGGTTAAAGATGATTTCAATTATAAACTGAAGTCAAAATTTTTGGATAAATATTTAACTTGAAATAACTGGATTGTAAAAAAAAAATTTATAATACTCAGTTTCATTTCAATATAACTTACCTAAATTATTCAGAAGTTAAAATGTAATTGGATAATGTCCAGAAAAAAAAATGTTTTTATGAATAAAATTTGAGCGTTTATAATAAATGTTATACACTAAATTTTAATTATAAAGATATTAATAGAGTTAGATAGGATAATAAGTTAATTGAATAATAGATGAGATAAATAAATTTGTTTTGAAGGAATTAACAAATTGGAATTATATCAACTTATGGAAATACCTTAAATTTAAAATAAATTATTGAATACAAATTAATTTATATGGTTTAAATTAATTTATATGGTTTAAATATATGTAATAAGATATATTAAGTGAAATAAACTTAATAATAATTTGGAATAAAGAAGAATTAAATTTGTTGAATAAATATGATTTTATTAAATGACTATTCTAATTTATGATTTTAGAAATTTGTTAATTAAACATAATTGGATAATAAGATAATAAATGAAGAAATAGATAGATTGATTTAACTTAAGTGAATTCAAAGGGATTTAAACAAATTGTTAAATATTAATTAATTTAAATTGAAATTTATATGGTTTAAATTAATTGTTATTTTGTATTTCAAATCTGTTTTCTTTCTGATTGTTTCTATTCTCCTACCTCGTTCCTTTTCGGGGACGAAAAGTTTTGAGTGGGGAAGAGTGTAACGACCCGTAAATTTAACCGGTTTTAATAACGTTATTAATTGAAATTTTAGGAAATTTTAAACTATAAATTTTTGAAATACAAATTTGATATTTGGAATGCGTCTAGTTAAACATAGCAACTGGTAAATTTTCGTCCGAAAATATGAAAGTTTATTTCGCGCATAAATTTACTTCAATTTAATCAGTTAAAAAGCGATGAAAATAAAATGTTTTCGAAACCTAAATATTTTTACATAGAAAAATTCTAAAACATCTTCTGAGCAAACGCCATTTTTCGTTTTTCAAAATTCGGACTTCTTTTGCTCCGTCGATCTTATTTTTCTATGTTTTTCATGCATTTTTCGCTAGTATAAAAATTCGAATTTTTATAATTCAATCGAATCACTGATATCAGTATACCGTTTTGATCGTCTCGTCGTCCTGATCTTCACAGTATATTCAATTGTGTATTTCGGATTCCGGTACGCGGTGGAATTCACGAGAACGATAACCGTATCGTTACCGTTCGTGTCCATTTATTCCCGTGACCATTCAAATATCTGCCTTGTAATCAAGCAGCCTAGCTATTAATATTTTTGAATTTCACTGTACCTTTTCATTATTCCCTATAGAAGCGTGCAACCCCTACCCTCCCTACTTCTCTTTGGAAAATGGAGAAATAGAAGTGAACAGCCATTTAAGCAAAGTCTATTTTGTTCTTACTGTAGCACGTTTTTCTTTATCAGCCACTCCTCATCTCAGCTCCTCTTCAACTTGCATGCTCCTCTTTTCCAAATATACGTGTATATATCGAAGCTTCCATCGTCTCTCAACTCCGTAACCACCTCCTTTTCCCACCCATATTCTCCAACCACCGTCCCTCTCCTCGACTTCCACCCGAGCACCACAGCCCGCCTTGACCATCGGCCAGACAGCAACACCCCACCACCGTGGCCTCCTCCACCTTGTCACTTCCGTGTCTATCCACTCGTTCCCACTTAGACTCATCGCGCGGCCAAGCATCGACATAGCCAACCCGAAGCCGTGCATGCATGAACAGTCGCCGGCCTCGCCACCTCGGCTGAAACTGTGCTCCTCTTTTAGACTGCACACGCAAGCCGCTCCACCGCCGCATGCGGCCCCCTCAAACCCAGTGACCCGAACCTCATTCTTTTCCGCTGTCGATACTTGCTGACCCACCTTCGGCCAAGCTCAGCCTCTTCTTCTATTTTCTTCCCCTCAGTCGAAAGTCTATTTAAGGTACTATATGTATATAAAATCTTATTATTATATTGGATATTTACATATATTGTTAATGCATGCTGAGTTGTTGTAAATGATATACTTGTCTAGCGAATAGGTATGGTTCATATATTTAATAGGTATGGCTTCATATATTTTGTGAAGTCTGCATATATAATATCATCCAATTTGTATATATAGTTGAAATTTTATATTGGTAGTGGTGTGCATGTCTTCTATATACATATATTTAATAAAGTTACTCTGCTATATATTTTTATATTAAACCGTATACATTTATATTAATAATTTGTAGAGGTTACAGAGGCTACAATATGTATGGTCCAAAATTTGGTACAGTATAGATATTTATATTTTATGCAAACTGCTGTTTTTCATGAGTTGGTAATTCATGTTCACAATTCGTTAATATTATATATACTATGCGTGTGTTATATAGTTATATTTGTTATATAAAGTGGATTTGGGTTTTTGCTGTTGATGTGTATATACATATAAATGGGTAAGCTATAAATATCGTTTCCAAAGGTTTTGCATATGACTGATGTGTTATATATATATTTATAAAAAGGGGTTGCTTATAATATGTAAGTTATTTACAAAACTTTACTGTTTGGGTGCATGTCTGTATGGTGTGTGTGTCCATATATATATTTTGACTTGCCTGTACATACATTATTTTACAATGTAAATTGTTGAATCATACATATATTTGGTTGAATTTAGTTCGCATATTTTAAAAATTTGAATAAATATTTATACTAGTAAGATGTAATATGTTAATTTGAGTGTGTATATATATATATTTACCGAATATATAAATTTGGGCAGAAGCCTATATAGTTGATGAAATTTTTTATAAGTGTATATTTTATATAAAGTATATATGTGTATATATTCTTGTAACAAATTTACAAGAATAAGTCATATTTATTTTTATTTTGATCTTAAATTATGATTTAATTTTATTAGTACTTTAGTTGTTAATGTAGTCAGTATGTAACTTTGTACTGGACTTTATATTAGTTTATCTATAGAGGTATATAGAGTTATAAAGGTTGCAATTCATATATGTTTTTAGTTTATATCGAAACTGATTTTGATTTAAATCTCATAAACTTCTGTAATCAGCTTTATCCATTGAATTCGTGCTTGGATCCGTAACTCAAAATTCAGTGTCCGTATCAGTGTGCGTATCCGTGTCATCTCCTATTATCTCTAGCCTCGAAAGGTGAGCAATCACTCATGATTAATGTTCTTTTATTTATTAAATTCGATTGAAATTGAAATACCTATTGTTAGTTATTTACACTGTTATTTATGTTGTTACCTTTATCAGTTCACCTATGACATCTGACACCATTATCTGTTAATAATTATACTATGATAATCCAGTTGGGTTGATAATTGATTTATTGTTGGTTGTTTATATTGGATGTTAAATCGCAATGTATAAAGTGATAAATATTAGGCAATTGAAATTGACGTAGGATAGTTAATAGTTTAAATCTGATATATGTGTTAAATTGGATTTGTTAAATTTGTTTAATATGACCCCTTAATGTTGAATTAATTAACACGTAGGATTTGATAAGTTACACCTTGAACCATTGAATGTATGTTGTTTAAACTGATGATGTATGAAATTGTAAATAGATGAAAAGTGAAGGGCCGTAATGCAATAATCTTTAATCTACATGAAATGATAGTGTAGATTCTAGAAATAATTATATTAATTTGCACAAACAACAATGTGAATTAATACGATTATTTTGGGATTATTTGAATTGATTATTGGATTGATATTGATTGTTGTTATTGCTTGTTTATTTACTTTGACACCATCTCAGTTATCACACTGCAAGTTCCCTTTGCTATGCTTTAATTTTGAATTGAATTGGAATGGGGTTGAAATGATAAATACCCAACTAAACTTTGACTTAGGATAGAGAATTAAATAAAACCCGATTGGTCAATAATTTGATTTAAAAATAAAATAAAGATTTTTTTTTTGATAAAACAATATGGTTTTGAAACGAAGTTGGAATTTGAATTTTAATGAAAGGAAATGTTAGTATTTAATAACCTGAATCAAAATATTAACATAGTGGATGATGAATGAACGTTGTTTTAAGATTAATTATTAAATAATTAAATTTGGAATTATTAATAATAAAGTTTTGAAATTAGTTAATAATTAAGTTTTGAAATTATTTAATAATTAAATAAGATTGAATTATTTAATAATTAAATAAAATTGAATTCCTTGTTAAGTGAAATTGAACTTCTTGAATAAGTGAAATTAAGTTTCTTTATAAATTGAGTTGTGAAATTGTAACTAAGTAAATTAATAAGTGAAATTGAATTTCTCTAATAAGAAATAAAATGTGTTTTATTGAAATTAATGTAAGATTTGAAATGTAAAGAATTTGATTTGATGAATTTAATTTAATGAAATTTGTAAGTTTTGATATAATGAAGTTGAACTTAAGTAATTGATTTAATGAATTGGAAATTAAATAGAAATTGTTTGAATGATAAATTTACTTAATGAACGTTGAATAAAATTGATCAATGTATTCAAATTGATTTGAATGTTAAATTAAATTAATTTAAATGATTTCGGGATGAAACTTATATACGAACTGGAATCAATATTTGGATTGTTTAAATAGAAATTGAAATTGAATTATGGAGTTTTGAAATGGTAATTTGGAAGTTTTGGAATGTAAATTAAGGAAATTGATTTAGAAAGACAAATGAAATGTTGATTTACAAATTTTAATTGAGATTGAAATTGATTTGGTTTTTGAAATGAATAAACGACCAATCGGTGTAATAATCACGAAAGTTATTAAAGAGACCGGAATCGGTTAGGGACATACTCTCTGTCTAAACCGAAAACCACTTTAATAACTATACGCGGAGTGTGATCCAGAATGAAGTGGTTGGAATGATGAACGTGATGACTGAAGAAAGAGAACGATAATGGATAGCCTTGACACTTGTGTCAAATTGGAAATGACTAAAACAGGAGCCGTGTCGGGCCAAATGGGGGTTAGCTGCCTCGATCGAACACACTTCTTCGAAAACTACTCATTACTTGTTGTCGATTGGTGCACCCTTGATTTGGGAGTGTTGTTTTGCGGTGTTGCGATCGCTGCGGCGATGCGTTCTCACCAGTCCGGATCAGGCAAATGGTAGTTTCACTACCTTGGGTATTACCTCATGTGCCTTGTCATACTTGTATCCCTATATACGCGACCACTACGAATTTGTTTTGTGTTATACCTATGGAGTACTCCCTGATATCCAACTAGTTTACGGTGGAGTTTACAGTGCTGTATAGACTATAACGCTTATATAAAATGTGTTAAGGGGAATAATGGTGTTTCCTGGGGATTTGACCAGGCAACTAGTACTCGGCAATAAGTGCTCGGCATCAGAGAGCGACTGGCATCAAGGAGTGTTCGGCGAAGCACTGGCCATCCAGGAGTGTTCGGCGAAGCAACTGACATCCATGAGTGCTCGGCGACAAGTGTGCTCGGCATAGTACTCGGCATCCATTAGTGTCCGGCATCGAGACTGTTCGGCGTACCAGAGTACTCGGCGTCAAGGCTGCTCGGCATACAGGAGTACTCGGCATCCCATGGTGTTCGACGAGGCACTTGACAGCCAGGAGTGTTCGGCGAGGCACCCAACATCCAATGAGTGCTCGGCGACAAGTGTGCTCGGCGTCAAGACTGCTCGGCATACGAGACTGTTCGGCGTACAGGAGTACTCGGCGTAAGGGCACTCGGCGTCAAGAAGAGCGTTCGGCTTCAACTGACTAACATCCTACACTTCCCAAACATCAACCACCTCGTTCGGCATAGAAGGGATGGTTCGGCGCAGAGCGTTCGGCCTCAACAGACAACCATCCTACACTTCCCACGACACCAACATACCGTTCGGCATAGAAGGGATGGTTCGGCGCAGAGCGTTCGGCGAGCCTTGCTCGGCATACGACGACCACTGTACTCGGGCTGGAGCGTTCGGCAATCAGCCCACTTGGGAAGTCCAGCCCATCTTTGCCTATAAATAGAGGGGCAGGGTCACAGTGAAATGGATCCTTTTTTGGAGAGAAAACACCGGGGAGACTCTGCCATTTTCAAGACTCATCTTTTCTACATAACAACTTCATTCAAGCATTTGATTCACGAATTGTATTTGTAATCAACTATAGAGAAGATCAATAAAGTTTAACCTCAAAGTGGACGTAGGCAATTACGCTGAACCACTATAAATTTGGTGTTCTTACTTTCTGTATTTAGATTAGCACTGTCTTCTCTGTTTAATTTGATTTCATCACTTATATCTCTTCACAATCTTCTTCTATGAGGTTAGCGACCAATTTTGGTGCTAACACTTTGGTGCTTTCATTGAGAGCTGAACTTAGGGATCTGCTTTGAAGCTACTGGATTGAACAAATCCCCCAAAGAAGATCCGACTTACTGATAGGACATCCGTTGATTCTACTCAGAGTTCATACCAATAACTCTACAATGGCGAGACCACGTACCAGGTCAGCCTCTCTTAATGCGGATGCCCGAGAGACTGCTAGCGTGCAACAAGCAGGACCTAGCAATCAACCTGCAATCCCGAGTGCAGGGATTGCCGCTCAAGAACAGACTCCAGTTGTCACCAGAGTAGAGTTCAATGACTTGATGAGAGAACTTAGGGAAAGCAGGAGACAACTGGGAGAACAGATGCAAGCTAATGCCAACCTGATGGCACAACTCACTCAACAGCAGCAACAGAATGCTGGGGGCAATCCAGCTGCTTATTCCTCATCTGACAGCTCTACTTCTTCTGATGAACCACCCAGGCGTAGACGTCGTAAAACTGAAGCTGCAAGGGCGGATGCTGCTGTTCGAACAGCTGGAGACCGCGACCAAGCCAGAACTGGAAGCTTCCGAACCCTATACAGATGGAGGATGGAGCTCCAGATCATCAAAATGCTAACAATGTTGAACCTCACGACGCACGATTGGCAGATCGCCAAGAAAGGAGGCATCAGCAGTAGAACTGACTCCAACCTCCCAGCTTCCATACAGACACCCGATCTGACAGCCATGATCAGGCAACTGATGAAAGAAAATCAGGGCCTATCAAATGACGACTAGGGAGTGTCAAGAAGTCATACTCCGTTCACGGATGTTGTGCTGCAAGCGGCGTACCCCAAGAAGTTTAGCATGCCAACCATTCCTGCATACGAAGGAAAGACTAACCCCAGACAACATGTAATGAGGTATGAATGGATGATGGATTCAGCCAGAGCAAATGATCCCACCAAGTGTAGGTGCTTTCCGATTACTCTATCTGGGATCGCTACTATGTGGTTCACCCGACTTCCTCCGCGATCCGTATCAAATTTCGAGGAGTTGGCAAAGAAGTTTATTGAGCAATTCAGGATACACACTACACGCCCGAAGGACGTGATGTCTCTGTCGAGTGTAATCCAGAATCCCGGAGAGTCGCTGAAGGAGTACTTACAAAGATTCCACGTTGCGGCAACTGAAGTCAGTAATCCCAACGACCATGCAATCCTAATGGCTGTAATGAGAGGTGTAGATCCGGATTCTGAATTTGGAGACTGGCTGGCAGGAAAACCTCCAGCTACGCTAGAGCGTTTCTACTCCAAGGCACACCAGTTCATAAGAAGAGAGGAAGCTAGGTGGGTACGACGAGATAAGGCACCGGGACCTGCCCAAGAGTCAATCAAGAGCAACATTGCTGTGAAACAATCTGGAGACAATTCGGGAAAGGTCCAAGTCAATGTCCAGAGTAAGCCTATGCAGCCCAAAGAGTCCGGAGGAAGAAGTCAAGGAAAGAGGAAAGAAGCGGGAAAGTGGAAGTCGAGAATTCCAAGCTACAGCGAGTACACTCCGCTAAACGCCCCACTTGAGAACATTTACCTATCCACCTGCAATACTTTTCAGTACAGAAAACCACGTCCAAAAGAATCAACTGAAGAACAGAAGCGGACTGGGAAATATTGCCGCTTCCATGAAACTTATGGACACAACACGGAAGAATGCAGACACCTGCATGATGCTATCGAGAAATTGATCAGACAAAAGAAGTTGCAAGAATTCGTAAAGGATCCACAGGAAGGAGGACAGGCAACGTCCAACCCAGGTCGTGCACCAGCTCCACGTCATCCTGAGGAGCCTGCTCGGACTGTTGGAAGACTGGTCATAAATACAATTATCGGCGGACCTCATCCCGCAGATAAGAACTGGCAAGAGATGGAACGATATGCAAGCTCCTTGAAGCATGCAGATTTTGAGTGATGTTCGAACGTAGAGGACGGGGCCCCTGCTAAGCAGCAGCGCGTGATGACAGACGATATTGTGTTCAGGAACAGAGATGCTGATCAGGTAGAGGCTCCGACCGTCGATCCCATGGTCATATCTGCAACGATCGGACCAGCATATGTAAAAAGAATTTTGATTGATTGTGGAAGTTCAGTCAACATCATCTTCAAGAAGGCCTATGATCAGATGAAGCTAGAGACAAAAGACTTGAAACCATCCAAAGCTCGTATCCACGGCTTTAACGGCGCTGCGACTGATGCGGTAGGATATGTCGAGTTACCAGTTGAACTGGGACAAGGCGAGCGTCGGAGGGTACGAATTCTACCCTTTGTAGTTTTGGATGTGGACTCTCCGTATAATGTTTTCTTGGGTCGGCCGGCCCTGGCTGAATTTAGGGCGGCACTAGCCCCGTGTTGTTTGACTTTGAAGTTTCCGACTGACAAAGGAGTAGGCATTGTTCACGGTGGCCAAGCAGCTGGTCGTTCTTGTTATGTGGCCGAGCTCCGAGAGGCCCACCGGAGGGAGAAAGGAAAGGTTGCGGACAATCCCGTCCGCATCCTCAATACGAATAATTGACAAGTAGTGCCCGAGCCCTGGCTCGGGCATAGTTCTCGGATCTACGGAGATATAGATCCGAGAGACGACGATGAGAAACCCAGGGAAGAGAAGGCGGCACCGGCTGAATTAACAATTGACATCTCAGTTAGCCGTGACGACCCTTCGCGAATACTGAAGATCGGATCACAGTTAGGCCCCGCAATGACTGAAGACCTTAGCGACTTCCTCCGAGCAAACCTTGATGTTTTTGCCTGGACGCATTCTGATATGTGTGGGATTTCTCCCGCCATCACGAGTCATATGTTGAACATAGACCCGAAATACGTCCCAGTCAAGCAAAAAAGGAGAGGAATGGATCCGGAGAGATCCGCCGCTCTTGGAGAGGAGGTGGACAAACTCAAAGCAAATGGGTTCGTCCGCGACGCCCTCTACCTAGAGTGGGTCTCCAACCCCGTGCTAGTAAAGAAGGCGAATGGGAAATGGAGGACTTGCGTAGATTATTCCGACTTGAACAAAGCATGCCTTAAGGACAGTTTCCCGTTGCCTAGGATCGATCAGTTGGTTGATTCCACAGCAGGACACGAATTATTGTCATTCATGGATGCGTACTCAGGATACAACCAAATCCCAATGCATATTCCGGACCAAGAACACACCAGCTTCGTTACAAATGTCGAGCTGTATTGCTATGTAGTGATGCCCTTTGGATTAAAGAATACTGGAGCAACTTACCAACGTCTGGTGAATCGAATGTTCAAGGACCAGCTGGGCAAAACCATGGAAGTCTATGTGGATAACATGCTCGTGAAGTCACGACGGTCAAACGACCACATTCAAGACTTAGCTGAAATGTTTAACATACTCAGGTTCTATGGAATGAAGATCAACCCGCTGAAGTGTTCTTTCGGCGTTGCATCAGGGAAGTTTTTAGGATTCATCGTCAACGCTAGGGGAATCGAAGCCAACCCAGAAAAGATCCAAGCCATTCGAGATGTACAAGCGCCCAGGACTATAAAGCAGGTACAGAGCTTGAACGGAAAAGTAGCTGCGCTGAGTCGATTTATATCCAAGGCAACTGACAAGTGCATCCCGTTCTTTGACATAATAAAGAAAGGAAAGAGGAATTTTGAATGGATGTCTAGCTGCGAGGAAGCATTCCAAAACCTAGTAAGGCATCTGGAGAGCCCACCAATGCTATCTAAACCAGTTGACCATGAGATGCTGTACGTTTACTTGGCTATATCCCCTCATGCGATAAGCGCAGCTTTGGTTCGTGAGGAGGATCGAGTCCAGAAGCCGGTATATTATGTTAGCAAGCGTTTAACGGGGGCAGAGAAGAATTACCCTAAAATCGAGAAATTGGCTTATTGCTTGGTGATTGCATCACGCAAGTTGCGCCCATACTTTCAAGCGCATTCAATCGGCGTTTATACCGATCAACCCCTGAGGCAGGTACTTCAACGACCGGAAACTTCTGGAAGATTGCCAAAATGGAACATCGAGTTGAGCCAATTCGATATCGCGTACTTACCACGGAGAGCCATCCGAGGGAAAGCGTTAGCAGACTTCATCGCTGAATTTACCATACCCATCAAACCGGACGATCACGACATCATTCCCCCCATTCGATGGAAATTATACACTGACGGTGCATCAAACGACCGTTGCTCCGGCGCGGGCGTAGTTCTTATAACTCCGGAAAACCGATCAATCTGTTATGCCCTGAAGCTCGATTTCCCGGCTACGAACAACGAAGCTGAATATGAAGCACTGATCGCTGGCTTGAAGCTCATCAAAGAACTCGGGATCGAATCAGTCGAAATCTTTTGTGACTCGCAGTTAGTGGTTTACCAAGTACGAGGAGACTACCAAGCAAAAGGACGAAAGCTTGCTCCGTACCTCGTTCAGGTCCAAGAACTACTATCAAATCTTGAGCGTTATGACATTTTACATATCCCACGAGAACAGAACAAAGAAGCCGACTTGTTGGCTAAGTTCGCAAGTACCGACGATGCTCAACAAATGGGATTGTATCCCGTTGAAGTCTTGCATGCCCCGAGCGTAGACGAGATGAAAATCGATCGCGTGTTGGAAACAGAGATCGAGAAGGACTCGTGGATAACCCCATTCAAACTGTACCTGACAACCGGGGCTTTACCAGAAAAAAGAAGCGAAAGACGACAGGTCCTTCGAAAGGCTGCGCGGTACGTAATGCAGGGTGGATCCATGTACCGGAAAGGATTCTCAGTCCCATTGTTACGGTGCATCGCTCATGATGAAACAAAGCGAGTCTTGAGGGAAGTTCACGAAGGGGAATGTGGCGACCATACTGGGGGGCAAACGCTAGCAAAGAAGATCCTCCGCTATGGATATTACTGGCCCACCGTAAACCGGGATGCCGCGGACTACGCAAGAAAATGCGACAAGTGTCAAAGATATGAAAAAATCCCGAGGGCTCCGTCAATGGAACTCACACAAATGATCAGTCCTTGGCCATTTGCGATCTGGGGAATCGACATAATCGGCTCTTTGCCTCTATCCAAAGGTGGTGCGAAATACGCAATAGTTGCAGTCGACTATTTCACGAAATGGGCTGAGGCAGAACCTTTGGCCACTATCACCTCTAAGAAGGTCATTAACTTCGTTGTACGAAACATTATATGCCGCTTTGGCCTTCCACGCACCATCATTACAAACAACGGAACGCAATTCGAAAGTAGAGAGTTCAAAGAGTTCTGTTTAAAGTACGGCATCGAGAAAAAGTTCGCCGCCGTTGCACACCCAAAAGCTAACAGACAAGTCGAGGCCGTTAACAAAATAATCAAGTCCATACTAAAGAAGCGTCTGGAGAAGGTTGGAGGCAAATGGGTAGATGAACTCCCGACAGCATTATGGGCGTATAGAACTACCCACAAGTCCGCGACCGGCCACACTCCGTTCGCCTTGGCATACGGCTCTGAAGCCGTTATACCCGTGGAACTTGAAGTTCCATCGCACCGAGTGACATACTACGATCCCAAGACGAACCAAAACCTCTTGCTGGAATCACTGGACTGCATCGATGAAAAACGGGAAGAAGCTGAATTAAGGGCGGCGGCGCACAGACATCGAGTCAAGCGTTACTATGACGGCAGAGTCCGCCCAAGAATCTTTGATGTGGGAGATCTCGTTCTGAAACGAGTCTTCCCGGTACCATCACGCATGAATCCCAGCTGGGAAGGTCCATACGCCATTGAACGGAAGCTTGGAGAAGGAACATTCAAGCTAGCGACCGTTGATGGCGCGACACTCCCCCGAGCATGGAACAGTGAACATTTGCGGCACTATTACATTTAGCATGTTTCCCTTTCTTGTTATAGGCACTATTGTTTCCTGCATGTTTCCATTCAATAATGACTTAGTTTCCTTTTAAAGTTGTAATCGAGCAATTTAGTTGATTTTCATTAATAAAGGCTTGAAGCCACATTTTCTATGAAGTTTCTATATCTCTTAATTGGATGATAAATTACATTATTCTGCGCGACATACAGGCTCGTACGAACGATTCCAAATCTCCGAATCCCCAGAGTGCGGAGCGGAATACTCTAAGTCCCCGGAGCGCGGACTAGAGTATAAACGATTCCAATCTCCGAATCCCCAGAGCGCGGATCGGAGTACTCTAAGTCCCTAGAGCGCGGACTAGAGTATAAACGATTTCCAATCTCCGAATCCCCAGAGTGCGGAGCGGAGTACTCTAAGTCCCCAGAGCGCGGACTAGAGTATAAACGATTCCAATCTCCGTATCCCCAGAGCGCGGATCGGAGTACTCTAAGTCCCCAGAGCGCGGACTAGAGTATAAACGATTTCCAATCTCCGAATCCCCAGAGTGCAGAGAGGAGTACTCTAAGTCCCCAGAGCGCGGACTAGAGTATAAACGATTCCAATCTCCGAATCCCCAGAGCGCGGATCGGAGTACTCTAAGTCCCCGGAGCGCGGACTAGAGTATAAACGATTCCAATCTCCGAATCCCCAGAGCGCGGATCGGAGTACTCTAAGTCCCCAGAGCGCGGACTAGAGTATAAACGATTTCCAATCTCCGAATCCCCAGAGTGCGGAGCGGAGTACTCTAAGTCCCCAGAGCGCGGACTAGAGTATAAACGATTCCAATCTCCGAATCCCCAGAGCGCGGATCGGAGTGCTCTAAGTCCCCGGAGCGCGGACTAGAGTATAAACGATTCCAATCTCCGAATCCCCAGAGCGCGGATCGGAGTACTCTAAGTCCCCAGAGCGCGGACTAGAGTATAAATGATTTCCAATCTCCGAATCCCCAGAGTGCGGAGCGAAGTACTCTAAGTCCCCAGAGCGCGGACTAGAGTATAAACGATTCCAAATCTCCGAATCACCGGAGCGCGGATCGGAGTACTCTAAGTCCCCCGAGCGCGGACTAGAGTATAAACGATCCCAAATATCCGAATCCCCAGAGCGCGGACTAGAGCATAAACTATTTCAAGCCTCCAAGTCCCCGGGACACAGAGTCTGCAAGAAGTCCAAGTACTCGAAAGATGTGGGACGAGAGGTACGCCACGTCCAAAAAATGTTTGAACAACGCAAAAATGGACTGGGAGATAATGCAACTCATAGGAACTTGAGTTATGGCTACAATTAGTCAGCAAACCAAATAAAGACAAGAGAAGCATTCAAACACAAAAGAAACTAAAACTTTATTCAATAAGTCCAAAATGGGGATACATGACCACTCCTACAAAATTCAGACCTCTCTATACAAACTACAAATCATGGGAGATAAAAACAATTACAAAGCTTAGTCAGGAAACTTGTTGAACAAGTGCATCGATTATTTCTTCGACTTCTTCTTCTTGTCTGCCTTTGGTGTTTCCGACGACTCCTCTCCCTCACGTTTTTTCTTGGACTTTTTGCTTGCTAGAGAGACGGAGTCAGGAGTAGGAGACGGAACATCTAGTGGTTTGGACCTGCCCGGGAGAATGATTTTCAGAGGTCTGTTCCGCGGGTCAGTGAGTTCCAGGACTTCAGATTCAACTTTGACTTTGACCTTTCTCTTCTCCTCGTCGGCGAGACGGTCCTTCATGCTCATCTCTGAAGTATGTTCAGAGGCGCCAGTGATTTTAACTTCGTCGCTTCCTTCGGCAGGAGACGAAGTATCAAGTTTGTCATCATCAAGCGCCCCGATCACTTGAGCGTCTGGGCCGGGAGTTACCCCTACGTGAGCAACGTCGCTTGTTTTCCCCGCTTCCTCCTTGGCGTCATCGCTCCTCGGAGTTAGCTCGGCGTCAGAACAACCTGCACGAAAATATAAGAAGTGGGCATTAGAACGAATAACCACTGCTGAAAAATGACGGGATCTCTTCGACTTCTAGAGAAAGAAGAATTTCCTACCAGGATCAGGTTGGCTATCGGTGGCGCGCGGGGTTTCACCCTCCAGGATAGGTGACAACACATGAACGCCGAGCCCGGGATCTTCGGGATCATAACTGGCATGCTGCTCGAATGGATCAAGCATCGACCGACCGGCCGATTGAGCAGCATAAGGAGCGGCGATGTGAGGAGTAGTAGCGTCGGCCTCTGACGGGCCAGCCTCGTCATTCTTCTCTTTCGAAGGGGAAGAGCCTTTGCCATAAAGAGCCAATGCTGCGGATAAATCCGATGGCTCATTCCCCCTCAGGAACTCCTTCACCAATGCATCCTCGTCGATTTCTTCGGAGCCTGACTCGACTTTCTTGATCTTTATCAGAGTTTCCCATGCCTCAGCCAGGGATTCGTGGTAGCCGTCGCCCAAGAATGTTAGGTCGCGGTGCATAAGGACGCGGGCTCCGTACTCGGCGATCAACGGGTCAAACATACTTTTGACCTCTTCCCTGCCGGCCTCTGCGGCCGCCTCAAGGCGAGAATCAAGCTCCTCCACAGCCATTCTTTTGCCCTCCTCACGGGCCTCATCCTTCATTTTCTCGACCCCGGCAAGTTCACCGTCGAGCTTTGCCTTCAGGAGTCGGGTAGCAACAATCTCATCACAATACCGCTGTGATTCTTCCTGAGCGGCTATTTTGTCTTCTTTCTCCTTGGAGAGTTGTTCTTTCAGCTCTTTGACTTGAGTAGCGAGCGCGTCCCTTTCTTTTTGGACAGAGTCTTTTTCTAGGGCAAGGGCGCCGCTGCGCTGAACTGCTTCGTCAAGCTCCTTTTTGTGAGCCACCTCTAAGCGAGTAACTGCCTCAGCAGTATCTTTTGCACCTTGTTCAGCGGCTTCTAGCTTTGACTTATAAGAGGCGAGTTCTTCGTCTTGGAGTTTGATGATTTTCTTATCGCTGTCAGCCTCCAGATTCAGACGGTCAATCTCGTGTTGACGCTCGACAGATACTTCTGAGATCTTCTCCACCAAGTGCACGAATGCGTCATGTTAAACATAGACGTCATTGTTGCAGGCAATGGCACTTTGCTTCACGTGCCCAAGAATGTGATGGATGGCCGGGAGGAATTTCAAACCGTCAAAACAGATTTTCGGAAACTTGGCCTTAAGGTCGACCATCTTTTCCGCAACAGTTGGGTCCACGGCAGGAGTAGGAGGAGGAGGCTTAGAGAATTCCGTTCTTTTACGCGGCTCTCGAACTTGCCTCATACTCGATGAACTGGAATGTTGTTCTCGAGCAGCATCAGACTGATAACCCTTCTGCAAAGACTTCTCTTTATCCGGCTCAGTTGTAGGAGGAAGATCGCGGGACTGGGAAGATTGATAGTGTGCTTTCTTGCGGTGAGACGACTCGCGCGGACGATTGTCCCTATCTTCATAATCACCTCGGTCCCGGCGTCTGCCTGAACCGGAATCCCATCCGGAGTGATGGAATATAGAAGACCCCTGAAGGCGATCAAGTCCGTGTGAGCGGCCCATATCACCTGCAAAGAAGGGAGATAACAACGAGTTAAGGAGAATTCACGAATTAAAAAGACTTGAAGTATATTATGGAATGCGCATGTGCGTGTGTGTCCTAAGTGTTCCCCCCGACGGACCCGTTCGTTTATCTTTGCTAATCGGAGTATTGTCTCTTTGAGCCGGGAGTTGAACTCCTACATTGCCTCTAGCGGGCGAAGAGAATTTGAGAGCTTCAGGATCATCGAACCCGTAATTAAGTATGTCTTCGGGAATAGAAAGGTCCGATAGACCTCTCAAGGAACTTTCCAGATGCTGCCAAGAAGCCTCTTTCTCAGGAGGGGTAGGCGTAACTTTTGAGGTGCCACCAACTTTCTCCTTTTGAACCGTGTATTTCAACTTCTTCTTTCCCTTCGAAGGGGAGGATGATGTCTCAATATCCTGAACTTCGATTGCCGGATTCCAAGCGGGACCCACGTTCTCGCCCTGAGTTTCGGGGGCATCATCCTCTTTGCGCTCGCCTTCTTCATGCGCGTCGGGAGCGCGACGCGACGACGGTCCGGCAAGTTTTTTCCCTTTACCAGATGAAGGTTTGGGAATTGTAACACCTTCTGGAAGGCTGATCCGACGACCAGGAGCTAGCAAGCCGAACCCCGACAGCGATTCATTTGAAATGATAGCTCGGATATCTCGATCCTCGGCCGGAAGAGCTCTAATCGCATCGACAGCATCAGAATATCCTCGGCCTTCCGGGCGTGGGCTGATACCTGAAAAGATGAAACGGAAAGTTAGGAAAGACATGCTCGGGTTAAATACGAATAGTAACTCGGCAGAGAGACTTACTGCCTTCAACCCATCTCCTAGCGAAACCGGAAGGGCAGCGCACATAGAACCATTCCTGTTTGTACAGGACGAATTTGCTACAGGCCCCTGTCAAGATCTGGCACTTGTGGTATGGCTCGAGGAACATGAAGGAAGGGCTATCTTTCCGTCTCTTGAACATATAAATGTATCGGATATCGCCGGGGGTTGGAGGTCTGGAGAAGACGGCCATGAAAAGTAAATAAGTCCCATATAGAAACGCATGGCCGTTCGGGTGCAGCTGCGACGGAGCTATGTCTATATACTGCAGCACATCCCGGAGAAATAAATTGAACGGAGGCACGCTGCCCATCCAACACATGAACTTGTTGCAGGCTGTGTACCCGACTGGGGGCAAATGAGGGCGGTCGTGACTCGAAGGAACTAACACGTCAGCAAAGGGAATCCCGTGAATGGAACATATCCGTCGCAGAGCGGCCTCGTTGATCTTCGAGGCTTGAGAATCGATCGGATTGTCCAGTAAGATGGTTGACTCCAGAGCATCGGGCGCCAAGTTATGAGCGGGAGAGATTGACGGGTTGGAAGCATCTGCGGCTCCTTGCCTTGCTGACGGCCCAGGCCTGTCAGATATGGTGGCAGAACTAGATTTTCTCGACATCCCGAATAAATAATGAACCTGGCTAAATGCTTGAGAGAGGTATACTTAAAAAACGTTGAACGTTAGAATTAGCAACACGATTTTTCCCCCCGTGTGGTGTGTGAACTAGTGCAAGCAATTGTGTGCAAGCAATAAGAATCTAAAGGTTCTAAAGATGTAATATTTAGCTTCGAATCATCGCCTTCGAAGATCGTCATCGCTGACCGTCTCAGAAAGCTCGCCTTGAGGAAATTACAGTCCCAGATTCAGAAGACATATGATTTCTAAAGTGACCGGCTTAAAGTGTAGTTAGACACCTATCCTGTTCGGCATTTTTAATGTTATTCGGCATTTGTATTGACCGGCTAAAGACATTATCCGGTCCAAGAATTGTCCGGCAATTGCTTTGTTTGACTAAGGTAATGGTTCGACCTAAGGGTTGTTCGGCTGAAGTCAGTGTTCGGCATGTCAGTTATACTGTTCGGCTAAAGTCATCGTTCGGCATGTCAGTTATACTGTTCGGCTAAAGTCATCGTTCGGCATGTCAGTTATGTTGTTCGGCTAAAGTCATTGTTCGGCATGTCAATTATATTGTTCGGCTAAAGTCAGTGTTCGGCGTATCAATCGTATTGGTCGGCTAATGTCATCGTTCGGCTAAAAGTGGTGCTCCGCCACGATTTCAACTCTACCCTACACCTTCTCCATCCACGCCGAACGACAGAGACGGATCGCCCGGCAAAGACTACGCTGTTCAACACCCCATCTACCCTTCTATCGTTCGGCACGGAGGAGCTATCCCCAATTAGACAACTCAAAACGAGCAAACCACGATGAACCTAAAATGGAAGTAGTGCAATTGTTAGAGGAAGGATACCTAATTCGACGATCGAAGTTGAGAATGGATTATAAAGGCTTTATATCTGGTAGGATGGGAAGAGTTGAAAGTCTCTAAGGAATGGCTGAAGAGAAGGCGTAAAGGGAAGAGAGACGGTGAGGACCTGGTTATATAGAGGGAGGTAGAAGTTGAAGAGGCTATACCCGGTAGAACCGGTCAACACCGAAGGGTTCGGCATCGTAGCAGTGTGACGTTCGGCACACGAGGTACGTTCGGCTTCGAGCGTATCGTTCGGCTTCGTCTTGCACCTCCTTCGCTAGCATTCTCGAGAAGGTACCTCCGAGGTAGATTGTATCAGATTCAAAGCGCATCACGTTCGGCCACGCAATACACTTTGGGGGGCAAGTGTTTCCTGGGGATTTGACCAGGCAACTAGTACTCGGCAATAAGTGCTCGGCATCAGAGAGCGACTGGCATCAAGGAGTGTTCGGCGAAGCACTGGCCATCCAGGAGTGTTCGGCGAAGCAACTGACATCCATGAGTGCTCGGCGACAAGTGTGCTCGGCATAGTACTCGGCATCCATTAGTGTCCGGCATCGAGACTGTTCGGCGTACCAGAGTACTCGGTGTCAAGGCTGCTCGGCATACAGGAGTACTCGGCATCCCATGGTGTTCGGCGAGGCACTTGACAGCCAGGAGTGTTCGGCGAGGCACCCAACATCCAACGAGTGCTCGGCGACAAGTGTGCTCGGCGTCAAGACCGCTCGGCATACGAGACTGTTCGGCGTACAGGAGTACTCGCGTAAGGGCACTCGGCGTCAAGAAGAGCGTTCGGCTTCAACTGACTAACATCCTACACTTCCCAAACATCAACCACCTCGTTCGGCATAGAAGGGATGGTTCGGCGCAGAGCGTTCGGCGAGCCTTGCTCGGCATACGACGACCACTGTACTCGGGCTGGAGCATTCGGCAATCAGCCCACTTGGGAAGTCCAGCCCATCTTTGCCTATAAATAGAGGGGCAGGGTCACAGTGAAATGGATCCTTTTTTGGAGAGAAAACACCGGGGAGACTCTGCCATTTTCAAGACTCATCTTTTCTACATAACAACTTCATTCAAGCATTTGATTCACGAATTGTATTTGTAATCAACTATAGAGAAGATCAATAAAGTTTAACCTCAAAGTGGACGTAGGCAATTATGCTGAACCACTATAAATTTGGTGTTCTTACTTTCTGTATTTAGATTAGCACTGTCTTCTCTGTTTAATTTGATTTCATCACTTATATCTCTTCACAATCTTCTTCTACGAGGTTAGCGACCAATTTTGGTGCTAACAAATGGTAACGCCTTAACACTATTTTGATATCTTATATTACTGATAGGCATTATCTACTTATCGTACACTACTACATAGTAGATAGTTTAACGGATCCTTAAAGGATGGTTATTCCAAACATCCTTTGAGTTACTTGTATTTCAATTGCTATTTCACTTGAGTTGGATTTATTGATATAAGAATGTTAATCCTGACTCGAGCGTCTTGTGTTTTGCTTTACGCTCGGGTCAGACTGAGTGTACCAGTATTCGAGACTCACCTTTGAAGTTGGAGCTTTGCTTGAAGATCCAGCCATCTATTCTGCTTTCAGTATTCGATGATTCCAGTGCTGTATTCTGATTTGTATCTGATGTATCGTATTACTCTTCCGTTGTATCTGGTTTAACTCTGATGTAATTTATATATTTATATAGTAGCTTCATGAACTACTATCTCTTTTATTTCCGCTGCATTTATTACTCTGTGTCTGTGATCTATGATTATTTTATTTACTGTATATGTTCAGTTTTGCCAATTTAAATTAACAATTCAGTATTTTGAATTATTCAAGTCCGACATGTGCGGATGCGAATGGTCCAAAATATCGGGTCGTTACAAAAAGGGTTCCTTTTCGCTATATTAATAACTAGTGCTATATTGAAGGGTATGCTCACTATATAGATAAAGGGTTGTCAGCTAACACTTGGGGTACCCCATCATACATACTGCTACACAAACTAAAGATAGTGAAGGCAGAATTGAAGGCTTGACATAGATCGAGAGCAACTGGTAACTCTATTACTACATTACAGGCTGAATTTGATTCTGTTTTCTATCACCTAGACCAACAACCAGAGAATGAACTTCTTTATGAAAATATGTATTATTTGGGCCAGCAACTTAATGACCAAATTTGTAAGCATCATGAATTTTTGCAGCAGCAAAGCAAGGTTTGCTGGTTACAAAAAGGGGATCGTAATAGTAAATATTTTTACGCCAAGATGTCTATGAGACGGCATAAAAATAAAATACATGCTCTACTTGACTAACAAGGAAATTATATTTACGACAATGACAATATTCGAGCTGAAGCCATTAAATACTATCAACTTCTATTTAATGGAGACAGAGCAACTGCTTACCCACCTATAGCAACTAGAAGGCAAATTAATAATTCCGGGAAGAATATTAATCTTCGCCAATACTTTGGAGGAAATAAGAGCTGCAGTGTTTTCTATTGATGATTACAAAAGCTCGGGACCTGATGGATTTTCAGCCAAATTTTACAAATTGCATTGGGACGACTTGCATGAAAACATTTTCAATTCGGTGTCAGAAAATTTTCAAACGAAAAAACTACCACATGGATTAAATCATAATTTCATCACTCTAGTTCCCAAAAAAGATAAGCTGCAATCTATTTCAGATTATAGACCTGTCTCATGTGCTAATGTTCTTTACAAAATTATTTCTAAGATTATGTGTAATTGTATTAAGTGGTTCTTGCCGTTTTTGATTGCAGACAATCAATCATCATTCATTCCTGGCAGGAATATTGGTGAGAATATGCTACTAGCTCATGAACAAATTCGCGACTTCACTAAATGGGGTAAATAAAAAATGTGCTTAAAAATAGACTTGCAAAAAGCATATGATATGGTGAATCGTAGTTTCGTATGCCATATGCTTATATGCATGGGGTTTCCTACATCCATTGTACAGTTAATTTATTAGTGTATTTCTACACCTAACCTTTTTATAATGATTGACGGGAGACCACATGGTTTTATTTCCTCCAACAGAGGTCTACGGCAGGGTGACCCATTATCCCCTTATTTATTTTGTATAGCTATGGAATATTTCACTTTACTAATGGAAGAAGGTGTGATTGACAAATATTTACAGCCTTTTTCTACAATGCAGCATGTTATAACACATCTTTTATATGCTGACGATGTTATGATTTTCTTAGCCGCTGCTACGGAAAATGCAATCTATATGAACTTCATTTTCCCTACATTAGAGGACACTATTGGTTTGCGCATCAATTAAACAAAGTCTCAATTATTTTTCAGTACAGGGATTGAGAATAAAATTGAAATTTCTTCTATCTTGCATATACCAGAGAAGAATTTACCTGTTAAGTACCTTGGCGTCCTTTTAACTTCAGATCATATTCATGCTACACACCGTGCCCCCTTGTTACAAAAGATCAGTAAAAAATTAGATGGTTGGGGCATTAAGTTCTTAACAACAACTGGGCATGCTGAACTCATTCATAGCACTATAACCCCTATAGTTATGTTATGTTCCTAAACTTGTATGGATGAATGTCTAACGTTGCATTTTTAGTTACATAAGTGATCTCTATAAACGTATCATCTGTTTGGTGGCGAAGAAGGCATCTTCTCATAGCTTTACATCCTTTCCTGAGATGTACAAGCTCATGAGTTATACATTTGTAGAAATCAGTTGTGTGACCGTGGAATGACAGTATGGCATTCAAAGTGAAATGTGTTAAGAGAAAGGTAATCATTACCTCAAGTCTCACACCCGAAAATGACCGAAACAGGGTAAATGCAGCAAGACTATGTGGTTCGCAACCATTAGGATATGATCATCCCCTACTAGATATATTTATTCCCACTATATCGTTCGGGACTTAAATTATTGTGGATGTATGCTGTGAGGGCCCTCGGACAGGTCGGCAAAGACCGGGGTGATGACATATTTAGTGCTATCTAGTGAGAAAGGTAGGTCGGTCTTGTGTTGGTAGAGGGAAAATGTTCTGTAGCCTTGGTACATTCCTCTAGAAATGTACTGCCAGAAGGTAGTCCCTTCACCTAGTCAATTGTATGGAAACTCATTCTCCAATAAGAGACTTTACGATTTTAGATGTAAACAGCCTTGTACTATAAGGTGGTATGCTGGGATTTAATAATGTAACAATTTCGGCTAAGATTAATAGGTTTACTTGCAAATGTTTTTAAAGAAATGTCATTAAAAATAATATCAAATGATTTTACATAGCAAATGATATGGTTATCATAAGGTAAATACTTGTTCCGTGTTTATGTGCGGCGTGGTCTTATGAGATACATTTTTTGTTTTCAAATGCGTATTTTTTAGTTCTCACACCAGTCCCATAGCTGACTCATAGTTTATTTTCCTTTCCCTTAAACTCTGGGTGCCCTAATTTTCCCGGACAACCTAGCAATCAGGTTTAGTTTCGAAGAAATCTGGATGGAGCTCGAACCATGGAGTTAGAAGATTTTTATCTATTTCCACCGCACTCTTGTGCTATAGTATTCCGCATTTGTAAGGACGGAAATTTATAACTGTCCATGTTTAACTCTAATAAAGGTATATTCCGCTGTAAAGATTTTGTTGAAATAATATTGCGAGATTCTGTTTTGTCTATATTTTCTTTCTTACCCTTGAGAATCTGCTTCTCCGGTACTTGGATTTACGGCACGTGAATACCAAGGATGTATTAGTATCGATTTCTGAGAGTCGAAGAAATGGGTCCTCACATCGTGGTATCAGAGCTTAGTTTGAGCGAAAACCTTGGCTTTGGTAGGGGTAAAGTCTCATCGGAGATAGGGTTAGTAATACCCTAGGATGATTAACTCATTAGAGATAGGGTTAGTAACACCCTAGAATGAGTTTGAGTATATATGAGTGCGTATTTGTTAATATCATATACAAATGAATTTGGTTTTATATGAAATCATTTTTACCTAATATATATATATATATATACATATCTGAAAAGAAAAGAAAAATTGGTAAAAAATTTAAAGAATTTTCGAAAGAATAAAACATTTTATACAAAGAATTTAAAACGCTATCTTTAGAAATGAATCCCAAGACATTTTCTGAGTATTGACCAAACCTCTCTACCTAAGAACACATTAGCAATTACCTACTACTTATGTCTTAAAAAATAAATTGTTTACCTTGTAGAAACCGTATGGGGAAATTACACAAAAAGGGAGTTTTCTAGAGCAAATTGGAGCGAAAAGGACAGCCGCATTATTCTCTCTAGCGACGATAAGGAGCAAACAAAGTATCCACTAGCAATGTTGGGTTCCCGATTGTGGAAGAGTGCATCCCATACACTCAAAGGGGTGAAGATGGATATCCTATGGCCGAAACGCTTATACCACCCCCAGCTCCAAAAGTAATTATGATTTCTAGTGATGATGAACCCGGGAAAGCCTCGGAGGGAAATTGGATAGCTAATCCCGCTAGCTCCATATTGGAACCGATAAAAGAAATTAAACCCATGGAAGAAGAATAAGAACCCATGGAGAGGAGATAGAACCCATGGAGCAAGAATCAGACCCGATGGAAGACCCTGATGCTATTATATTTAGTGAGTATAGTAATGTAGTATGGGATACAGACAGTGAGCATGTTGTGTGGCAGGAAGGATCATCCAGTTCATACATAAACTGGAATGAGATAGAAAGCAACGACGAAGAAACAGCAGAAGAGGAGGAAGAGGAAGGAGTCGAAGAATACAAAAACCCTTAGGAGGAAAACGTGCAAGGCTTAGAAGAACTAGAAGAGGGTGGGGTAATTCCTGAAATACCAGTCGGCATGGGACATGTCCCATGGAACCAACCATGGCTACCTCAGGTTATGGGAGAGATACCGAAAGAGGACGGCAATGAGGCCGACGATGAGCTGGGTAGTGATGAAGAAGGAGAGGGAGAAGTGATGATAAACCTTGGTAATTGAAGTCCACCATCATATTCAAACTCGAAAGAGAAACATTGGGGAATTAAGAGTAGTTTTAGTAAGTATGTATAAGTTGGTGAGGTGTTGTTTGATATGGTATCTTGTATCGTATTAGTGTAAGGAAGGGAGGGGAATCTTCTTTTTTTTCGACCCAAGTTTTAAATTTGAATTATGTAAGCATATGGAAATTTATAATATGGTATTGTTCTAACATTAGTATGAATCTTTTAAAATTTGCAAAGATTAATAAATCCATATGAAGTATATGGATTATTTTGTCGCATAATTAATCTAAGATTCGAATACAGAACTTGGAGGTGTTTTATACCGGTCCAAAAAAGGATTTATCACTCGATTCTTGACAACGAACATTGATGAGTGTTTATGATTAGATACTTGAGTTTTCTATCATAGTTGAGAGCTATGCCAGGAAAACTAAAATTCTGATCAGAAAGCATGGTCAAAGTCCACACTAAAGGATCTGAGGATCAATGCTAGTTTAGAAGTAAAGTTCTGAATTCGAATAGAAGAACGAATCAGATATTGCGTACGTATGATCAATATACATCGTACGGGTGTAAAGTTGAAAAATAAATATTTTTGGCAAAACCTTTGGGTTAATTTCGGGGACAAAATTCTTTCAAGTGAGGAGGTCTATAATAACCCGCATATTTATCACTTTGATAAATTTTATTTATTTTGAAATTTATTCAAATAAAAGGTTGATAACACAAATAATATTGCTTTGAGTGATAATAAGTAATAGTAATCTTATTTTGAATAGATATTTACTAAAATATTTTCCTCAGAATTTAAATCAATAAAACGGCCGAAAACTGTTTTATTAATAACCAGCTCTATAATCGTAAAACGTCACGCACGAAGCTGGAAATATACACTTATTTTTATAATTGAACAAGAATACATAATAAAGTAATTTATTGTGTTTTGTGAAAATTAAATGTATTTATGGCATTTTTGATGCCCTTAAATATAATAATTGATTTATTGAGGTTTAATGATTTAATAATTATTTTAATTGTTCAAATAATTATTTTAAATAAAGATAATTCATTTTGAATAGTTATAAGGTGATAATAATAGTTTTATAAAAATATATATATTTGATTTGAAAATATAAGGAAAATCGATATCGCTTTATCGATATAATAACAATTATTGTAAATAATTTTTAATATTAATTTACATGGTTTTAAAATTCAAATATGATCATTTTAATTCATCTAAAATGATAAGAAAATAGTTTTCAAATTTTGTTTACAAATATATGTACATTTACTAAGAAGTGAAAATGTAACCGGTAGTCGTTTTCCCGGTTTTCAACGATTTAACAAACAAAAGTTGCTCGAAGACGTTTGAAGTGTTATGCACATACTTGTACATATATATATAGGTCACATGCACATGATAGCATATACATATATACATAAACACTTATATATATATATTAAAAAATAATTAAATAATTCCTAAAAATTAATACTTAAGTAACCAAAATGCAAACATCAACTCATAGTACCACACCATCATCATACCATCACCATCACATGGCCTAAAGGGGGAGCCATGTGTGTAGGGGTGTAGGAGGGGTGTAGGCTAGAGGCGTTTTGGTTATTTTACCTTTAGATACTTTATTCCTAGTTTTCTCCTATTAATACCCCACCTTATCGTCACATTTTTCGCATAATTTTCTACTTCTTCATCCTTTTTCAAGCTACTCTAATGGCTTCTCATGATAATAAAGTTATGGAGAAAATTTATTCGAAAGGAAATTAAGTTTATATAATATTCATACATTGTCAAATCCACTTCAAAACAAAGGCAAGTCTCTTCCTTTTCACCCCTCCAACCCACGGCCACTACCCATCTCACCTTAGGCCGAGCCTTCTCCCTCTTCCCATCAAGGTCGTGAGTTCCAAAGCAAGGCCAAGCCATTTTAAGTCGATTGTGCTAAGTGATCGTGAGCGTAGATTTTGAGATAGCGGAGCTATAGCCGATTTTTTACTAGCTCAAAGGGAAAATGAAGGTGAGAAACTCTTACTAATAGTATATTTTTGGATGATGATATGATGTTTGCAATGGATTTTTAATATGTTTTGATCATCAAGTTTGGTTATTTAATGTTGTTGTTGAATACATATGCAAGTCATGGAAATACACATCTATAAGCACAAAGGAAATCACTTTCCTCTATTTAATGAATTGGTGTATATGGAATGTTAAACCACTTTAAAATGGTTTTAAAACGAGTTTGAAATGTTTTATAAGCATTTAAAAGTGTTTTGGTGAAGTTGGAATGAGAACGGAAAACTTGGACAAAAATAGGCGCGTTGCGTAACTGTAGTTCGTGATTTCGCGCCATAAAAGTCAAACGAGTATATAGAATGAAGTTTAGCTTGGAATTCTTCGAGATAAGAATTTTATGAACTATTGTATCCATAGTTTTCCAACAAAGAAAGAAAATCGATAATTCAATAAGTAGATTTTGAAATATGAGTAAAACAAGTTTTTTGAAAATTCATGG
This sequence comes from Allium fistulosum, assembly GCA_030737815.1. Classification (NCBI taxonomy): domain Eukaryota; kingdom Viridiplantae; phylum Streptophyta; class Magnoliopsida; order Asparagales; family Amaryllidaceae; genus Allium; species Allium fistulosum. The sequence goes on from CM060901.1 coordinate 1,615,498,804, forward strand.
TTTTGCAGTTCGGAATCCATAATTGGATTTCTTTGAAAATGATATTTTAAAATTGTTTTAAAATATGAAATAAATCTTATAAATGTTTTAAAAATGATTTGAGTTATAAAAATGAATTTCCAAATGGTAAAAAGTCGTTTGGATCAATATAGCTTAAAAAGCACTTTTTTAGCACTTTCCGCGGCACTTTTCTATAACCTTTGAAATATAGCTTTAAAATTAACAATTATTTTCCAAATATTTTATAAATGTTTTCAAATGTATAATTAAGTGTTTTAATGATGAATTGGAAGTTTTATAGTTTATTTAAAATAATTTAAATAACGATTTAAAGAAAAGCTATTACAAATTAAGTGATTTAACCTTGGCTCTAAAAGCCGACGATTTGACTGGATTTTTTTATTTGTGAGAACCAGATGTGAGGTGCTTAAACTAAGGAGATGTTCAGGTGAAACCAGTTCCCTGGCTCACCTGGCCTCTTCCCTGGTCGAGGGATAGATAAGGTCGCAATGTCGGAAACGAGTTAAGTATAAAAAGATTTAAATTTTCCAAATTTAAATTAAATACACTTAGTGTTAAAGCCCGAAGAGGGAACTCGTACTATTTGTGGAATTTAAAAGGTGATTTCGTCGTTATTCCACCGATAGTATTTGTTGAATACGGGAATTGATATTGACTAGAATTAGATGATTTCTATAGATTCTGCTCATTTAATATTTACTGGTTTTGGATTAACATCCTAGATAACATGGTTTTGACTCAATCAAAATAATGAGTTTTGAATTAAGAAATCATTATTAAGATTTAAATGAAATACATTAGAAATTTTCCTAAGTTAAAAATGAAAAGATTTCGGATTATTCCAAGTTTAAAAAGGGTTATAAGTAACCTAAGGATGTGATAAGAGAAGTTTAATAATTCCGTATATACCAGAAAGAATGTTTTAGAAATATATATATATATATATCCAGAAGATATTTTGATAAAAAGAACTTAATCAATTAAAGAATGATTCCCTATTCACAGAACCTCTTTTTATCGATGATTGGATCGAAGGAACTGTGGTTGGATTTGGGCAAATTTCTATTCAAAAACCACTTCGAACCAATGTACGCGTTTGAAAAATGAAGACCTGATAAAGAAAATAAAGGATGAAGACCGAAGATTTTCGGGGTGAAAGGACTGCTTGTTGATAATTCTGGTTTGGTCCCAAGTACTAAATTAACAGTGGTCCCATCATTTCTGAAACTCTTCGGGTTGCAAGGACTTCTCGCTACTAATCCTAAGGGTAACTCCCGACATGATGTGGTAGGAGAGTGCCTTCGATTTCTTCTGTTCTTGGACAAATTGTATGGATGAATGTCTGACATTGCATTTCTAGTTACATAAGTGATCTCTATTAATGTATCATCTGTTTGGTGGTGGAGAAGGCAAATTCTCTTAGCTTAACATTCTTTCCTGAGATGTATGAGCTCAGGAGTTATACGTTTGTAGAAATCAGTTGTGTGACCATGGAATGGCAGTGTGGCATTCAAAGTGAAATGTGCAAAGTGAAAGGTAATCGTTACCTCAAGCCTCACACCCGAAAATGACCGAAATAGGGTAGATGCAGCAAGGCTATGTGGTATGCAACCATTAGGATATGATCATCCCCTTCTAGATATATTTATTCCCGCTATGATGTTCGGGACTTAAATTATTGTGGATGTATGCTGTGAGGGCCCTCGGATAGGTCGGTAACAACCAAGGTGATGACATATTCAGTACTATATAGTGATAAAGGTAGGCCAGTCTTGTGTTGGTAGAGGGCAGATGTTCTGTAGCCTCGGTACATTCCTCTAGAAATGTACTGCCGAAAGGTAGTCGCTTCAATTGGTCATTGTATGGAAACCTATTCTCCAATAAGAGACTGTACGATTTTAGATGTAGAAAGCCTTGTATTACAAGGTGGTATGCTGGAATTTAATAGTGTAACAATTTCGCCTAAGATTAATAAGTTTACTTGCAAATATTTTTAAAGAAATGTCATTGAAAATAATACCAAATGATTTTACGTAGCAAATGATTTGGTTAACATATTTGTAACGACCCGTAAATTTTTAATAATTTTATTTGTTTTATTTATATATTTAATTGAAATTTTGTGAAATTTAAACAATAAAATTTTGAAATATAAATTTGATATTTGGAATGCGTCTAGTTAAACATAGCAACTAGTAAATTTTCATCCGAAAATATGAAGTTTATTTTCGTGCGTAAATTTATTCAATTTAATCAGTTAGGAATTGATGAAAATAAAATGTTTTCGAAACCCAAATATTTTTATATAGAAAAATTCTAAATCATCTTCTGAGCAAGACGTCATTTTTCGTTTTTCCAAATCCGGACTTCTTTAGCTCCGCCGATCTTATTTTGTTGCGTTTTTGCTGCATTTTCCGCTAGTAGAAAAATTTGATTTTTTATTTTTTATTTTTATACCACTGATATCTGTATACCGTGTTGATCATCTCGCCGTGCTGATCTCTGTGGTATATTCAATTCTGTGTTTTGGAGTCCAGAAGGTAACGAATCTACGGAACGATTTCCATATCGGTTTCGCATTTTGGCTTTTGATTTTTGTGACCATTCAACTTTCTTCTGCACAATACCAACAGCGGTTTGCATTTATTTTTCCTTAAATTTTGTGCCTGACCTTTACCCTTCCCAACGTACAATTTACATTTGCTTTATTGTTCTCTTCTCTGTTCATTGGTTTAATAAAAATAAAAACTGAAGAAGGATGCTCACTTCAGATCTGCTCCTTCACTTTTGCATTTGAACCTGTGTATTCTTTCCGAACACCCTTCTCCTCTCCTATTCTTTATTATTTTCTCTTCCCACCTGTTATGCATTTGTTCATCTTCTAATATAAAAAAAGGGATACAAGGCTGCTCATTTTGGTTTTGTCAGAGCTGCTCATTCAACGCACCACATCCACCTCTCCTTCGCCCATCCATCTCTGGATTCCTTCCCTTCGCCTCAAGCTCAAGCCATCACCACTCCTCCACGCGAACCCGACCCCATTTCCGAGCACCACCACACCACCGACCTCACTGCCGACCCTTGTAGCCATGAACTCCTCCGACCACAAACTCCAGACCCACGTCAACCTTGAAGCCGAGCCACTATTCCAAACTTACCCTTAGCGACGGCCGCGTACATCACCAACCCGCATCTCCACCATCATCCACGAGGCCGAACCACCCTCCGATCCTCCACCTCTTCTCCAGTTCGCAGCCTCTAACACTCCTCCACGTCAGCAACTAGACCAGCCTCGCAAACTGCCTTGGCCCACCCATCACCGCCAAGCTCCTCCACGCGTAGATCTCCTCCCGCCTTTGTCATCAGCGCTTTACCCACTGAGTCGTGTCTTCCCTCTCGGTTCCAGTGCAGTCATTCTCTTCTCAACCGAACCCATGTGAGCATTTATATATATATATATTGTTTACTTAAAACTGTGTGTATATATATATATATATATGCTAGTCTACTAAGTTATATGTATTATAAGATATGAATATAATATATATCTTACTGTGACAACAATTTGTATAAAGGTATGTTATATATATGATTTTAGTTACAGTTTATATGTTAATTTTGTGGGTCAGAATATATTTTGTTCACAGTTTATATTATAAGAGGATTTACATACAGAATTTATATATGTGTAATAAGAGTATTTATATATATATTATTATGTCCAGATCTTTAAAATTTTATAGTAAAGTATATATATGTTTAGACCTCTGCATATTGGTTTATATATAATTTTGAAAAAGTTTATAACATAATAGTATAAGCATATGGTTGATTTCAAAGTATATATATGTATATAGGTTTGTAATAATATTTATTTTAAAATTTATATGTGTTTTCTATATATATATTATATAATGATTTTGTTAATACGTTGTTTTGAATATAGGTATATAGAAATTTTATTTATACATGTATATAAATTGAAAAAAATGTATATTTTCTGTATATATATCTAGATGATTCTGACTCGTTTCGTCAACCCCTATTTATCAGCTTTGTTCGTCGCATTCGTGCTGATCTTGTCATTTTGGATTCGTGTTTGGATTTCATAACTCAACTTCGTGTCGAATCATCTCTAACCTCGAAAGGTGAGCAATCACTCACGATTAACGTTCTTTTATTTATTAAATTTGATTACAATTGAAACGACAATTGAAATATGATGATGTTAGTTATTTACATTGCTTTATATATATATATATGCCATCATCTGTATCTGTTCACCTGTGACGTCTGACACCATTATCTGTAATTTATATATATATATATGCCATCATTGGTATCTGTTCACCTGTGATATCTGACACCATTATCTGTTATTTATCACTGATGATATATGCATGTTATTGTTGTTATATTTTAATCATATATGTTATCACTCTGCAAGTTCCCTGTTAATATAGAATTCACTATGGGTTGAAATGATAAACCCAAGCGATTTTCATTTGAATTGAATTTGGGGTTACGGGTTGAAAAGATATATACCCGTATATATATTTAAATTACGGATTGAAATGATAAATATCCGTATCACTTGACCATAGGGTAGAAAATTATATACAGACACTGTTGGTCTATATATAAATATTTGAAAAATGATTTCTATGGTTTTGAAGGAAATATATGGTTGTAATAAAATATTGATTTTTTTTAAGATCTAATAAAGTTGATTTAATAAAGTCGATTTAATCAATATAAAATAATGTTTAAGTATTTATGTAAATTTATATTTTCAAATATAGAGTTTATAATGATTCAGGTTGGAAAGATAAATTGAAATTGATTTGAAATTATATTTATTTAAGAATTTTACTTAAATAAGGTTGATTTGAAATTTATTAAATTTGAAAATTAAAAGATATGTTTTATAACTTGAATTTGATTAAAAGTGACTTAAACGAATATTTCAAACTTATATAAATTTAAATGGGATATTTTGTTTATTTAAATTTTAAATTGGAGTCGTATTTAGATGTATTGAAATGATTAAAGAAATATCTCAGAAACAAAATGTAATGAAATAAAATTGAGATATAAATGGAATTATCAAATTTAGTTTTGAAATGTGAATATTTAAAGCTTTGAAATATATTGAAATTGAAATGGCTTATTTTGTGGTTCAAATCTGTATTTGAAATCGTTATAATTCAAATGATTTATTGAGAAATTGAATTGAGTTGAAATTGTTGATTTGAAATTTGATTAAGTTTGAATTTAGAAGTCGTGTTAATTTGAATCGATTTGTGAATTTGTGGAAGCTATTTTATTTTATAAAGTATTTTTAAACTATATTTACAACTATTTATATTTTACTTTATAAATTATTTTAATATAAACTATTTTATATAAATCATTTTCAATATATATTATTTTATTTTAAACTATTTTAACTTATAACTATTGTATATAAAGTATTTTATTGTATAAACTATTTTCAATATATACAAATTTTAATATCTAAACTGTTTAAGAGGAAAGTGTTAGGATTCCAAAATGTTATGATTTCAAGTTATGATTTCAAAGTGTTATGAATTTTAAGGTTTTGATTTCCAAAGTGTTTTGATTTAAAAAAACTTATGATTTCGAAAGCGATATAACTTTGGAAAGTGATATGATTTTGGAAATGGATTTATTTGAAGTGAAAGTGATATCGTATTGATATGGTTTTGAAATGGCAAAGATCTGTCGGTTTTGAAATATAACTATTTTGAAATTTTATTAAATGACCATCGGTGTAACAATACGTAGTTATTAAAGAGACCGAGATCGGATATGGACATACTCTCTGTCGATACCGAAAACTACTTTAATAACTAATATACGCGGAGTGTTGATCCAGAACGAAGTGGATGGTTTTGGTGAACGCGTTGACTGAAGAAAGAGAACGATTTTGGATGACCCCTGACATGACTAAAACAGGAGCCCTGCTGGGCCATTGAGGTTCGCCACCTCTAGCGGACACACTTCTTCATTACCATATCTATTACTTTTGTGATTCGATTTGGGTGCACTCCTCGATTATGGGAGTGTTGTTTCGCGGTGTTGGGGTGGTAGATGCTATGCCTAACATCAGTCCGGATGACGCAATTACTAGTATCCTAGTTGGTATCACCGCATGTACCTTGTCGTACTGATTATCCTATCACGACCACTACGATTTGTTTTGTGTTATACCTATGGAGTACCCTCTGATAACCACTAGTTTACGGTGGGGCTTGCGGTGCTGTATAGACTATGACATGGTAAAAATGTGTTAAAGGTGGAATGGGCCATGACTTAACGCTATTTTGATATCGTACTTTATTGATTAGACATTATCTACTTAGCGTACACTACTACATAGTAGACAGTTTGACGGATCCTTAGAGGATGGTTATCCCAAACATCCTTTGAGTTATTTGTATTTCAGCTGTTATTTCACTTGAGTTGGATTTATTGATATAAGAATGTTAATCCTGACTCGAGTGTTTGTGTTTTGCTTTACGCTTGGGTCAGACTGAGTGTACCAGTATTCGAGACTCGCCTTTGGAGTTAGAGCTTCGCTTGGAGATCCATCTATCTATCCAGCTTTCAGATATTCAGTTGATTCCAGTGATGTATTCAGATCTTATATTTGGCTATTGTATTGAGATATCTATTGTATTCGAGATCTGTTGTAACTTATTTAACTTTGTTATATATATAGTAGCTTCATGAACTACTATTCATTTGTTTCCGCTGCATTATTGTTATATTACTCTGTGTCTGTGATCTATGATTATTTTATTTACTGTATATGCTGAGTTTTGCCAATTTAAATGAACGATCTATTGTTTTGAATTATTCAAGTCCGACATGTGTGGATTTATTATCGATTTGAATGGTCCGATATAGTGGGTCGTTACAATATTGTTATCCGGGTTTTTAACCCAGCAGGACCCACTAGAAAGCAGAACAATCTCGTAACATCAGGATGGCTTAGGACCTAACTAGAAAGGCTAAGGCAAGGAGTGAACTATAGCTAAGCTATATTACTAAGACAACAACCAAGATCAATTAAACCAAGGGACCAGCCTTCTTACACCTTCAAACGAGCTTGCTAAGGAATACTACAAAAAGTGTCCAAGACATTGGCTCGCAAACGAACCAAGTCTATGGGTCGCCAACGACCCATGTTCTTGTCTCGTTTTGTGAGCAAAACCCTCCTTGGGTCATTTCTTACCTACCTATGAGCTGATGATGAAGTGGCCTGTCCCATAAGCTCTTTGATCCATATAAATACCATCCTACTAGCAATATAAACTAGATCCTCTCTGGACTGGTTGCTGAAGCTATGCTGGAATTATTCTTCACTCTCTACCTTCCTCACAACAATCTCCAAAGGGATTCGCTGTGATTCTCCAGCGGATTCCCACTTCGGGGATTCAATCTAGCTAAAGATAATCAAAGCCTTGTAATCAAACATCTCTTGTAAAAACAATCAGTTTATAGTAAAACTATAAAGTGGATGTAGGCTTCATTAACAACCGAACCACTATAAAAATTCTATGTCTTCTTTCGTTTACTATTCTTTTTCTATATCTGTGATCTATGATATTGCTCTGTCAGAACAGGGTTGGTGCTTTCAAATCCAAACCAGGGTGTTGGTCCATTTTTTGGGTCAACATTTTAGTGCTTTCACTGAGAACCCAACTCAGGCTTAGATCTAGCTATCTACTTTGGATCAGATAGGTTCAGAAGTTAGATCCTCAATCTCTGCTTAGAAGGTTTGCTGTTGAGAACAGAAGAACCAACCAAGAAGGATCGAACAAAAAGCAAGCAAACACATGCTAAGGTGATGGAGAACATAAACATGAGATAGTAGACGCGATCCTAAAGGCAAAGCTCAGAAATCACTTAAGCACATAGGTCACTAGAGATACCACTATAAACTCCAGAAGACAAAGTCTGAAATTAGTTAAGTACATGGATCGCCGGCGATCCATACTATTTTTCCAAGTCACTATCGAGCTAGAAGCTATGGATCGCTACCGATCCATAGCCTATGGATCGCTACCGATCCATAGCCTATAGGTACCGATCCATAGCCTATGGCTCGCTACCGACCCATAGCCTATGGATCGCTACCGACCCATAAAGTTAGCTCAGTTCATGAAGATTTTTGCGTTAACACTTCGAAGGGGATATAATCGAAAGGAAGCAATGGGCAGAGCTCTAAGGAAGATGACGAAAGAAAACGTTAACACTTCACCTACTGCGAAAACACCTGCTACAAACTCAAACTTACGGGTGAAAACCCCATGGGAGGATATAATGATGACTCTCTTCGGCTCTGAAGATGACAAACAATTTGAGGAAGACAAATTGGATGAAAATGCCAACGTGCAAAACGCTAGAAGAAGCTCTAAAACCCATGCTGTAGCACAGTGCTAAGCAAAGGATGAGGAACTGCTACTCAAACGGTACTCCTAGAGGTAGGAGGACTAAGAAGATATGATACAAATTGAGATCAATTACAATGCCAAGCTGCCATGGTATATTGTGACCACCCCCAACAAACTAGCTTCCGATCCCATCATGGAGCTCCCATCATCGAATCATGAGTGGTCATCGTCGAAAATCATCAGAAATCATCAAAATGGTCGTTGAAGAACTCACTTAAGGGTTGACTCGAAGTCAAACTTGGGTAATCGACTATTTGACTCGAAGCAGATTCTGGAAGTCCTGACTCGAAGTCAAACTCGTGTAATCACCCATTTGACCCGAAGTAAACCTAGGAAATTCTGGTCCGAAATCAGACTCGGGTAAAACCATGATTTTCTCCAAGCAAACAGGCAAATGGCTCCAAGCAACGTTTATCACCAACCCAGCACTTCAAATTCTATGACTCCAAGCAAATGGCAAATTTTCTCGGGTCGGACTCCAAGTAAAATATCACTGATCCATCAATGCAGATCCATCTTCTTTTGTTCATAACTCGAACATGCGAACTCCGAATACCTTGAAATTTGGGATGCAACCTTATAGGGCATTCTTTGTCACCCTAGACTGATCTCACACAGTTTGAAATTTTTTGGGACCGTCACTAATCTTGGTCATTCAATCGGCATTCCCAATCATTCAAGTGTAGACAATCATGCATGTATAATTCTCAAGCACTATAAACAACCGTAACTTGAAAACGGACCGGTCTGACAACGATTAGAGCATCTTTCCCAATCAAAACCCATTCACCGAAGGCATTCAACATGCAGAATATCCAAAGAAGTTTATCATGCCAACTATATCTTTTATACAATTGTACAACTGATTCGAAATTGCTTTTTTACAGGTATGACTAACATATGGATGAAGCGAGGGCGATGGATGCAGTTTACTGCAAGGCCCTCAAGAATCATTAAAGGAAGAAACAACCTGCTACTTTGGAAGAATTCTATGGGAAGGCAAACCGGTTCTAAAAGACTAGAAGTAGTGCAATTAGAAGAAGGCAAGCCCGGCAGTGTGCCAAAGAACATACCAAACGGTGAAGGAGCTACAAGGACCTCAGGGACCTTCCGCCCAAGCAAGGCTACTAAGACCCAGTAAAAAAGCGCCTCAGCTAACTGATGAAATCAAACGAAAAGATGATTATCAAATAACACTCTAGCTAGCTAGCAACTAAGGAATGGGATGACAACCTAAAGCAATGCCTTCTCATCCATCCCTGTCTACTCTCCTTTTCCAAATGAGCCGTATCGGGACACCAGGGGCATTGCAAACAGCACGGCGAAAGAAATGCTTCTATGCCCTCGACGAGTCATGTCAATCCCCCTTCTGAGAACCGGCGTTGTTGGTGGCGTCAAGAAGTCTTGTCCAAAGGATCGTCGAACAAACAAATCCAACACCGTAGCCTACATGAACCGATAAAACTTTGTTCCCTTGAGCTGGATCCGAAAAATTCCCCTAGAAGTCGATGAATCATTGCTTTAAGACCACCGGGCCGTCGGACACACGACCCAAAACTCCTCTTGGAATCGATAAATTATCATTTCAAGGCCGTCTGGTTGCCGGACATCCGACCACAAAAAACCCTTCACGAACGTAAAGGTCTTTCACAAACTAAAGCTTCATGAATGTAAACCGGTAGATTGACGGTCATCTGATCCTAAAAACCCTTCGCGAACCTGAAGGTCTTTCACGAACTAAAGCGTCGTGAGGGCGAACCGGTAAATCAGCGAAATTTATGTATGACTGATATCCACGAAGGTGAACTGGAAGATCAGTGGTCATCTGATCCAGAGCTCCCCGAAGTCATTGAAGTCATGCTCCAGGGCCACAAATCGACAATCATATCAGTCACTCAGCAAAATTAAACGACCGATGAAACAAACAGTGCTGAACCCCAGAGCTTCAAAGTTGCTCAAAGGAACTAAGTCAAAAGTGAACTGACCTTGTGGTTAATCTGAGGCTGACTTGAATCAAGCCAAGACTTAGAACTCGGAAGAACCGCTCCCACTGGACTGGGGGCAACCAAACGAGTTGTGGGGAGACCATGGATACAGTTTAAGCACGCCAACAGCCATGTGGCATGGGGGGCATCGCACACACTTGAATAGCCATAAGAAAGGCCGAGACTAGTCATACCACAGTTCTATTATGCTCGATCAAAAATTCTGGCATTCTGACAACCGCGGACTTAATGACCTGGCTAGTGCAACAAATGAAATACTAGCACAATACTTGCCGACTTCTTTCCAACTACTATTTTACCGCTCTTGGTGACCAATTCCTCTTCCTCTTCGACCGTATGCCAGTTAAAGACCGATTCTCTAGAGGTATTTTGGACCAAAAACTAAGAGTCTTGCCCCGAACTCCCAAAAGCTCTTTCTTCATAACCATCTCCATGCGGTCGGCTGTAGATCTCTCTGCCATAGCATTCTTATTAGTTTGGCCGAGCACATCTTCCCGAAATATGGAAGTATCGTCGAAGCCATGACTACCCGATCTAAAAACTAATTATCTCTTAGAACTGACTATACTGCGTTCCATCAAAGTAAAACCGCCGGATTGATGGGAAAACTTGATTCTTATCTTCTATGAACTGGTATCACTCCTCCAGCACCAGGAAGGCCTAAACCACTGTGGGCATCCCATAAGCCATGCCTTGCTTCTTGAACCAATAAAGCCGTGTTTATAGTAAATACCCACCTGGTCGATGGAAGCAAATCGACTCAAACCGTTGGATCGACGGAACATGATCCTTGCCTTCTGAAAACCAATGTTGTCCCGGCAACATCGGGAAGGCCCAAAACTTGAACTCCTCGTGTTGCCCGGAGATAAACAACGTCAAGGAGCACTAAAAAACTAACTCCTCGCAATGCTTGGAGATAAGAAACGCCGAGGAGCACTAAAAGACTAACTCCTCGCGTTGCTCGAAGATAGGAAACGTCGAGGACCATCAAAAACTAACTCCTCACATTGCCTGGAGATAGGCAACGCCGAGAAGCATAAAAAATTACACTCCTTGCATTGGCTGGATATAGGCACGCCAAGGAGCACCTAAAACTTAAACTCCTCGCGTTGCCCGGAGATAGGAAACACCGAGGAGCACTAAAAAACCAACTCCTTGCGTTGCCCGAAGATAGGCAATGCCGAGGAGCACTAAAAAACTAACTCCTCGCATTGCTCGAAGATAGTCAACGCCGAGGAGCATCAAAACTTACACTCCTTGCATTGCCCGGAGATAGGCAATGCCAAGGAGCACCAAAAGTCATGCATCTCGTAAGCTGCGCATCAAAAACTAACTTCTCGCGTTGCCCGGAGATACGCAACGCCGAAGAGCACTAAAAAACTAACTCATCGCGTTGTCCGGAGATAGGCAACGCCGAGAAGCATCAAAAGCAAACTCCTCGCGTTGCCCAGAGATAGGCAAAGCTGAGGACCGTCAAAAACTAACTCCTCGCGTCGCCCGGAGATAGGCAACACCGAGGAGCATCAAAAATTACACTCCTTGCGTTGCCCGGAGATAGGCAATGCCGAGGAGCACAGAAAGCCGTGCATTTCGTAAGCCGCACACTAACTCTTAAAGAGCTTCAACTGCTCACTTTGCCCGAAGATAGGCAACACCGAAGAAAACTAAAAGCCACGCATCTAATAAGCCGTGCATTAACTTTCAAAACAAAAACCCATAACATTGCCCGAAGATAGGCAACACAGAGGAATTTCATAAGCCGCGCACTCTCAAAAGTCGGGCACTTCGATTAACAGAGATCAGCTCGTGCTACCCGAATGAACCGACATTGCTTCGGTAGTACCGCAAAGCTCACAAACCAAGAAGTCGGTAAAGAATTTTGATTTTTGACCAAAGTTAATGTACAAAATGTCAAAATTCAAGGCGTCCAAGTCACGAGTTCCCAGAGATAGGAGCTGCGATATACTCTTGACTGGGGGCATCCAGAGAGCCTCCCAGAACGTCAAGTCTCACATCTATTGTTCAGAATAATCAGCCCTATGGACTGAGGGGCACATAACACATTAACACTTGGTCAGGATAAAAGATCGCTCCAACTTGCAATAAAAGTAGGAACTTACTGCCGTCTAGAGATAGACGACGACGGAAGGCTGTTCCAGAATCAAATCATCAATGCACCAGTTTCCAAAGAATAGAAGCAGGTGCTCGACTGAGGTCTCAAACCCTAACTTGGAGAAAACCAGCTGTTATCCGAAGACAGACCACGGCAAGGAGAGAACGCTCGAAATCGAGCAGCTAAACCATTGATTCCCAAAGATTAGAACCAGTGAATAAGGTTGATATCCGCAATAATGCTATCAGCCTAGCATAATGCATATGGCCTGAAACAAGCAAGGTTAAGTGCCACGGATTAAAGATAAAGACTACCGAACTCTACTGGTCCACGGTCAGTATAGGAATGAACGCGGTCATACTGGGGGCAATGTGATAACTTTCTCCTCAATTACAAATTTTCTATAAGAACCTAAAATTTGGCACCTAGAAATGAAGGGTTCCGTAGGTAGTCATCGGAACATAACAAAAACCGGTTGGAGGAAATTTGATTTTTCATGAATAAGAACAACTATGGAATTGGTTAAGCAACTACCTTGCATCCCCAAGGGTAACACTTGACGGCTATAAACAAAGCTAGGCAATGGAAATGCTCGGGACCCTTATCGTTAGAGAACATGGGGCATCGAAGTTAAACAACGTTGAGAAAACCACCACATTGGGTTAAAGGGAATCTACTTAACTCTACAGGATCAGATGAATGATTCAACCATCACCAAACTGGCTCTAAGTCCTCGGAGCACGGACTAGAGTATAAACGATTCACAAAAATCTCAAAGTCCCCGGAGCGCGGACTAGAGTACTCTAAGTCCCCGGAGCATGGACTAGAGTATAAACAATTTATAAAAATCTCTAAGCCCCCAGAGTGCGGACTAAAGTACTCTAAGTCCCGGAGCGCGGACTAGAGTATAAACGATTTACAAAAAACTCTAAGTCCCCAGAGCGGGGACAAGAGTACTCTAAGTCCCCAGAGTGCGGACTAGAGTATAAACGATTTACAAAAATCTCTAAGTCCTCGAAGCGCGAGTTACAAAAATCTCTAAGTCCCCTGAAGCGTGGACTAGAGTACTCTAAGTCCCCAGAGCGTGGACTAGAGTATAAACGATTGACAAAAATCTCTATGTCCCCAAAGCGCGGACTGGAGTATAAAAGATTCACAAAAATCTCTAAGTTCCCGGAGCGCGGACTATAGTACTATAAGTCCCCGGAGTACGGGTTAGAGTATAAACGATTCACAAAAATCTCTAAGTCCCCGGAGCGTGGACTAGTGTATAAACGATTCACAGAAATTTACTTCACGGGCGAGGTCTCTGGTTCAAGTCCAGGATGGCCCAGCTGCGCCAGGGAAAAGAATAGAAGAAGCATCTGACTCTTTCATGCATACTCCACTTGGCTCGGGGGGATATAGCTCAGTCTAAGTCCCCAAAGCGCGGACTAGAGTACTCGAAGTCCCCAAAGTGTAGACTAGAGTATAAACGATTCACAAAAATCTCTAAGTCCCTGGAGCGCGGACTAGAGTACTCTAAGTCTCCGGAGCGCGGACTAGAGTATAAACGATTCACAGAAATAACTAAGTCCCCGGAGCACAGACTAGAGTACTCTAAGTCCCCGGAGCGTGGACTAGAGTATAAACGATTTACAAAAACTCTAAGTCCCTGGAGCACAGACTAGAGTACTCTAAGTCCCCGTAGCGCGGACTAGAGTACTCTAAGTCCCCGGAGCGCGGACTAGAGTATAAACGATTCACAGAAATCTCTAAGTCCCCGGAGCGTGAAATAGAGTACTCGAAGTCCCCGGAGCACGGACTAGAGTATAAACGATTCATAGAAATCTCTAAGTACCCGGATCACGGACTAGAGTACTCTAAGTCCCCGGAGCGCGGACTAGAGTATAAACGATTCATAGAAATCTCCCAGTCCTCGACTACGAACTGAAGTACAAATAATTTGGCGAAAGTGCGACCGCCCATGAAAGAACTCTAAGTCCCAGGAGCACGGACTGATGCATAAACACAAATCGGGCATGAGTCGACCGCTCATAGAATGACTCTAAGTTCCTAGAATGCAGACTAGAATACAAACAACATGAACCGATGAGTGGTTTTCAACTGCCCCCTATTCCGGTAATTCCAACCTAAAATCGGCAAGAGAAGTGCAAACCGTTAAAGACCATCACCAACATGACTTCGACACTGTCCATAAGACAGGCAGCACTAAGAAAATACTTATACAATCCAACCATCAAAATGCTAGTTTTCTAAGGCCGAAACTAGTACCCAACTAGATTAAGAGCACCGCCGAATCGACGGGGAAAATCAAACCCAAACTCCTGAGTGTCACTGTTGCCTCGCCAGCGCCAAGGCCTTCTTTTATCTTTTAAGTACTGGTGTTGCCCTGGCAACACCGGGAAAATTTTCTATTTCCTATGTACCAGTGTTGCTCCGGCAATGCTAGGAAACTTTTTACTTCATAAGTATTGGTGTTGCCCCGGAAACTCCGGGAAACATTCTACTCACTAAGTACCGGTATTGCCCCTACAATGCCAAGAAAACTTTAATCTACAGGGCTGATAAGAAACACTCATCGTAATGAACCATCGATGCACTAGCTTCTAGAGATAGAAGTTGGTCCTTAACTGAGTTTCTACCTTCTCTTCATAAAACTACTATTGCCCAATGACAGGCAGCAACCGGAAGACATATCCTTTCAAAGGTCAGCCGGATGGGTCGATCTTTCATCGCAGAAATTAGCCACTGCACAGGAATAAAGCGGCATCGAAAGGAAATCCCAGGATTGAATTACCCATGTACTAGTATCTAGGGATGAAAGCTGGTGCAAAACCGAATTTCCTAAATTCAACTTTGAAAGAATTTAGACACAGCCGAAAGATAGGAAGCCTCAAGGAAATGTTGCTTGGAACCAAACAGCTAGGTTATCAATTCTCAAAGACAGGAGTTGACATATGAACAAAACTTCCATGACAATGTCAGCAACCAAGAAGAGCATGCATGGCTAAGAACAAGCGAGAGCAGTCATGGAAGGTCGAAAATAAAATCCCCGAACGTCCTCAATTCCAGAATAGGATTGAGAGCCAGATAGGGGACAATTGAGCAATTCGCCCCACGGATTTCCATCTCTCACAATCGCCCAAATACAGGCATTCGAAATAGCTAGTCCCTCAAGAAGGGGTAGAAGCAAAGGTCCAAACGAAATAACCGCGAGGTTGGTTAGATAATGGTTCTGTATTACAAAACAGAGAATTTTGGCAACAAAATCACCAACAAAGGAAATGAAGGTTTAACGTTCAGAAATCCACCGTTGCTCATAGTCCAGCAATGACGAGAAGGATCGATGACCTACTTACGGTCTAACTAGATCGTTTGGTTCTAACTTGCAAGATAATGGCATTACCCGAAGTTTGGTCATGCTATTTGAAGATTCACAACATCAAGGAAAAATCCACAAAGTTGAGCCATCCGTGTATGAGTTTCCAAAGATATAAACGAACACATGATTAGGATCTCAACGTAGGACTCAGAAGAATTTACTTTAGCAAAAGATGCCATAAACGCATCTTTCTAATACATGCCGACATCATTACAAAATTCAGATCTTGGGATCAAGCAACAAAGTCCCTAATTCCCGAAGAAAGGAGTTATCGTGTCAATTGAACTGGGGCAATCGAACTTATTGCTTAGGAAACCTAGTCTCCCAAAACATGTTGGCTCGGTAGTCAAAATAATCAGCCCTATGGGCTAAGGAATTTACACCAACACTTAGTTGAAACTAACTCAATTGAGCATTAGTAGGGATTAGCGACAGAACTGGCTAGACCAAGCTACTTCATAGTTCTAAACAAAGCCATGAAATAGAATATGTCGAAATGACCGCAAAAGTATTTTTGACATGTATAGAATTAAAGTAAATGAGTATGCTACACATGAGCATGAGAAGTGCAACAGCGAGAAAAAGAAATGTTCGGAATCAAGCAATTAAGCCAATGGAGATAGAGGCTAGTGTGCGTTGAATTTCGAAAAACAGAAAGGGATAACCGCAATCAAACAACTCATGTGCTAGTTTCCGAAGGCTAAAACTGTGCCTGATTGAACTTCACTACAACTCTATAAGAGCAACTGTGCCTCGTAATTTAACTGTAATCAGTCCTCCCAATATGATAGGAATAATAAGCAAAGCCTAAGTTGTGAAGGACCCAGCTTCTGGAGGAGTGGAAGAACCTCCACCAGACTAAAGATTGGATGACCAAAAAATCATTTTCAATGACAAAACTTGGCATTCAACCCTGTCAAGTATGTTTTACTTTAAATAATATCCTCGTATAACCAATGCCCGAAATCCAAAGGAAGCCAACGTATGTTGTCCAATCGGGTCCTGAGCGTTGACTAGGGCAGATCCAGTGTGTTATCTACACGAGAAGAGTCCAGTATCCTGAATACTACGAACAATTAATCCAGTGTAGCTAGCTTGCTTGTATTTGAAAAACAATCCATATCTTCCTTTAAAATTATTTCTTCCACACTTACCCGTTATTGATCAACGATCGATAACGGAGCCACTGTCTGAAGCGACGTAGGAAGCATTTCTTTTCAGGATCACTGGAATATAGAAATAGGAAGAGCGATACGATTGAATCATCCACTATATCTAATTTTGGAATAAATTGTCTTGTTGGAACTCAAAAACATCGACGGGAACTTAACCAAGTTCTCAAGAAGAAAAAGCTAAAGACAAAGGGCAAGACTTCGCTCTAGAACGGCGTACAATCGTTCGAGACAAACTTAGCTCCACCGTTGGTTGAACTAAAACTATATGGGGCAACACCAAACCTACATCATGCACCCACTTACCGACCTAAACCCTTGTGTAAACTACGAAGCAAAGCTTGCATCGTCAATAACAGGAATTGAAATTCGAATTGAAATAAAAAAACAAACAGCTATCAGAAGTCAGTCAGCTGAAAACAACATCTTGACGTGGACTTCGATAATGCACACTGAAAATTCAATAGATGGCTGAAAAGCCAAAGCCAAATTTGCATGGCCTCGACACTTACCCATTACTTCAAAGTACCCCAAGAAGCTATGGAGAGAAATTTGATTCATTACGACAAGCAATAAAGGTCGAGACCCAAAACTCAGTGATCAACAACGTAACTTACTACATGTCCGCGAGACTCTAATGCGATTATTTGGAACCCAGTAAACAGATACTATAATCGATAACTTCCAGAGCACGCCTTGTTTCCAACGAAGACGTACTCTAGGGGGCAAATGTTATCCAGGTTTTTAACCCAGCAGGACCCACTAGAAAGCAGAACAATCTCGTAACGTCGGGATGGCTTAGAACCTAACCAAAAAGGCTTAGGCAAGGAGTGAACGATAGCCAAGCTCTAAGACAACAACCGAGATCAATTAAACCAAGGGACCAGCCTTCTTATAGCCCAATCAGCAGTTGAGTGCAAACATCTAGTAAACTACTATCAAAATGAAACTACTATGATAAAATAATATGGAAACATCTCCAATTCCAAACTCCAGAAAAATCCTAAGTTCTTGGATCATCGGCGACCCATGCATCTCCTCAAACCTTCAAACAAGCTAGCTAAGGAATACTACAAAAAGAGGCCAAGACATTGGCTCGCAAACGAGCCATAGACCATGGGTCGCCAGCAACCCATAGACCATGGGTCGCCAGCGACCCATGTTCTTGTCTCATTTTTTGAGCCAAACCCTCCCTACTCCCTAGGTCGTTTTCTACCTACCTACGAGCTGATGATGAAGTAGACTGGCCGAGAAGCTCTCCGATCCATATAAATACCATCCTACCTGCAACATAAAATGGATCCTCTTCGGACTGGTTGTTGAAGCTCTGCAGGAATTATTCTTCACTCTCTACCTTCCTCATAACAATCTCCAAAGGAATTCACTGTGATTCTCCAGTGAATTCCAACTCTGGGGATTCAATCTAGCTGAAGATAATCAAAGCCTTGTAATCAAACATCTCTTGTAACAACAATCAGTCTATAGTAAAACTATAAAGTGGATGTAGGTTTCATTAATAGCCGAACCACTAAAAATTCTGTCTTTTTTCTTTTACTGTTCTTTTTCTATATCTGTTATCTATGATATTGCTCTGTCAGAACAGGGCTGGTGCTTTCAAATCCAAACCAAGGTATTGGTCCATTTTTTGGGTCAACACATATGGTAAAAACTTGTTTCGTGTTTATGTGCAGCGTGGTCTTATGAGATACTTTTTTTGTTTTCAAGGGTGTATTTTTGAGTTCCCACACCAGTCCCATGACTGACCCGGAGTTTTTTTCCTTTCCCTTAAACTCTAGGTGCTCTAATTTTCCTAGGCAGCCTAGTAGTCAGGTTTAGTTTCTAAAAAATCTGAATGGAGCTCGAAGCATGGAGTTAAAAGATTTTAATCTATTTCCACCACATTCTTGTGCTATAGTATTCCGCATTTGTAAGAACAGAAATGTATAATTGTCCATGTTTAACTATGATAAAGGTATATTCCGCTGTAAATATTTTGTTGAAATAATATTGTGAGATTATGTTATGTCTTTATTTTCTTTCTTACTCCTGAGAATCCGCTTCTCCGGCACTTGGATCTGCGGCACGTGAATACCGAGGATGTATTAGTGTCGATTTCCAAGAGTCGAAGAAACGGGTCCTCACATAAAAGGCAAAAAATATTAATGAGATGGAAGGAATAGGAACATGTGAGATTATATTCTGGAGGAAGAGAACGTGAATTGAATGAAAGGAATATGGACATGGAAGGAAGAAGTGGATGGCACCTACAACCAAGTCTCTATTATTTCACATTTTTGAAGGTTAAGATTATAGCATCTCTATTCTTTTATATATATTTAAAATAGAAAAAGCATTTTTTTCAAAAAAAAAACTTTTCTAAATAGTGTTTTTTCAACAATCTAAAGAGTGTTTTAAAAAAACTTTTTCTGATATAATTTTTGGTCAGCTAATCTTTACTACCAGTTAACAGAACAAACTGAAATACCATTAAGTAGACTGGTTAGCATTTTCATAGTCAATTGAAAAGGATATTTGATTTTATAAAGTGGTTTAGAAATAGTAAAATAATTTTACTAGGTATTCCAAAAAGATATCTTTTTAATTTTTCACTGTATTATACATATATCTTCTTCTTTTTGTCTTTAGTGTGTACCTACAAATATAATATATAGTTTTGGTACCCACTTCCTACGTTATGGTTTGAGGGGTTGTTCGAAATGTATCTATACTCAAGAGGGTTTGGGACCTTTAAAAATGATAATTTTATTATAATAGACATCATTAAAGAATTTATCTATATAATTTTTCTAATCAAACTGTTATTAGTTTTTATGACCCATATTTTAATAACTTTATTTTTATCCTATTTAGTTTGATTATTTTTTGATTTTCCAAATTTATATATAGTTAAGCATATTTTCTAGGAGGATATTTACCAAATTTGTTAAATCCTAAATCATTTTTATTATTAGATGGCTTAGAAATATTTATTAAACTAGATAAATTTTCTTACCTTTATTAAATTTTATAAAATTATTTGTTTCATTTTCTAGTTTTATTTCTAGCTCCTTAGTCTTATACCTTTAAGGTTTATTTTAAATCACAATTTTCTTCTGAAAGCTTAACATATTCATCTCTATAAGCTTTGATTTCATTTATCAAGGCAAGAGATTGGGATGTTATACTTTCACAAGAATTTTGAGATTTTTATATCTTCTTTAAGTATTACTTTCTCGTCCTTAAGCATATCTATTTCAAGTTAGAGTCTATTAGTTCGATCTTTTAACTCTTATTTTCTTACAAAGTAGCTCCAAACTTATCATCTAATTCAGAAGTTATTTCAAATAAATCTCAGTAAGTTAGAGAAGAATTTACCATGCTACTTAGAATTATAAAGCAAATGTTGGCCTACATTCGATTGTTGTCACCATTAGATGATATATCTGATTCGTCCCATGTGACTTGAAATGCTAGCTTTTCTATTTTTCTTTGTCTTGTGATTTATTTCATTTTTGAAGCCTTGAGTGTCTTTATCAACTTAGGATAGTCCTTCTTCTTGTGGCCTATCTAATAGCATTCAAAGCATTTGCGAGTTAGTGGTACAGTTTCCATTTCCATATTTTTGGCTCTTTATAAACTTTCTACACACTTTATAATTCCTTGCAATAAAGGTAATAGCTTCTTCATCTGGTTCACAATCATCTTTAATTTGGAATGCAGTAGTATGTTTTGTGCATGTTCCTTCCTTACCAGCAAGTTAGTCTCATATGACATCAAATTGCCTATAAGTTCATCGACACTGAGTTTTAAAAGATCATTGCCTTCTTTTTTTGCGAGAACCTTTCTTTCTCACTCATCATTCAATGAATTTAAAAAAAATCGAAACTATTTCAAAACCAATGAATTTTTCTCCTAATTGCATTAATGAGTGTTGCAGCTCTTCAATACGTGAATACATTTTAGTAATACTCAGTATTTTTATTCTAAACTTTTGTAGTTAGTCTTTTATAATTGATATTTTTGACTATTTTACTTTGGTAGTCCCTTTGTGAGCGATTTTCAAAGTATTCTAGATACCATATACGAAAGTGTAGACCATAACATGTGTAAATTCATTTTTATCTAATGCATGGAATAATATGTTCATCACTTTAAAATTGTTCATAGTTGTGACTTTTTAAGAGTTTTAACATGTACAATGGCAGTAGTGCGAGTTTAATACTGCACTTGAATAGCATTGTAGTTCTCTAGGTCGTTAGCTTCCATATATATTTTCATTCTAGTGGACCAGTAACCATAGTTTGGTCGAGTAAAAAATAGGGGTTATGCTATGGATTAAACCTTCTAAAAACATTGTGAAATTGCCTGTGAAAATGTTATAAAATTTCCAAAACTATTTGTAAGATTTTTGAAAAATCATGCTTTGATACCAAGTGAGAGCTTGGGTGCTATGTGTATGGATCGTCAAGTATTTATAATATGGATAAGTATATAAATACTAACTAACTATAGCCAGGGTCGTCAAGTATTGTACTTGATATTCATATATAAAAATGTTTTAGTATAGTTATCATCAATAAGGGTTATAACATAGGGGGTGGATGATGGAACTTCATCTAAACTCGGCTCGGGTTCAAACCCTACAGGGGGCAATATTTTTTTTCAAGTCCTCATTCCAAAATGAGGGGAAAAATTATCTTGGGCTAGGGCATCAGAGTATATGGGTCGTCTTTGACTGTAACAACTTACCTCGGAATGAGCCTAATTTTCGATCCAATAAAAGCCCATCGAACCTTAGTCTCATCAAAGGCTGACTGTTGGTTGGTAAAATTGATACGATGAACAACATATAGAGCTATCTTTCTATGCTTACAGAATCTCATAGCAGAAGAAACAAAATATAATAATAGAAATAAGTACCCATTCCATAAAAATTCAACTTTTAAAAATAGAACATATCATCCCAAATATCAAAAATACAATATCCTAAAAATAGCATCAGTATCTCTAATACTAGGTACATAAAAATATACCAAAAAAATAAACAGATAAATAAACTTCCATAAGTCTTCATCGTCGTCTTTGTCTCTTCTATCAGCATTGTTTTCCATAATCTATGTCGTAAAGAGGAGATGGTCAGAACAAAAATGTCTAGTGAATGAAAATCTCAAGTCTTACCATAATAGTATTTGGGTAGTATCATTTAGATAAGTAATATGTCTTACGCATCATATACTATACCCTACCAAGAATACCTCCAACTATAAGCCCGAAGGCTCTTCTAGTCCAACTCCATAACGTACCTTCAACTGTAGGCTAAAGGCCCTTTCCTATCCAATGCAACTACCATCAATCAGGTATTAACAATATAAAAGAAATTATCTGAGCCACTTAATACCTCTTTAATAAGGATGGGGAAGACTCTGACCATTTAATAACTATACCCTAGGCGGATGCCCATCATTTAATACCTAAACCCAAGGCAGCCCCTCACTGTTACTCCCTAACTTACATCGCATGAAATCTCATCAGGTCATTTAATACTTCTTTATGGGAAGAGGCGAACTCTACAATAGCCACTTAATACCATGACCCTGAAGCGGACCCCTCCGAGATTCCCTACCATCATACCAAAAAGATAATCTCGACCATTTAATACTTTAAGTGGGGAGGGGACGAACCCCACAACAACCATTTAATATCCCAACCCAAAAGCAGGTCATACGTCTTATGACCCACAACCCAAACTGTGATGTCTCACATTAGTTCGACTATTCATAGACGCTGGTAGCCATATTAGCTGGGAAGACTTACTCTATAGAATTAAGACTAACCTTGCATCTACCGTGGATACTTATTATAGGCGATGTCTCACATCAATCCCAAAATCACACTGCTGGTAGCCAAATTAGCTGGGCAAACTTCCATGTGCTTTTGACTGACTTCTCATCCCTATAACTTAGTCATATTTCTGTCTTCTAACATATAACAATATATATACTACATATATATACACCTCATTGCATTTCGTATTAAGGCTATATAAGGAAAACCTCTTATTCTGCCATTAATTATGGATTAATTTCCATAATTATCCTTAACCTCCTTCCTAATGGTTAACATTACTTACTAACCTATTTATTCTATACTATGTGATTAATACATTATGAATTATATGTTATTAATATATTTATGTGCTAATGTATTTATATGTATGTAATTTAGGCTAACTAAATACTCTTAAGTGTGCAAAAAGTTTCATTCCCTATACTAATCGTTTAAAACGTCAAAACTTCCAAATTTATACAAGTCTAACTCCATACAATAACTTACGAAATAGCAATATCCTTAGCCAAACAATAAACTTACATTAACAAAATAGAATCAAATACCGAACTTATTTTATATTAATACAGTAGAATCAACGCCTCTAATTTATGGATAAAACTTACAATTTAAACACTGTATATTCTATTCAGTTTTTACATGTATAATGAAAAAGGGATTCCTATTTAAATTACGGAATTAGGCACCGCAAACTATGAATAGGAAAATTCGTACATTACACACCATTTCCTAACTTATTTTTTTTAGAACCCTTTAGAACAACAACAAAGAGAAGTTTGAAGTGGAGTAGAATATAAAATATTCAAATTGCAATAACATAACAAATTCTACTATTTTAATATAAAACAATTGAGATTCTAATAAACATCAGAATAGGCATTTCATTTTGGGGGAATTTTGAGGTTTTTAGTCTTAGGATTTTCATGTACAAAATTCCCCAAAGCATAAAACAAATCCAAACTTCTACTATACAAATACTAAAAAAATAAAAATAAGATTTTCACTCATAGATAGTATCCATCTTCCCTTTGGATTCGATTCATGCATTTTCCTAACTTCTCCTTCAGATTTTATCTCTTTGAAATGTACAATTATTCAGTTGTATATAAATTAGATTCAAAATACAGAGATTGGGAAAGAATAAAAATAGAAATATGTATATCTATATAAACCTATTACCTTTTCCCCTTGGACTTGAACGCTTGAATCTAATTGAGGAAGAAGACTAACGGAGTTTCGCTTGTGGTCCAAATATTTTTGTGAATAAAAGTGAGGGGCTAGCCTCTTAATTATAGTTGTTAGAAGGCGTCCGGACCATAGGATTTAAGTCAGTTTAAAATAATAAAATCCAGGTCGTTCATGCCTACTAAACCCTAGCCGCCGCACACCCACCAGTCGACCGCTCCTCCCTATGCAGTTGACTGCTAATGGTCTACCGGCCCAAGGGACACTGTCGATCGGTCCTATTGAATTAGATGAATATTAATTGTTGTCGTTTGTTCTGATTTCTTGCCTATTTTAATAATAAAATTTACATTTTCTTTAATGTTAAATTACCCTAACATTAAATTATTTATTACTTATTTTAATTTCAACATTAATGTTATTTAAATTTCAAAATTTGAATTTGTTCGAATTATTTTTAATTTAAAAACTTAAGACGATAACTTTTTCGTTTGAAGTCCAATCACATACCTTTATATATGAAAGTTGATCAAAAAATCACCATGAACGTAATGGTGTAACTTTCATGGCCAAATTCCAATGTTTATAAAATTTCCATTTTTAGCCTTATTTTAATTAATTATTTTCTCATTAATTTTTATGAGGTGTTACACTAGCTTAGATAGATAATAATACACTGAATGTAGTAAATAAAGTAAAAGATAACACTGGCAATTTTTATACCGGTTTAGACTTACCATCCTACCACTAGTCCTGTACTACTTCTAGAATTTCCAATAACATTTCACTCACTTAAAGCAGTGGAATAGGTATTACAACTTTACTTGAAGACTCTGTGATAGGACTGCTATAACAACCGTGGGATTCGAACCCCTACCATCCTGGAAAGCAACACCACGTACTAACCACTATACTAAAAGATCTTTGTGTTAATTTTTCGAGAGGGATGTTAAAGACAACCCCCCTTAAAGAGCCCAGCGTTGTCATTGGCTCATCATCACACTCCATCAAGATGTTGTGCTTGTAACCCACATCAGTACTACAAAAACTAATATCCACAGCATTACAACACACAATTCTAGTTGGTATAGGATTTGCTACCAAATGTGACGACTATGGGACTTGAACCCCTACCATCTCCGAAAGCAACACCATGCACTAATCACTATGCTAAAAGATCTTTGTGTTAATTTTTCCAGAGGGATGTTACAACTACGATTCCAACTGAAGATTCCATAACATTACTTCACTAACAAAAGTAGAAATATTTGATTGATAGGACATGTGTCTTCTTCATACAAATTTTATCACTAAAGTAAGCATCGCGCCAATTGATCTCTAAATTAAATGCTCAAAATGTTGTAGGAATAAGCAGAATCATAAAATTGATTTTTAGTTGAAAGCATGGTTGTTGTTTAAAGAAACTAATTGAAGGCGGTAACTAATAAAAGTAAAAATAGTATAAAAAGAGAAATAAGATCGGAAAGTTGAGTTTTTTGTCTATACAACCTTTAAGGTATTTAAAAATGTTAGAATGATGCTAACGAGGAGTTGTGGCTATTTGGAGAAGAAGAAATGAAGAATGTTGATCAATGGAGCGTATGGTAGTATCCAAGAAGAAGAGTAACATTCCAAAATGTTCATAACTGCGTATTTCATACCATAACCAATCGACCGATTGAGTGATAAATGGTCGACCGCTTATAGTCTGAAACACACGGTTTTGTGCATTATTGTAAAAAACCTCTTCCTTTGGCAAATATGGCCATTTAAAATTTCTTAAAAAGTTCCTAAAATCCTAAAAAAAAGGAAGTCATTATATAAGAAGTTGTGTAGAAATTTGAAGTGAACCGAAGATCACTTATGGCGTTTTTAACAAAATTCATCTAAAAAGACTTAATTATGTTTAACAAATGACATACTCATTTGTATTCGTTTTCAAGTGTCTATTTCATCTCTAATCATCTAATTAACTCCATGGTGTGCTTTAAATAATTTGTGCTTCACTTCGATGCTCATTTATTATTTTGATGCCTTGATTCACCTTTTTCTTTATAAGTTGTTGTAATGTCGATGTATCGGTATATCATATACTCTTGTAAATAATCATATATGTTTTGTTGACATCCTCAAAACACATGTTCTAACAACCTATTTCTCCAGGTTAAGCGATGGATTATTTAGTTGAAAATTTGGAAGAGGTGCTTCGGACTGGACGATGGGCGGTCCGAACATGTATAAAAATCCTGTTGTGATTGGTCCATTTACTTTATGTACATTTATATATTGTTGATTAATCTACTAGATAATTAGATTGATTATTAACATATTTTACTATAAGTAAAAAATTTAGCTAGAATAGATTAGGTCATATTATGCAATCCACGCGTTCTTTCATATTGTTATGTTAGTTATAGTCTCATACTGTGTCTCAAGTAGAATTCTCTCATGTTTCTATGAATTTATATTTTGTATTGTCTGTTTTCATTTTACAGTGAAATTTATCATATTGATCACGTTAGATTATTTTGTTTAAATTTATCCCAGTAGTCCGTCGCTTACGGTGTTCAAAATCATATGTGGCTATTTACCATTGATTCAAGATAGTATAAATGGTGGGTTGTTACATTTAGGATTAGATCCTAGGTTACCAAATTAGGAGCATAAATTTTGTTCATCCTAGGAGTATGTGAGTGGACCGATAAACCACATGTAAGTGTATACGTTCAAGTAGCATTGTATGGTCACTCGAGGAAGCAGGAAGCAAAGTACACATAGTGGGTATAGTCATTCAAAAGAGAGATACTCCATAATGGATGAAATATTAAGAGGACATTTTTTTATTTTTTTATACTTTTATTATATATTACATGCATGCATCCAGTATACCATCCTGAGTTTATTTCTAGTAGTTGCTAATAGTCTTTAATGACATTTAGCGATGTGGAGTCGATGAGATATGATTCGAAGTGCGACAATGAGAAACATTGAATTCAAAGTATGATGGAAAATATTCGACTGTTGGAGAAGATCTATTAAAACACGAGCATTAGTCGATCCACACATAAGGTAATAATGCATAACACTCCACTGATGGAAGTTGAAAGTACTGCTAAACTTGGTGGATGGGATATTGTTATTCTTATAACAAGAGCCAACCTTGTAATGTTTTTAAGGAACCTTCCTAAGTCCTAATAGTAGAACTAGCTCTATTTGTTGCACTCAAGCTTCCATGAGAACCTATGACCATATTCTTAGATACCTAGGCTTAGGTAAGAAGTAGAAAGGAAGCAAGTGTTGAACCAACTTCAATGAAGCTCGAACTGGTGGGATTTAGTGGTAGAAAGATTTTTTGTAGTACTAAATACCATGAGGGGTCAACTTATCTTAGTATGGAATGCTCTTAAGTGAAGTCAATCAATGTTGACTTTCCTTTGATGTGTACGACATTTGTTGTTGGGTATAATTAGATTTAGTGTCACGTTGGACGTTGATGGGAGGGAACTTAGGGTACTGATTTCCGTGAGATTATTGGTGAGTATGGGGCTTAGTCTGGATCAATATCATGAGTCCGAGTACTCGAGAGGATCAACCATGTATATCTTCTTTTATCTTTTGGGAAGAGTTAGTTAAGAGTCAATCTTCTAGAAGAGTATCCAAACATGTTTATAGAGTTTTTTATTTATATCCTTGCCTTGAGATTGAGTTTTGTATTAATCTCAAGTGGGGTTAACGACTCATGGTTATGCATTTGGAGTGAAGGATGATAAGGGAACAACGAAAGAATTAGAGATGCGAGTCAAGTTGTACTAAAGGAAAGGTTCAACCAAGATAAATACTTGAAAGTGGGACAAATCTAGAATATTAGCTATGAAGGTTGTGGATAGGATGTTTGGAGAAGACAATACCTCATGTTTGATGTGGGTAATTTGTTCAACTAGCTTAGCAGAGTAGACATCTGTTTATAGTAAAAATTGTTACTATTCCGATCATCTTAGAGTATTAGAGATAGCATGATTATTTTAGTGCGAAGGACTTCGATTGAGTTGTATAGGTATTCAACCACGTAGTGTTGGCTAACCAACATAGCAGCATGCTCAAAGTGATCTTATGAGTCATGAGTAACGGGATCCACTCGTTTTACATGTACTTGTGTCCATATTGGTACCATATTATGGGAAGATAGAAGAAGGATATAGGATGTTTGTAACGACCTGGATTTTTCAAAAATTTAAATAAGAATTTAACAAAGATTTTAAAAATAACAATTTGACAATGAAAACTAGATATTTGGAATGCGTCCATTTAAATAAGACCAATAAAATTTATTTTGCGTCAAAATTCGTCCGAAACTCGGTCCGCACAAATTTTTCAGTG
This sequence comes from Allium fistulosum, assembly GCA_030737815.1. Classification (NCBI taxonomy): domain Eukaryota; kingdom Viridiplantae; phylum Streptophyta; class Magnoliopsida; order Asparagales; family Amaryllidaceae; genus Allium; species Allium fistulosum. Next base: position 1,615,527,393 of record CM060901.1, read on the forward strand.
CAAATTATCAAAATTTTAAGTATGTATATTTTTACATTGAAATGATCTAGAATTTTTTTTGATTAAACATCAAAGTTTGTTTCATCCAATTCCGACCGAGTGGGACCAGTTGGATCAAACTGCGATCCATACTGATAAATAGAAAGCTTACGCTTCATTGGGTTCTTATTTTTATCTATCTTCTTTATGTTAATATTATATATGTAATTAAATTTTAAATGAACATTTAATTTGATTTGATTGAATTAAAATATAATAATTGAATTTTAAAATAAAGATTTGATTTGAAAATGAAGAGAATCTTTAATTGATTTAATTGAATTAAAAATATAATGATTAAATTGTTTGAATTAAAGTTTAATTAACAGTGCTTAAGTAAGATAATTTTCAAAGTTTAATTAAATTAAATAATTAATTACAAAGCTTTTGTATTTTAAGACTTAATTAACCCGGTAAATTTGAAAAGTAATTAAATTTGGATAATTTAGTAAAAGTGAATTATTTGTTTAAAATAGAATTTTTTGACTTTAAATCCAAATTTGTTGAAGTCAAATGAGAATATGATATTTGAAAATAATAGGATATTTTGATTTAATAAAATATCAAATCGGTGTGAAAATGACGTTGGTTATTAAGGAGACCGGAGCCAGATATGGGCATACACTCTATCGATATCGGAACCAATTTAATAACTGTGTACGCAGAGTGATGATCTAGAACGAAGTGGTTGGATTTGGCATATGATTGTTGGATTTGAAGAAAGTGAATGATGATGGATTAGCCTGGCACTTGTGCCAATTTGAAATGACTAAAACAGGAGCTGTACCGGCCAAGTGGGTTAGCTACCCCGAGTGGACGCACTTCTTCGTTTGAATATTCTATTTCGGTTGTTATTGGTGATCATCCTTCGATTATGGGAGTGTTGGACGCGGTGGGCGATCATGGCTATGATGCGTTACCACCAACTGGGAAGGGTAAACTGGTAGTATCCTACCTTGGGCATTGCCTCACGTGCCTTGTCATACTTTTATCCCTATACAAGACCACTACGATTTTGGTTTAGTGTTGTCATATCACGGCGCATCCCTATCCACCGACAATTTACTGGTGTTTTATATGCAAACTGTACGACAATGCTTAAAAACGTGTAAAGGGGGATTAATGTAAAGTCTTAACGCTATTTTGATATTTTATATTACTAATAGACACTACATATATAGTGTATTCTATTGTATATATAAATAGTTTAACAGATCCTTAAGAGTTGGAAAATCCAGTAACATCTCTTGAGTTACTTGTACATTTTCACTTGAGTAGGACTACTTATATGAGAACTTCTAGTCCTGACTCGAGTATATTATTTTACTTTATGCTCGGGTCAGCCTGAGTATTGCAGTGTATGAGCAGTGCTTATTTTGGGAGCCTAAGACTTGGTCGAAGACTCCACTCTATCCAGTATTAGCTATTTACTTTCATTTTGGCTTGTATCAGTAGGGATTTATGTATCTCTAGTATTGTATAATTAAAATCTAAAACTCTTATGTTTTTTGTGTAGTAGCTTCATGAACTACTACGTATATTATGTATTTCCGCTGCGAGATTTTGTATTATTCTGTGTGTGATTCTGTATCTGATTCTATATTAAAACCCCAAATTGATAATCTGTCTAATTTGAATGGTTTAAGTTGCACAAGGATGGTTTATTGTCAGCTTAAGTTGTTCGAAAAGGGTGGGTCGTCACAGTTGGTATCAGAGCAAGGTTTAGTGAATACCTTAGCCTGAGGGGTAAACTCATTTTTAATAGGGTTAGTAATGCCCAATAATGAGTGGAATCTTTCTTGAGAGAGTGTATTTTGAAAATATAAAATGTTTTAAAAATCCAATCTATTTTCAAAATTTCTATCGATTCGAGTTCATCTTCCTTGTTAATAAATTCGCTTTGATTAGGATTTCCTTAACTTTCATTCTTTTCCATGTTCTAAATCCACCCTTGACTTTTTAGGATGAGCAACAAAAGAAATGCTCGAGGTCGAGGAAGAGGAAATGCCCCCGTACTAGATGCTACTGCACCAGTAGCACCAGTTGCACCTGTTGCACCAGTTCCACCAGTTAAGTTCACTACGCTTTGCAAAGAGTTCGCACAGCTTGGTGGTACTAAATTCTCAGGGTCCAAAGGCATTATTGAAGCTCAACAGTGGCTTAAGAGCTTGGAAAGGATCTTCATCGGACTTGAGATTTCTGATGCCCAGAAGCGTCAATTAGCCGCTTGGCAGTTGCTGGATGCTGCTCAAGATTGGTGGGAATTAGTTACCACCCACACTGAAGAAGCAAACATCACTTGGGCGAAGCTCAAGGAAGTATTCATGACCCAATGGATGCCTGAAGGTGGAAAATCTCAGTTATATCACTACTTTATGGATCTTAAGCAGGGATGCATGTCATTTTTGGAATATGAAAGGAAATTTAATGAGCTATCCAAGTTTGGACTAGGTCTGGTCGATACTCCACTCAAGTATAATGAGAAATCTATAGTTGGCGCTCGTCCAGAGTATTATGACCGTCTGACTGCCCATGTTCATGGCACCTTCACTAGTCTTATGGATATTGCCCTCAGATATGAAAACTCGAGTTCGAAGGGAACATCGGTTGTTCACTCAGCAACTCCTTCAGCAGCTTCCAACAATCCCAAGAAGAGAAACTTAACTTCAAGCAGCAGAAGAAGAATTGGCAGAACATGAGCTGGATCGAACATTCTCAGAGGAAGCCCATTGATATCTCTTCTATCACTTGCTTCAAGTGCAATCAGAAAGGTCACTATGCCAATAGTTGACTAGTTTCTGCAGGAGCATCTGTCCCACCAGTTCAGATCACCAGGCAAGTTCTTTGCCACATTTGCTTGCAACCAGGCCATTTCAAGAAAGATTGTCCCACTCAAAAGAAAGGAACCGCATCGGGAGTTTTCGCGGTGACTACTTCTACTCCTAGGGTAGAAGAAGACAAAGGTACACCCCAGGGTATTTTTCATTGCATGATTTACCTGTTCGTGTTTTATTTGACACCGGTGCATCTCATAGTTTTATATCGGTTGATTTATGTGACAAACTTGAGCATATTTTAAAACCTGAATGTGCATCTGTATCCTTATGTGTATCAAATCCCATCGGTGGACCCGCAAACGTTAGAATGATCTGTAAAGGAGTGAAACTTCTTAAGGATGGCAGACACCATTTCATCAGAGATTTTTATGTCCTAGGTTTCCAAGCTTTTGATATATTGTTAGGTGGAGATTGGTTAAGAAAGTTCGATGCATTTATTTCCTGCAGAGCTCGAACAGTTTCTCTGTTGAACGATAAAGGTGAACCCCTGGAGATCAAATGTCAATTTCCTCAAGATTTTGCTAGAAGTTTTATCTTTTCCCTTGATTCCCATCTTAGTGATCTTAGCACTACTCCTGTCGTCCAACACTTCCCCGATGTTTTCGATGAAGTGAATTCTTTGCCACCTTAGCGCGACATTGAATTTCGCATTGATCTTATTCCTGGAGCTAGGCCAGTCGTACTTGCTCCAAGAAGAATGTCGCCTAAAGAAAAAGTTGAATTAAGAATCCAAATCGAAGATCTTTTCTCCAAAGGTTTGATTCATCGTAGCCATTCGGAATAGGGCGCGGCAGTGGTATTTGCTACTAAATCTAACGGTTCTCTAAGGATGTGCGTAGATTATAGAGAGCTGAACCAGCTTACCCATGAGAACAGATATCTGATGCCTCTTATCAACGACATGTTTGATCAGCTGCATGGGGCAAAGGTATTTTCTCACCTAGATCTTGCTTCTGGTTTCCATCAGCTTAGGATTGCAGAAGATAACATTCCCAAAACCGCTTTCTGAACCGAAGACGCTTTCTATGAATGGTTAGTTATGCCTTTTAGTTTAACTAATGCACCGGCTTACTTTTTTGACCTCATGAACAGAGTATTCTGGGAAGTTCTAAATAAATTCGTTCTAGTTTCGTTGATGATATTCTAGTCTTTTCTAAGCCTGAGAAGGAGCATGAGCAACACCTTCAGTTTGTCCTTGAAACTCTGAGAAGTCATCAATTGAAAGCAAAATTCTCTAAATGCCTTTTCTGGAAAGAAGAAGTTAGATTCCTTGGGCATGTGGTTTCGAAGAATGGAATTTCGGTTGATCCAGCAAAGATCGCCGTAATCAATTATTAGGAAACTCCTAAAACCCCTATAGATGCCCCCAGCTTCCTAGGCTTAGCTGGTTATTAGAAGATATTTATGGAGAACTTCGCAAGAATTTCTTCACCACCCACAGCTTTGACTAGGAAGAATGTTAAGTTTATTTGGAGTAAGAAGTGTAAGGAAGCATTCGAAGAACTAAAGCGCGAGCTAACCTCTGCCCCTATTCTCATTGTCCCGGATGGTAGTGAAGGGTTCACTGTGTATACAGATGCTTGTAGTGAAGGATTGGGTGCTGTTTTGATGTAGCACGGAAAAGTTATTGCTTATGTTGGTTGTCAGTTGAAAACTCATAAGGCAAATTATGCAGCTCATGACCTGGAATTGCTCGCCGTTGTCTTTGCTTTGAAGTTATGGAGACATCACCTTCTTAGAACAAAATTTGTACTCTTTACGGACCACCAATCACTGAAGTACATCTTTACCCAAAAGGATCTGAACCAGAGACAGGTTAGATGGCTCTAATTCTTATCATCATATGACCTCGACATCAACTATACTCCCGGAAAGGCTAATGTTGTCGTCGATGCTCTGAGTAGGAGCAAAGTCATGTTATATCAACTTGTTGCTTCTCCTGCTCTTATGGATTGCATAGCCACTATATCTTATAAGGACCCGATGCTTAGGCGAATAAAGGAAAATGTTCTTAGTAGGAAGAATAATACTCAAGGCGAATGGGGCGCACAAATTGATAGGATGGAATTCTAAGAATTAATAATAGAATTTGTGTTCTGAACGTGGATGGTTTGAGACAAGAAGTGCTTAGGAAAAATCTCCAATCTAGACTGTCCATTCATCCCGGAGTTACAAAGATGTATCAAAACATGAAGAAACTGTATTACTGGAAGAGAGATATTTCTATTCACATTAGCAGGTGTGCCACTTGCCAGCAAGTTAAAGCCGATCACCAGAAGAGAGCAGTATTATTGCAGCCTCTTGAGATTCCAAGTTGGAAATGGGATCAAATCTCTATGGATTTTATTGATCGACTACCGAGGACCATAAAAGGTAATAAGAACATCTGGGTTATTGTCGATAGATTGACAAAGTCTGCTCACTTTATTCCTTTGAAGACTACTCGAACTGCCTCAAGTTTAGCCGAGCTTTATATGAAAGAAATTGTCCGCTTTCATGTCGTTCCGTCCAACATTGTATGTGATCGGGACCCTACCTTCACAAACAATTTCTGGAAAGCTTTTCAGGAGACTCTAGGTACTCAATTAAATCTGAGCATGGTTTATCATCCTCAAACGGATGGCTAGACCGAAAGGGTAAATCAGATTTGGAAAGACCTTCTTCGAGCTTGTGTTTTAGACTTTGGAGGATCGTGGGAAGGACATCTCCATCTCGTTGAATTCACCTATAATAATAGCTATCAAGCGAGTATTGAAATGGCACCGTTCGAAGCTCTTTATGGACGGCCATGTAAATTTCCATCTTGTTGGGTTGAATCAGGAAATCGACTTGATCTAGGTCCCAAGATAATTTTGGAAGCTTTTGAGAAAGTCAAAGAAATTGAAAGGAAAATGAGAATCGCTCAGGATCGGCAGAAGAAATATGCGGATAGAAGGAGAAGAGACTTAAAAATTTCTGTCGGAGATCAAGTATTTCTCAAAATTTCTCCTCTGAAGAATGTAATCCAATTTGGAAGGAAAGGGAAGCTCACTTCAAGATTTGTTGGTCCTTTCCGCATTTTAGAAAGAATGGGTACTTTGGCATATAGAGTGAACTTACCAGAGAAGCTATCGAGGATGCATAATGTGTTTCATGTCTCACACCTCCGCAAATATGTGCACGATCCATCCATGATTATCTAGCCTGCTTTGTTTGAAGAGATGGATGTTGAACCCAATCTAACTATTGAGAGGAAACCGCTTCGTATAGTAGGCAGAAGCACGAAGCAGATTAGAAGGAAGGTTGTAAATCTCGTCAAAGTTCAGTGGAGCGAAGATGATCGAGATTGTACTTGGGAAACGAAAGAGAGTATCCGTGCTTCAAATCATGAATTGCTAATGTCGGGTATGTAGTCAATGCCCGAATCTATTTCTATCTTTCTATTTATCTTTCCGTTTTCTTATTCCGTTCTTTTCGAGGACGAAAAGTTTTGAGTGGGGGAGATTGTAACGACCTAAATTTTTCAATGATTTAAATAAGAATTTAACGAAGATTTTAAAATAAAATTTATTTTTAAAAATAAAAATTTGACAACAAAAACTAGATATTTGGAATGCATCCATTTAAATAAGACCAATAAAATTTATTTTGCATCAAAATTCGTCCGAAACTCGGTCAGCACAAATTTTTCAGTGCAAATTATCAAAATTTTAAGTATGAATATTTTTACATAGAAATGATCTAGAAAATTTTCTAATTAAAACGTCAAAGTTCGTTCCGTCCAATTCCGACCTTTGTAGCTCCGTTTATCTAGAATTGTCGTTGTCGTTCAATTTCAAAGAGGAAACAGCGGTGACAGATGAAATTTTACTACGAACGTCGTAGCACAGATTTGATTACATCATTGGATTCATCTCGTCACGCTGACCACCACGGTATATTTGTTTTTGAATTTTGGCTTCCGTTGCAAAACGTTAAATGGTTGAGATAATGGTCTGTAACCGTGCCCGGAGTCATTATTGCACACATTCTTTTCAGCTGACATTATTTCTCTTCAGCGTACATTCTATGCGTGCGCAGACCAAATTATTAAATGCTGCATTAATGAGCTTGTGCATTCTTCTACTTATATATATACGTGCTTTGCCTTCTTCTTGCTCCTCCCATTTTTTTCTTTCTGTGAGCATTTGTTTGGAAAAAATATTTATATATATATAAAGACTCATATATTAAAACTTCCACGTGACTCTTTTCCCCTTCCCTTATATTCCTCCACTCCCACCTTGCTCCTTCCAGCCACCACCCTCACCATCCTCCGCCCACACCCACCACCGAACCCACCACCATCGGCCGAGTTCACCAGCTTCCACCACCTAGTCCCCAGTCCTCTACCCATATCCTGCATTCCACCTCCCGTTCGTAACCTTCCACCACCGAACCTCCTCCCTCAGCCCTCCAGCCGCACCCTCCAGGCGAACTAGCCCACCCCGCCTGCAACCTGGTCCCACATCTTCTTCACTAACCACCTCCCTGCCACAACCGAGTGCCTCCCTCTGCCACCTAGTCCACCCGAGCCCGCAACCCGAACTTCCACCACCCGGAACCCGCTCAGTCCAAAGCCTCCCCACCTCAGCCTCCGCCCACAAGCACCCTGCTCCCAGTCCACCACCTCAGCCGAAGGCCCCATATCCACCACCTCACCCTACCGAACGGCTAGTACCCGACCGCCTCCACCAACCTGATTTCCCCTGCCACCCGTGTTGAACTCCCCTCCAGGCGAACCAGCCCCGAAGCCACAACCCGACGCCGGTTTCCACCTGCCGCCGAACAGTCCACCACCCCGTCACCCGCTTCGAAACCGATCCCACCAGCCTTGCCATCCTCACCAAGGCCCAGCAGAGTCGCCAACCGAACCCAAACTGCTCGCCACTTGCCACGTCGCCTAGTCTGCCATCCGAAGCTTTGCTCCATACGTCGTAGTTTCCATACGCGACAACGTTCACTTTGTCAACCCGTACGTTGCAGCGTGAAATAGCTTGTGCACGTGTATGTGTACGCGTGTTCGTGTCGCCATATCTGTCTATCGAAAGCCGCGAAGGTGAGCAATTTTAAGATCACAATTAGATTTTCATTTGCAAGTATCATGTGATGTTATAAATAATTAGTTGATAATATGATCGATATTGAAATGGGAAATCATTGATTGTTGCGATATATGATTTGGTTGAAATAGTTTAAATTATTTATTGGAATCTCAATTGCATGAAAACCTGTTAACCATGGAAAAATTTGAATATTGATGATGATTGAGTTATTGATACCCTGCACCTTTATGTTGTTACCGTATGCATTAATTTGACACTGAAATTTGATTCCAGGATATGGGTTGAAATGATAAATACCCAAATTTAAATCACTTGGCCTAGGATAGAAAATTAAATAATAAACACTGATTGGTCAATTGAAATTTATTTGGATATTTAATATTTAATTTTGAAATTAAGAAATAATTTGAAAATTTAACGTGAATTTATAATTTAAATTTTTTGTTGAGGTTAAAATTAAATTTTGAAATTTATTAAGTTAATTTAGATTTTAAAATGAAAGGTATATTGAACTACTTTAAATTATGAAATTAAATTAATAATGGTTGTGTTAAATGTTAACGATTTTAAAACTCGTTAAGTTGATTATTTGAAATTTAATGAAGTGTTAATATTATATATGTAATTAAATTTTAAATGAAGATTTAATTTAATTTTAATTTGATTGAATTAAATTATAAAATTTGAATTTTAACATAAGGATTTGATTTGAAAAAAAAGAGAATCTTTAATTGATTTAATTGAATTAAAAATATAATGATTAAATTGTTTGAATTAAAGTTTAATTAACAGTGTTTAAGTAAGTTAATTTCCGAAGTTTAATTAAATCTAAAATTTAATTATAAAGCTTTTGTATTTTAAGACTTAATTAACCCAAATTTGAAAAGTTATTAAATTTGGATAATTTAGTAAAAGTGAATTATTTGTTTAAAATTGAATTTTTGGACTTCAAATCCAAATTTGTTAAAGTAAAATGAGAATATGATATTTGAAAATAAAAGGATATTTTGATTTAATAAAATATCCAATCGGTGTGAAAATGATGTTGGTTATTAAGGAGACCGGAGCCAGATATGGGCATACTCTCTATCGATACCGAAACCACTTTAATAACTATATACGCGGAGTGATGATTCAGAATGAAGTGGTTGGATTTGGCGTACAATTGCTGGATTTGAAGAAAGAGAACGATGATGGATTAGCCTGGCACTTGTGCCAATTTGAAATGACTAAAACAGGAGCCGTACCGGCCAAGTGGGTTAGCTACCCCGAGCGAATGCACTTCTTCGTTTGAATATGCTATTTCGGTTGTTATTGGTGATCACCCTTCGATTATGGGAGTGTTGGACATGGTGGGCGATCATGGCTATGATGCGTTACCACCAGTCGGGAAAGGTAAACTGGTAGTATCCTACCTTGGGTACTGCCTCACGTGCCTTGTCATACTTTTATCCATATACAAGACCACTACGATTTTGGTTTAGTGTTGTCGTATCACGGCGCATCCCTATCCACCGATGGTTTACTGGTGTTTTATATGCCAACTGTACAACAATGCTTAAAAACATGTTAAGGGGGATCAATGTAAAGCCTTAACTCTATTTTGATATTTTATATTACTAATAGACACTACATATATAGCGTATTCTATTGTGTATATAAATAGTTTGATGGATCCTTAAGAGATGGAAGAACCTGTAACATCTCTTGAGTTACTTGTACATTTTCACTTGAGTAGGACTACTTACATGAGAACTTCTAGTCCTGACTCGAGTATATTGTTTTACTTTTTGCTCGGGTCAACCTGAGTATTGCAGTGTATGAGTAGTGCTTATTTTGGGAGCCGAAGACTTGGTCGAAGACTCCACTCTATCCAGTATTAGCTATCTACTTTCATTTTGGCTTGTATCGGTAGGGATTTATGTATCTCTAGTATTGTATAATTAAAACCTAAAACTATGATGTATTTTGTGTAGTATCTTCATGAACTACTATGTATATTATTTATTTCTGCTGCGAGATTCTGTATTATTCTGTTTGTGGTTCTATATCTGATTCTATATTAAAACCCCAAATTGATAATCTGTCTAATTTGAATGGTTTAAGTTGGACAAGGATGGTTTATTGTCAGCTTAAGTTGTTCGAAAAGGGCGGGTCGCCACTGATGGTGTCGAATACTTGGAGTACCAGTAGAGAGCGCAATGTGTGTAGATATTTATCACGCTATACTTAGGATTCATTTAAGTAAGTAGAAAGGAGATGTTAGTCATGCGAGCAAGCAAAACAAGGAACATGAATGAGGATGTCCAAATCTAGATTTAGAGCCAATGGCTAGTGTGTTCGTATTAGGGGAATGAGAGGCATTATCCCTTCGTAGAAGGATTCGAGCAAAACACCAATTATGGAATTGTTCAGAGTATCTCCTCTCGTAGAAGGATCTCTGTCAACGATATCCTAGGTGGTTTGAATTTCTTACCCCCATGAATTTATCATTTCCTGCTTTGATTAGGGTAATCGAAGTTGTAGATAACTTAGCATTACACATGCTACATTTAGTTCGTGGTTGTCTTGTGATCGAGGGTCAGACTGATAGCAATATAGGATTTTCGAACTCAATGAGAACCTGAACCAAGAAAACTAACATATTTTGAAATCATCTTTAGATGATAAGATAAAGTCTAGTGACCTCGTAAGAAACGAATGAGCTTAATAGCATTTAGAGAGATGTTGGATCATAAAATTTGTATAATAGAGTCATGATGGCTGCTGGTGACATGGACTAGTGAGAGTGTGTCAAACTGGATCAGTCATTTGTAGAATATCATTCTAATTTCTTGACCATAGGCTTGGTGGATAGGGGAATACAACTATTTAGTCTTAGTGCACAAGCACTTTGGTTTGAGTGAGGTCTATCAACAAAAAGTAATATGGAGCTAAACTGTAAGTGGGATATGGTGGTTTCTTGGTAAACATGTGAGCATGTGGCTTATAGACGTTTGGTTAGAGTCACTCATACTTGATGATGTTTGGGATTGAGTTACCAAATCGTAGACGATCGTACTGTTTAAGTTGTGATTGGATGACATTTCATTATATCATATAGGGCTATAACTTTAGTATCTTGCTGATTATTATAGTTGATGCCATAGTTTTATAATGGTTTGTCTTCACGATGCTATGAGTCATAGAAGATCAACTGAGCGTAATTCTTGGTAGAGTTAGAGGTAAGCCCTAGGGGCAATTATTTAATTGTTACATATATCTAAATCGATAATCAATCTTGTTTGAAATAAAAGGTATTTTCCTTCTATTATATACTTGATATAATGCATTATATTAATTAATTAATTTAATCAAAAGTATATTTAATAGAAAATCCATTAACGGTATGTTATGTGATAATGGCTACAACGTGTTATAATAATGAGTGATTTATCAAAATAAAATAAACATATTGTTTTAAATAATCCTAGTTAAGATCTCTCGAGACTTGATATCGATACATTCATTGAGACTGGAGTATGTAATGCTCTTCAAATGTTGGGCGGTGTATTACTCATGACTACTAGAGCACCAAATGATTGCGTACTAATAGTTATTGGATAACTATGGAATGACTCACTCGATAGTTTTTTGTTGGTTAATATAACTAGGGTCAAATAGAAAACATCGATGTGAAAAAATTACATAGTTCTATTGACTTGAGAATACCGTTGATCATCAATATGGAAGCTCTACTTTGATATATTTAAATCGTGGCATAATGCGAATGATTATAGTTGGGTCGAGTGGAAGCATTAGAAATGAAACACTATTCAAGAGAGAATTTATGTGACGACCTAGGCTTCTAATATGTGATGTATAAGCTGTGTAACTCTGATATATGGTGATACTATGTAATATTTATGTGATTAATATATTTTATTCGTTCTGCTGTGAGATTCTGATATTGTTTAGTTCTTTCTTTCCTATCTTTTCTCTTTTCTATCCCTTTCTTTCTAAATAATGATGCGTCTTTCTGTGGAATGAAAGGCGGGTCGTTATAATTTATCTCCTCGGTTATATGAGGTTCATATCATGGTCAATTGAAGTCAACGCAAAGTCAAAGTCTCTGACCAGAGCAGCACGGTTAATAATAAAATATTATTGAAATAATGACTTTGTGTTTGGACCGTAGAGTTGAATGTTGATAATAGTAGCATTTTGACCATTACCAAATTTCATAAGTCCAACGTGATATAGTTTTGACAAAGAAATAGATGTAAATAATTGTCACTACTACGTAATGCTTAAATAAAGTAAAATTGGATTTTACCAAAGCTATACAAGCAATAAATTTGGTCATAATTTCATACAACCGCTAAGTGATGTGCGAATGTTAACATTCAAATTGTTCGATATTAATCGCAGGTCGAATTTACACTTAAGAGTCACACAACTGAAACGTTGAAAACTCCCGTTACCACCTGACTTAATTAAATTATAATTATTATAAATTAATTAATATTTATTAAATATTAATTATAAAATTTTATTTGATATTTTTTGTTAATATTAAAAGTGTGTATATAATAGTTATAAATACACTAATCGATATACGATATCGACATACATTTAAATTGGATTTAAATGTGTTATTTATTTATTGGATTTGAAGTGATTTTGAGGCCCAAGATGGGACCTATTGAGTGCGGTTATGATGGCATAAGGAGACAGGCCATATGATGGCTAAGGAGGGCTTGAATTTTGAATTCAAAAGGATAATTAGGTAAGAGAGAAAGATGGATCTAGATCCTCCTTTTTCTCCTAGATCTCCACTATATATTCATCTCTAACCCCTTATTTTATTTTTTACTCTTTTTTTCCATTTGCTACAGCCAATGCCGGCCATTTCCCCTCCCTTCTTCTTAAAATTTTCAAGCTTAAAACATTAAATCAAATAAGATTCAAACAGCGTGGTGGCTACATTCAGTCTAGTAGCGTCTTCTAGATTCTGAAATCGTTTCAAGAGGTTCTAATTTTACGTTTCAAGGTGTACTATCTAGGCTTTAGGTGAAAGGTAAAGTTCTTTTCTTACAATGTTATATTAATATATATAATGTTCATTATATGATATAGGTGTTTAGATAGCCGGTTAGTATATCACGAATCTATATAACATTATGCTGCCTTTATTAGATGGATAGTACATATGTGTATACAAAAAATATTTTACATATGTATAATCATACATATTGTTTACAACAATTAAAAAAATTGTTTTTTTGAACATAATAATATTAAACGATTTAAAGTAGAATGGTTTTAAAAAAAACACTGTTAAGTATAATATGTTTTCATTAATATATATACATATACACACACATTTATAGTTTTAATTTTTTTTACACATATATGTAATTTTATATTTGAACACAATATAATATTTTATTTAAACTAAGTGTTATATCTATACACACGCACACATCATAAATTATATAAAATATGTTTATATAAATATTTAACATAATACATACATATGTTGTTTTCGAAATAAAAATGATTAAATTTATTTCATATATTTCCATACGGAAATAAAAAAAATCATTTTTTGATAAAAAGGGGTTTTTTATGGCAAACAATTATGTGTATTTTTGTATATCTTGAAATATCAAAAACTTTTTTACATTTATTTGGTGGTCTTGCTCTAATATCAAACGAAAGTCACTATGGATCAAGTAATATGAATAATTCTACTAAATTAAAACTTGTATATAATAGCAAGGGGAATACATAAAGTAAAGAAAGTAAAAACGATCACATCTGAGATTTTTATACTGGTTCGAACTTCCCGTTCAACGTCTAGTCCTAGACTCCTTCTGGATTTAAAAAAGCACCCTCACTTAAGTCAGAGGAATAGGTACTACAACTGCCTGAGTTGCCGAACAGGACTTCGTGCCTGAAGATCTCAATAGGACTTTGACTACAAAAGAGTAGATAAATTTATGACTTCATGTGCTCTAGTATAGCAGAATGAGTTGATAAGTACAACCTTTCTATAATCTTCTTCTTAGTGGTATGAAGTGTATTTGTGAAGAATTGGAAGTGAATTGATCACAAGAGAAGTATATATGAATGTGCAAGTGATCAAATTAAAAGCAAAACGTATATATTGAATGCTTAGAGAATTCAAGATAAGTTATTATAAGAATAGAGAGAATGGAATTAAATTGAATTTAAAAAACTGATTGCTATTTATAGATAGTAGATAGAAGCAATCATTCATGATGAGTTACAACCTATGAAAGTGTTGCAGCCATTGATAAAGGAAAGTGTCTCTTCAGGGAAAAGAAGACCCTTCAGAATTTTATTTTAAATAAAATTATTATGACATTTAGTCCTCTGAAATAGGTTAGTTAGTCGACTGGAGTATAGGGATCTTTATCCCACAAGGAAATAGTTGTTAAAACATCAGATTCAGTCGATTGGATTTGTACATTTAGTCGATTGAACACCGTGTAAAAAATAATTGTATTTTGTTGATTTAATTGACTGAATCAAGTCTTTCTGTATAGTAAATCTGTGCTCTTGTTGTTTTCAAAACTTTGGAAAATAGTTGATAGTGTATATGTGTGTATACTACTTCGAAGAGATTTTAACATGTACATACTCTAGACTAATGACTCTATGGCTGATATTATAATTTTGTGTGATCATCGTTTTGTCTTCGTCATGTAGATCTCTTTAAATAGCTAATTTACTACAAATGTCGATAATATACGCAATACTTTCTTGTATAGTTATCATTATCAAAATATGAGGTTCTAACGTTCTCCCACTTTTTGATGATGACATCTATACAAGTTAAAAAGTGATAGAGCAATATATAATCCTCCCTCTAAGTCTATACTCCCCTTATTTATATGGCCATTTAACATTTTCTCCCTCTTTGTCATCGACAAAAGGAAGTAGATAGGAGTAATATAAACACTGAAAGTGGTAGCATACATATCAACAATATCTCACATAAAACATAAAAAAAACTTGAACGTCACACAAACAAATCCACTAACATTAGAACATAATCCACATACTAACACATTACAACTTATCCACTAATAATAACACATTACAACACTAGACATAAACAAGAAAAGTCACAAATAACATACTGACACATCCACAAACATGGAACAAAAAGTCATAAAGCAGTTGACAATAATAACCACATAATACTAAATAAGTTTCAAAATAACTTAACACATCAGCACTTGAAAGTGAACAGAGTTAATCAAGCTGACCAACCTTTAAAAGTCTCCACTTTCTTCACTATCCTCAGCGACTTCTTCTTCTCCTCCTCCTTCTTCTGAAGTTGTCCATCTAAAATCATCTGAAGTAGTTGGAACATCTTTTGAATGAAGAGGAGAAGTATGAGCCGTAGATGTTGAACAAGACATTTTGTTCCAAATTTTTCCCAAGAATCCTTTACTTTTGTCGAGCTTACTAACCATTCAAACCACGGTGCTTTTGACATGACTTAAGCGATGCTCTAGTGTGCTTTAGTTTTAATCCATTGTTAACTCTTCTATACCATCGTCATCACTTTCTTCAACAAGTTTTGCTTGAGAGGAAGAAGCTCTTGATTCAGGTGGTTGAGGATTATCAGAAGCTTTATTAAATGGGATAGTTTGGCACAGGTCCCTAATAAGTTTCAAAATACACAAAAACCCCAGTAAAAAAAGTTTGTAAATTAGGTCCCTAGAATTAAGTTACCGAATAATGGCATACACTTATGCAATTATTCAGTGAATAATTGCAGACATTTATTCAATTATATCAAAAAATTGCAGACATTTCCATAATTATTCACTAAAAGATTGCGGAAATTTCTGCAATTATTCACCAAAAAACTGCGGAAATTTCCGCAATTTTTTCAAAAATTTGCGAAAAATTCCGCAATTATTCACCAAAAAATTGCGGAAATTTCCGCAATTATTCACCGAAAAAATTGCATAAATTTATGCAACTTTTGGATATAATTGCATAAATGTCTGTAATTATTCAGTGAATAATTGCATAACTATATGCAATTACTTAGTAACTTAATTCTAGGGACCTAATTTACATACTTTTTTACTGGGGTTTTTATGTATTTTGAAACTTATTAGGGACCTGAGCCTAATATTCACTTATTAAATTGCCATTGTTCAGGAGAAATGATGTTATGGTGTTCAACTCTTGCTGGAAGCGACATGAGGCTTTAAGTTTGGGAGTTGAGGTAACCAACGGTGGTATATTCAATATCGGGAATATTGACTTGAAAGTTCATTAAGATCCTCATCAAATATTCACCATAATGAATTGTTCTACAATTTCAATATGAAATGACCCAATTTTATCCATGATTACCCTAGACAATTTATTGATTTTCCACCCCATAAGGCATGGAGACATTGATAATTATGTTTGTAGATAATTTCATAACTACTAGTTCTCGATAGTAATGAGTGAGTGAGAAATCAATGCATAATCCTAGCTTTTGGACGTAAAAATTTAGCTTTTATGGTTGCATGATCATCTGCAAGAAATCTATGACTAATTTCATCACGTTCTAGCATCTTAACTTCATTGGCATCTAAATCTTCGGCATTCAGAGAACAACGCCAAATCATCCCTATTCGTTGAATGGGTAAAACAATCTTTTCCCCACAAACTAAACTCCAAATTATATACTCATGATTTTGCGGTTTATAAAAATCAAGATTTAGATTAGCATAAAATATTTTTACCAAAAGCAGATAAATCTTGAGATTGTTAGCATCATAGCTAATAAGAGAATTAATGCTATTAGCCTCTGTGGATTATCGAATAGTATAGGCATCAAAATCCTAAAACGTGATAAAGGATCCCTTGAAGACACGCATGATTTTCCTCTTGTTAAAGTGACGAACAGCCACATCATTATAGAGCCAGCTGTGGATTAGGGCTTCGGATGGTTCACTTGCTGATGATGAGGGTCAATCCTTTCTCTTCTTTGGTGCCATTGATTTATAGTGGAGATATTTGAGTGGAGAGATGATTTGAAAATGAAGAGAGGATAGGAAGATAATCTGGTCAAAACTGATAGTATATAGGGGTGAAGAGGTGTGATAGGTGTGAAGGGGTAGGTTTCTCCAAAGTCGTGCCAGTTCAGATAACAAGTCGACTAGAATTATAATTCCAATCGACTGAACTACATTAAATTATATCCCAAAAGTTTCATGTGTAAATCAGTGGTTTTCAGTCGACAGTTTTTGGGTTCAGTCGACTGTTTCTGGTGTAAATTTATAGTAAACATAGGATTCAGTCGACTGATTACTATAGTTCAATCGACTGGTTATTGAGGATTTTTAGTTTTTGTTTTATTTTATTTTCTTTTCACATGTTTATAGTGAATGATTTTATTGATTTACTTTTATACCATTATTTATTGTAACAATATATATATATATATATGTACGTACGTACGTATGTATGTATGTTGGTATGTAAAACAATATGAAATACAAAAGATTAGTGATAATCTATTTATTTATTTTTAGATGGATCCAAATCTTCGTTCGATGGCCCTGATTCCCAAGAGTTTCTTGGTTTGAGTCATGATCTTTGTCCGGAGTTTCTATTAAATGAGGAGAGCTTCTACGAATACTATCCTTTGTTGGTGATCGTCCACAAAATGCCAAAATGGATCTTTCAATGAAGTTAAGATGTGATGCTTGTCTTCATTGTTCCAAGTACATTTGTTTTTGATGACCTATCATTTCTTGGTTATAATAATGAACCTCATTAATGCTTTGGTCATTGTTAGGCGATGGTACGACGTTGAAACTAATTGATTGTTTGACTTTCTTTCCTTTCGGAGAGAAACCAGTTTGATACGCAGGTGTGATGGAATTATTTTCAACAAGGATGAACTTGAGGATGGATTTTTTTTTGAAGATGAAGAACTTGTATATTTATAGGATGAGGAGTTATAGTTATTGAGAAGTAAGATGAATCTTTCCTAGATGCCATTTGTGATTTTGTTGAAATTCTTTTTATGAAGTTTTATTAGTAAAAACTTTTCTTGTAATTTATGATGTGCATATTTTTACTACCATATTTAATCTAATTTAATTAAATAAATAAGCATATAGGGTGTTTTAACATGTTTAAACCAAAATT
This sequence comes from Allium fistulosum, assembly GCA_030737815.1. Lineage (NCBI taxonomy): Eukaryota > Viridiplantae > Streptophyta > Magnoliopsida > Asparagales > Amaryllidaceae > Allium > Allium fistulosum. The sequence goes on from CM060901.1 coordinate 1,615,545,535, forward strand.
CAAATTATTTTCAAATCGTCATTTATTCATCTTCATATAGGGGAAAAATGGTCATTTTTGTGCATATAGTAATTTGAGAAAATTTACTTGGACATTTTTATGTTATTTTATAGGAATTTGGATTCAAATTAGAAGAGGATTCATGGAAAATATGCATGCACAAGAGAAACAAAGGAATAAAGATGGAAATAATTCAAACTCATGTATCATGGAGGACCCCACCTACCCACTTACCATGATGTACAATTAGGACCTAATGCACATGCTAATAGAGATTAAAGTTACATGCACATGTAATGGTGGATTAAGCTCATGCTAATGACAACTTGGAGGCCACACTTACTCAAGGGTATTTTGGGTAGTACCCAAAAATATTGATTAGGGTTTTAGGCTTGTATAAATACCCCATATGTTCGTGTAATTAAGCTCTTAGCCTCCTTTGAGCCTCCTCTTTAGTTAGTTTAGTTTTAGGCTCAAAAATAAACAAAATATTCTTTTTTTTCTTTTTCATGGCTACTTAGCCATTTTCTTTCATGTAATTTTCTTATATACAAATTTTAATTCATGCTCTTTTCTATTTACATGCTCTCTTTCCTCTTATGTTAGAAGCTTAGTTTTATTTCTTATGCAAGTAGATTAGTTTTTATTTCATTTTAATTAGCTCTCTTTTTAATTAGCTTGCATTTTCTTCTTGTTTTTGTTTCATGTTGCAATCTACATTTGTTAAAGTGATAACAAATATGAGAGACTAAACCCCTTTAATTTAGGGGTAATGAAGCTCTCTTAATCATGTAGATTCAACATTTTGATAATTTTTTATCTCTTTTTGTGCTTATTGGAAATGTTTGAATAGGTTTAATTTTGTTGTTTTATCTTTGAATTTGATAGCCTATGTTGTTGACACCAAATAGGCAGTGCTTAAACAAACACAAACACAAATTACCTCTTCATCTACATATGATTATAGTAATGAAGTGGATATTAAAATCAAAATTTGATAGTCTATATTTCTAATCAATAGTTAATAGATCATGCTTGGAATGGATTTTATTTTCAAATTCATTGTCATTTTCATGAGAGTTAAAAAGTGGTTTAGTGGGTATGTTAAATTTTGATGGTTTATACTAGGCTAATTAATAGCACAAATATTCCATACTTATGATAAACATATCAACTAAACTCACTAATGACCAAAAGAGAGATCATGATTTCATATATGTTGATTTATGTGATCTTGAGAAGGACATTGCCTCTAAATTACCTTCTACTCTCATATTTTTATCCACTTTTATTTTTTTTAGTTTCTAGAAATTTTTAGCTTCAAACAATTTCAAACTCTTGGTTAATTTGATTGAATAGAATTTTAAAATCTAAAAAATTCCCAATGGATCGACCTGTACTTGCCACGTCCTAGAATTGTACGTCGTGCACTTGCGGTTATTTTTTATTAAAATTTAATCGTCTATTTTATAATCCGATAGGAAATTAGTCGGCTAAACAATTATTTGGCGCCGTTGTTGGGGAATTTGATTTGATTTGATTTCAATTCTTAGAATTAATTTTGTTTGATTTTATTGTCTGTTTGTTTTGTGTGTTAATTTGTATTTTAAAAAAAAATGTGTGTTTATATGTGATTTTTGTGACATTTTGTTTGTGTGCTTATTGTTCAAGTTTCCTTTGCATTCGCATTTCCATATATTTTTTATAAACAAAACATACACAAATTTTTTAAAAATATATATTTTTTATTTCATTTTTTATTTCCATTTTACGATTTCTGCTTTTATTTTACAAATTTTACAAATATTGCATTACATTTTCATTTACACTTTTTCTACAAAACAGTTGCACTGTTGTGCATATCACTGTTCACTCATTTTTTCATTGTAGCCTTCTCCACATTTATTCCTCTAACTTGCACTTCACCTTGCCCCTCCAATGACTTCCTATCCCCTCTGACCATCCTTTCTCTGTGCATATCAGTGCATGTCACTACCATATTTCCAAACCTGCTACCTTCCCCTTATCAACTTGCCTTGCACTGTGCTCTGCCATCAAAATTTCTCCACCTACCAGAGCAACACTTCCATCAAATCACCATAAACCACCTGAAAATTCACACTGACCAAACTGACTACTTCTACAACCTCGCACGGTACCCCAACTGCCACAACCCAACACCATTACTAGTTCACCCCATACTTACAGTGCACATCTGTAATGACCCATATTTTTTCGACCCTCGAAAATCATCGAAAAATCTGTCCGTTCTAAAAATTTGAATGAAAACTACCAACTTAATACACAGTATTTGATAAATATTCAACATTACTAAATGTATAGAATACAATTTCAGTTATACAACTTATCGGAGTAATTAATTAATTTATCCTACAAGGTGTGCTTTAATACATACTAAATACCAATACAAATAAATCTACGGCTGCACAACTCTGGTGAGAGAGACAGCAATAGCCATTCCTGCTAACTCAATAAACATGTCAAATGCGAAATAAAATTGTAACAACCCAAGATTTTTGCAAATATTTTTAAATTAGATTTTATTTCAAAAACATTTTTTTAAAGTATAGTTGTAATTTTCCTAATATTAGTTGTATTTTGTTTACAATTTTAAATTCTAGTTTCAATATAATAAACTATTTTCTTTATTTTTTTTTCTTTTCTAAGAATAATTGTTTATTTTCATTTTCACTTTATTTGTTTGTCTTTTATTTTTATTTATTGATTTTATTTTTTTTATTTGGTATAAATATAAAGTGGAAATTCTAAGAGACAAAAAGCTTTAAAACTTTTGACTTTTCATTTCCTTGACCTTTCATTTTTTGGCCGTTCTTTTCCTTGATTGTAGCCATGAGTTTTATTTGGTATTTCACGTGAAAACTTTCTCATTTCCATCACATTGCACGGCCATTTCATTTCTAAAAAAATCAAGTAAATTAATGGCTTCCATTCTCATCTTTTTCTCTTCATTTTTCTATTGATTTTTCCATTGTTTTGCTTGATTTCCTCTACATGTTTCTCGGCCTAAACCCCTTCACCACCTTCACTGACCACCACCACTTCCTCCTCATCACCATCCACGGCCTGACCTCCTCCTCCTCTGACCAATACTGGCTGTGACTATCCTATGATGCAAACTCCACAAAAGTTGCAAAACTCCTAGAAATTACCTAGCCAAACTCATGTATTTTCCATCCCCTTCATTTGTAGCCACGGCCACACCCTTAGCTCCACCACCAGCACATGCCATGACCACTAGCCATCACTTCACATCTGACCTGACCTGAAATGAACCATGGTCGAGCCAAACATGACCTTTGGCCGAGCCTAGATGCAACCAAAACTCCACTTTTTGGCCTTGACCCTTTACCTTCTCTACTTTGTAACTCCTAACCCTTCACATTCTTGCCTAACCATGCCTTTGTCTTGCCAAACCTGAACCTTTTCCATCATGCAAACATGTCATGGCCGAGCCTATAACATGTATGGCCGAGCAAACATTGGCTTGTGGTCAAGAAATTTTGAATTGGAAGGTTGGTGATGTCATTTGTTTCAAAGTTTCAATTTGTTTCAATATAATTTTGTGTTGAATTTATATTTATATTTTGCTTTGTTTTGTTAATGAATACAAGATTAACATCTTGGCTCTCTCTCCACTCAAATCAAGTCGTGCTATCGTGCTTTCTGGATTTTTGTTTGTGTGTTTGATTTGCTAACTCCAGTGCAAAAAGGTGAGTATTCATGCTTGACATTCATACTTATAGAATTGTGAAGTGACAACAAGTGAATGTGTAGAAACTGTTATATATATGTTATACCTGCCTGTGATATGCATTATATGATGTAAAACCCTATTATAAACCTATCACATCATCTGCTATGTTATATTCTGTTATACTGTTTATTTATTTCTGTTTCTCACACTGCAAGTTCCCTGTAGAATAGAATCACTATGGGTTGAAATGATACATACCCGAACGGACTTTAGAATAGGGAAAAATCGTTATGGGCTGAAATGATAAGCCTGAGCGATTTTTATTTATTTTTATTAAAATTGGGATTGCGGGTTTGAAATGATAGAACCCGGATTTTTCTTTGTAAATTACGGATTGAAATGATATATTATCCGTATCACTTGACTTAGGCTAGAAAATATTATACAGACCCGTGGTTATTTTATATATTTTTCTGAAAATTTTTAAGTATTTTTAAAATGAAAAATATATGATAATTTGATTTAAATTGAATTTAAAATGATTTAATAAAGTGATAATGATTTTTCTATGTATTAAAAATGTTAAATAAATGAATGGAAAAATTTTGATTTGAAACATAACTTAATTTGGAAATTTGTGATTTGATTTTAAATGGAAGTTTAAGTTAATTAAATAAAAATGGAAATTAAGTTTATTTATGAAATGGAAATCTAAATCTAAGTGTTAAGGTAAATTGTTAAAAATGAAAAGAATAAGAAAATTCGTACACTTAAATTTAATAAGTGAAATTTTTGGAAAATTTGATTTTATTGTAAAATTCTTCTTTATAAAATCATAAGTTAAAGGGTATTTAAATGAACATTTTTGAAGTGGAAAAATATGATTTTTATAAGTTTAAATGGTTAAAATTGAGGTTTATTTGTTTCTGAAATTTTATTATTAAATCTGGAAATTTGAATTGTAGCACTTCAGAAATGCTATCGTTTCTGGAATTAACTTAAAATCTGAATTAAATGATACTGCAGCACTTGGTAATTGCTGTGGTTGATGTAAATGAACTAAAGGATACAATTAACTAAGGGCTACTGTAGCACTTGGTAAGTGATGTGGTTGCTGAATTAAAACTTAAACCTGAAACTAATAAAAGAGCTACAGTAGCACTTGATAAGTGCTGTAGTTGGCTGAAATGAGTTTTTCAAATGTAATTGAACTACTGCAGCAGTTTATAAATGCTGGCTTTGCTGAAATGAATTGTTTTCAAATATAACTTACCGCAGCTATTTCTAAGTGCTGCGAAAGCTTAAATTTTAATGTTTTAAAGTATTTAAGTAAATAAATGAGCTCAAAAAAGACTAAATTTTTGGGAATTGAATATTTGATTTGTAAGTATAATGACTTTACTTTTAAATGGTTTAAATGAAGTATTTTGTTTTGAAATATAAACTATTTTGAAATTTATAACCACGGGTTATAATAACGATTGGTTGTTAAAGAGATCGGGATCAGATATGGGCATACTCTCCGTCGATACCGAAAACCACTTTAACAACTGTGTACACAGTGGAGATTCCAGAATGAAGTAGGATGGTAGCGACGATCCTATTGAGGTATGAACGTGGATCCGACTCCCATGAGTTGGCATAAGGTGGCTAAAACAGGAGCGATCTCGGGCCAAGTGAGGTCATTCCTCCGATCGGCCACCTTACTTCGATATTATACTCTTACCTTATGATTGATTTGATGGCCATCTTCGATTTTGATTTGGGGAGTGTGTCCGAGGTGGGCGGTAGTGGCTGCTATGCGTTTCCACCAGCCCGTGTGCATAATTGGTGTATCTACCCTGGCATTGCCTTGTGTGCCGTGTCGCCTACCATAGCGAGCTTTACTACGAGTTTGATTTTCTCCTGTAGCCCATGGAGTATTTAGGGTAGCCTCTTCATCTGGAGGTATGCTGATACTGGATGGACTACTGGGACTATTACGTGGTAAGGGCTATATGGGTAACCCTTAATGCTATTAAAAATTATGTTAATTTTATTGTTAGACATTATTATAATAGCGAATATTACTACATAGTAAATAGTTTAACGGATCCTTAGAGGATGGGCGGTCCCAAGCATCCTTTAAGTTACTTGTACATTTACTACAGTTCACTTGAGTTGGTTTACATTGTATAAGTATGTATGTCCTGACTCGAGTGTTTGTGTTTTTATTTACGCTCGGGTCAGCCTGAGTATTCACAGCTTTGGATTTCACTTTATGGAGCTAGGAATCGATGAAGATTCTACTTATCTAGTTATCTATCTATTTCAGTTTCAGTTGTTCTATTTCAGCTCTTATATTAGTGAACTTCTATGTATTTGGGATTTCTATTGTATTTGTTTTCAGACTGATATTATGTATTTTGTTTTGAGACTTTGTTGTAGTAGCTACATGAACTACTATGGTATTTTATCTTCCGCTGCGATTTATTCTGATTTTTTAATGTCTGTGATTCTGTGAATGATTTTATTTGCTCCAAATTTTATTACAATTTGTTATTTTGAATTATTCAAGTCCGACATGTGTGGATTATTGTCGATTTGAATGGTCCAAAATAGTGGGTCGTTACAGTTGGTATCAGAGCCAGGTTTTAAGGCAAACCTTAGCCTGCGGAGCAAAAACTCATTAGAGAAAGGGTAGAAATACCCTAGAATGAGTGAAATCAACCTCAGAATCATTTCTTTGTGAGAGAACGTATTTTCAAAGTATAAAATGATTTTCAAAGGATTTTTCAAAGATTTTTTTTTGATATAAATTTTTCTTTTTTTAAAAAGCAATTTTCTAAACTTCCTTCCTTTCGTATCTACCTTGGTAGTATTTTCTTTTGTTAGGATATTCATCCAAATGAATTTTATCTTGTCTTATCGTATCTTATCTTATCTTTGTCTTCTTTGTACCATTGTCCTAAAATTCATTCTTGATATTTTTAGGATGAATCGTGGAAATGCCAGAGGAAGGGGTCGTGGTATTGCCCCAGCTCCTCAACCTGCTGCACTTGTTAGGTTTACTGTTCTCTGTAAGGAATTCTCTCAACTTGGTGGAACCAAGTTTACCGGTTCAGAGAGCATTATTGAAGCCCAACAATGGTTACGGAGTTTAGAGAGGATCTTTTCTAGTCTCGAGATTACTGAAGCCCAGAAGCGTCAGTTAGCAGCTTGGCAGCTGCAAGAGTCAGCCTTGGATTGATGGGAGTCTGTTACAGCTCACACTAACGAGGGTGATATTTCTTGGGAGCAGTTTAGGAATCCTTTGTGTTATCTTGAATTTAGTTCCCATATTCTCCTTCCTTTTGAATCTACCTTAAGTTTTGTTTCTGTATCTTCTTTCCAGGGAGGCTTTTGTGGCCAAATGGATGCCAAAAGCCGGTAAATCTCAGCTTTATCGTGAATTAATGGATCTCAAGTAGGGTACCATGTCCTTTTCTGAGTATGAGCGGAAATTCAATGAACTTTCCAAGTTTGGTCCTAGCCTTATTGACACTCCTCTTAAGAAGAATGAGAAGTTCATAGCTGGTGCTCGTCCTGAGTATTATGCTCGTCTCATTTCTCATGTTCATGGCACTTTCACCGAGCTTATGGATATGGCTATCCGTTATGAGAACCCTACTTCTAAGGGTCCTGCTGTTGTTGGTGCTCCTTCATCTCAGTCTTCCTCTGTTAACTCTAAGACGAGAAAGTCTAATTTTCGTCAGCAGAAGAAGAATTGGCTCAAGCATCTAGGATTGGGATCTTCTTCATCTTCTCCTTCTCAGAGGCAGCCTGTTGACCTTTCTACCATCACCCGTTTCAAATGTGATCAGAAGGGACACTATGCTAATAGTTGTCCTACTTCAGTTGGTGCTGTTGTTCCTCTCCTGCTCAGTTGAATAGGCATGATCTATGCCATATTTGCCTTCAACCTGGCCATCTCAAGAAGGATTGCCCTACCCAGCAGAAGGGTAAGCCTTTTGGTATATTTGATGTCACCTCTGCGTCTTCACCTGCACCTGTTCCTGCTCCTAGTGATGACCAGGGTACTTTTCAGGGCACCTTTTCTTTATTTCAGCATCATGTTCGTGTTTTATTTGATACTGGAGCTTCTCATAGTTTTATTTCTGTTGATTTGTGTGATAAGTTTGAGCATCTCCTTTCTCCTGAGTATGCTTCTATTCCTTTATGTGTTTCTAATCCTATTGGTGGTCCCATAAACCTTAATAGAATTTGTAAGCAAGTGAAACTTCTCTATTTGGATCATTGTTTTTGTGATGATTTCTATGTTCTGGGCTTCGATGCTATTGATTTATTGCTTGGAAGTGATTGGATGAATAGGCATGATGCCCATATCTCTTGTAAAGCCCGGTCTGTTTATCTTGTTGATGATCGGGATAATTCCTTGATTATTCAGTGTCGCATGCCTCAGGATTTTGCTGGCAATTTTATTTATTCTCTGGATTCTTCTCCTGGTGATCTTCATTCGACTCCTGTAGTCAGACTCTATCCCGATGTATTTGGTGAAGTCACTTCTTTACCTCCTAAGCAAGAAATTGATTTCCGTATTAATCTTATTCCTGGAGCTCAACCTGTAGTTCTTCCTCCTAGAAGAATGGCACCCCGCGAGAAGGTTGAGTTGGGAAAGAAAATTAAGGACTTGTTCTCCAAGGGTCTGATTAGACCTAGCCATTCAGAATGAGGAGCAGCGGTGGTTTTCGTCACTAAGTCCGATGGTTCTTTGAGGATGCGTGTTGATTATAGGGAGCTGAACAAGCTCACTATGAAAAACAGATATCCAATGCCTCGCATCAATGATATGTTTGATCAGCTTTATGGTGCTACTGTTTTCTCTCAGCTTGATCTTGCCACAGGTTTTCACCAGCTCAGAGTTGTTGAGGAAAGTATTCCCAAGACTGCTTTCCGTACTGAGAATGGGTTCTTTGAATGGTTAGTAATGCCTTTCGGTTTGACTAATGCTCCTGCTTTCTTTGTTGATTTGATGAATCGTGTTTTTCGTGATGTGCTCAATTAATTTGTTCTAGTCTTTGTTGATGATATCCTTGTCATCTCTAAGACCAACGAAGAGCATGAGTCACATTTGAAATCTATTCTGGAGACTCTTAGAAATCGTTAGTTGAAGGCTAAATTTTCTAAATGCCATTTCTGGAAGGATGAAGTCCGATTCCTCGGACATATTGTTTCTAGTAATGGAGTTTATGTTGATCCAGTCAAGATCGCTGCGATCAATGTAAGTCTTTCTTTCTTTCTCTTTTCCTTTATCATTTAATTATTCTATCTCTTCCGTGGTTCTTATTTTTCCCTATTCTGTTACAGGATTGGGAAACTCCTAGGACTCCAACTGATATTCGTAGTTTTCTGGGCCTTGCCGGTTACTACCGGAGATTCATTGAGAATTTTGCTCGGATTGCTGCACCTCTCACCGCTTTGACTCGTAAGAATGCCAAGTTTATATGGATTGATGAGTGTAAAGCTGCAGTCGATGAGTTAAAGAGCAAGCTTACTTCCACACCAGTTCTTAACGTTTCGAATGGGAGTGAGGGATTGACGGTATATACTAATGCTAGTCATGAGGGATTGGGTGATGTTCTCATGCAGGATGGTAGGGTCATTGCCTATGCCAGCCGTCAGTTGAAAACCCATGAGGCTAATTATGCTGCTCATAATTTAGAATTGCTTGTCGTTGTCTTTGCTTTGAAGCTTTGGAGGCATCATCTTCTGGGAACTAAGTTTGAGCTTTTCACCGATCATCAGTCTTTGAGATATATCTTCACTCAGAAGGATTTGAATCAAAGGCAAGTTCGTTGGCTTAAGTTTCTGGCTTCTTACGACCTCGATATTAGCTATACTCCTGATAAAGCTAATGTTGTAGCCGATGCTCTGAGTCGGAAGAAGGCTTTGTTGTGTCAGCTTGTTGTTTCTTCTTCTCCTCTTTTGGATCGGATCGTGGCTAAGCAAGATGAGATGAGATGCTTAGATTGATGAAGGAGAGTGTTCGTAGCAGACTTGGTGGGAGTAGTCGTGGTAGTAGTGGAGCTCAGATCGATGATAGAGGGATTTTGAGGATTAACGATAGGATTTGTGTCCCGTGTTGATGGATTGAGGCAAGAGTTACTTTGGGAGAATCATCGATCCAGACTTTCTATTCATCCTGGTGTGACGAAGATGTATCAGGATATGAAGAGGCTTTATTGGTGGAAGGGTATGCAGCGGGATATCTCTATCTTTTTTAGCAGGTGTGCTACTTGTCAGCAAGTCAAGGCCGATCATCAAAAGACCCCTGGTTTGTTGCAGCCCCTTGAGATTCCCAATTGGAAGTAGGAACTGGTTTCTATGGATTTCATTGATGGATTACCGAGGACTAGGAGGGGTAATGAGAGTATCTGGGTTATTGTGGATGGGTTGACCAAGTCAGCTCATTTCATTTCGGTCAAGTCTACCCGTTCTGCTTCTAGTTTGTCTGAGATCTATATGAGAGAGATTGTTCGTCTCCATGGTGTTCCTCTCAGTATTGTTTGTGATCATGATCCTATCTTTACCAGTCAATTTTGGAAAGCTTTTCAGGAATCTTTGGGTACTCATCTGAATCCGAGCACTGCTTACCATCCACAGACCGACGGTCAGACGGAAAGGGTGAATCAGATTCTCGAAGATCTTCTTCGTGCTTGTGTGCTTGATTATGGAGGATCTTGGGAAGGTCATTTCCATCTTGTCGAATTCACCTATAATAATAGTTATCAGGTATAATCTAATCTTCTGTTTTAAGCTTATCTTAATCCTTTATCTATCTCATTCTTTTTTTGAATTCAGGCTAGCATTAAAATGTCTCTGTTTGCTGCTCTTTACGGACGACCTTGTAGATCTCCATCTTGCTGGATTAAATCCGGTAATCATTTGGTTCTTGGTCCTGATGTGATTTTAGAGGCTTCTGAGAGAGTTGAGGAGATTAAGAAGAAGTTGCGGGTTGCGCAGGATAGGCAGAAGAAGTACGCTGATAGGCGTAGGCGGAGTTTAGAGTTTGCTGTTAGTGATCAGGTTTTCCTTAAGGTCTCTCCCTTAAGGAATGTCTTTCGCTTTGGTCGTAGAGGCAAGTTTTCTCCTAGGTTCATTAGTCCTTTCCGCATTGTGGAAAGAGTTGGTTCTTTGGCTTATCGTCTGGATTTGCCCGAGAAACTTTCTGGAGTGCATGATGTATTCCACGTCTCGCATCTTCGTCGCTATCTGCATGACCCATCTCTTATTGTCCAGCCTTCTGCTCTAGATAGTTTGGATATTGAGCCTAATCTGACTTTCGAGAGGAAGCCACTTCGTATTGTCGACAGAGGTACGAAGCTGCTAAGAAGGAAATCTGTTAGTCTGGTCAAAGTACAGTGGAGTACTGATGATTGAGACTGTACCTGGGAGGCGGAGGAGAGCATTCGTGCTTCGAATCCGGAATTGTTCGTTTCAGGTACTATTTGTTTTTTATCTTGTTTTCTTTATCTTCCTTGTTTCGTTCTTTTCGAGGACGAAAAGGTTTGATTGGGGGAGAGTGTAACAACCCAAGATTTTTGCAAATATTTTTAAATTAGATTTTATTTCAAATTTTATTTTTAAAAACATTTTTTTAAAGTATAGTTGTAATTTTCCCAATATTAGTTGTATTTTGTTTACAATTTTAAATTCTAGTTTCATTATAATAAACTATTTTCTTTATTTATTTATTTTTCTTTTCTAAGAATAATTGTTTATTTTCATTTTCACTTTATTTTTTTGTCTTTTATTTTTATTTACTGATTTTATTTTTGTTTATTTGGTATAAATATAAAGTGGAAATTCTAAGAGACAAAAAGCTTTAAAAGTTTTGACGTTTCATTTCCTTGACCTTTCATTTCTTGGTCGTTCTTTTCCTTGATTGTAGCCGTGAGTTTTATTTGGTATTTCACGTGAAAACTTTCTCATTTCCATCACTTTGCACGACCTTTTCATTTCTGAAAAAATCAAGTAAGTTAATGGCTTCCATTCTCCTCTTTTTCTCTTCATTTTTCTATTGATTTTTCCATTGTTTTGCTTGATTTCCTCTACATGTTGCTCGGCCTAAACCCCTTCACAACCTTCACTGACCACCACCACTTCCTCTTCATCACCATCCACGGCCTAACCTCCTCCTCCTCTGACCAATACTAGTTGTGACCATCCTATGATGCAAACTACACAAAAGTTGCAAAACTCCTAGAAATTGCCTAGCCGAACTCATGTATTTTCCATCCCCTTCATTTGTAGCCACGGCCACACCCTTAACTCCACCACCAGCACATGCCGTGACCACTAGCCATCACTTCGCATCTGACCTGACCTGAAATGAACCATGGTCGAGCCAAACATGACCTTTGGCCGAGCTTAGATGCAACCAAAACTCCACTTTTTGGCCTTGACCCTTTACCTTCTCTACTTTGTAACTCCTACCCCTTCACATTCTTGCCTAACCACGCTTTTGTGTTGCTAAACCCGAACCTTTTCCATCATGAAAACATGTCATGGTCGAGCCTATAACATGTATGGCCAAGCAAACATTGGCTTGCGGTCAAGCAATTTTGAATTGGAAGATTGGTGATGTCATTTGTTTCAAAGTTTCAATTTGTTTCAATATAATTTTGTGTTGAATTTATATTTATATTTTGCTTTGTTTTGTTGATGAATACAAGATTAACATCTTGGCTCTCTCTCCACTCAAATCAAGTCGTGTTATCGTGCTTTCTGGATTTTTGTTTGTGTGTTTGATTTGCTAACTCCAGCGCAAAAAGGTGAGTATTCACGCTTGACATTCATACTTATAGAATTGTGAAGTGACAACAAGTGAATGTGTAGAAACTGTTATATATATGCTATACCTACCTGTGATATGTATTATATGATGTAAAACCCTGTTATAAACATGTCACATCATCTGCTATGTTATATTCTGTTATACTGTCTATTTATTTCTGTTTCTCACACTGCAAGTTCCTTGTAGAATAGAATCACTATGGGTTGAAATGATACATACCTGAACGGACTTTAGAATAGGGAAAAATCGTTATGGGCTGAAATGATAAGCCTGAGCGATTTTTATTTATTTTTATTAAACTTGGGTTTGCGGGTTTGAAATGATAGAACTCGGATTTTTCTTTGTAAATTACGGATTGAAATGATATATTATCCGTATCACTTGACTTAGGCTAGAAAATATTATACAGACCCGTGGTTATTTTATATATTTTTTTGGAAAATTTTCAGTATTTTAAAATGAAAAAAAAATGATAATTTGATTTAAATTGAATTTAAAATGATTTAATAAAGTGATAATGATTTTTCTATGTATTAAAAATGTTAAATAAATGAATGGAAAAATTTTGATTTGAAACATAACTTAATTTGGAAATTTGTGATTTGATTTTAAATGGAAGTTTAAGTTAATTAAATAAAAATGGAAATTAAGTTTATTTATGAAATGGAAATTTAAATCTAAGTGTTAAGGTAAATTGTTAAAAATGAAAAGAATAAGAAAATTCGTACACTTAAATTTAATAAGTGAAATTTTTGGAAATTTTGATTTTATTGTAAAATTCATCTTTATAAAATCATAAGTTAAAGGGTATTTAAATGAACATTTTTGAAGTGGAAAAATATGATTTTTATAAGTTTAAATGGTTAAAATTGAGGTTTATTTGTTTCTCAAACTTTATTATTAAATCTGGAAATTTAAATTGTAGCACTTCAGAAATGCTATCGTTTCTGGAATTAACTTAAAATCTGAAGTAAATGATACTGCAGCACTTAGTAATTACTGTGATTGATGCAAATGAACTAAAGGATAAAATTAACTAAGGGCTACTGTAGCACTTGGTAAGTGTTGTGGTTGCTGAATTAAAACTTAACCGGAAACTAATAAAAGAGCTACAGTAGCACTTGATAAGTGCTGTAGTTGGCTGAAATGAGTTTTTCAAATGTAATTGAACTACTGCAGCAGTTTATAAATGTTGGCTTTGCTGAAATGAATTGTTTTCAAATATAACTTACCGCAGCATTTTCTAAGTGCTGCGAAAGCTTAAATTTTAATGTTTTAAAGTATTTAAGTAAATAAAAGAGCTCAGAAAAGGCTAAATTTTTTGGAATTGAATATTTGATTTGTAAGTATAATGACTTTACTTCTAATGGTTTAAATGAAGTATTTTTTTTAAATATAAACTATTTTGAAATTTATAACCACGGGTTATAATAACGATTGGTTGTTAAAGAGACCGGGATCGGATATGGGCATACTCTCTATCGATACCGACAACAACTTTAACAACTCTGTACGCGGTGGAGATTCCACAATGAAGTAGGATGGTGGTGACGATCCTATTGAGGTATGAACGTGGACCCGACTCCCGTGAGTTGGCATATGGTGGCTAAAACAGGAGCGATCTCGGGCCAAGTGAGGTCATACCTCCGATCGGGCACCTTCCTTTGATATTATACTCTTACCTTGTGATTGATTTGATGGCCATCTTCGATTTTGATTTGGGGAGTGTGTCTGAGGTGGGCGGTAGTGGCTGCTACGCATTTCCACCAGCCCGTGTGCGTAATTGGTATATTTACCCTGGCATTGTCTTATGTGCCGTGTCACCTACCATAGCGAGCTTTACTACGAGTTTGATTTTCTCCCATAGCCCATGGAGTATTTAGGGTAGCCTCCCGATCTGGAGGTATGCTAATACTGGATGGACTACTGGGACTATTATGTGTTAAGGGCTATATGGATAACCCTTAATGCTATTAAAAAGTATGTTTATTTTACTGTTTGACATTATTATAATAGCGAATATTACTACATAGTAAATAGTTAAACGGATCCTTAGAGGATGGGCGGTCCCAAGCATCCTTTAAGTTACTTGTACATTTATTACTGTTCACTTGCATTGGTTTACATTGTATAAGTATGTATGTCCTGACTCGAGTGTTTGTGTTTTTATTTACGCTCGGGTCAGCCTGAGTATTCATAGCTTTGGATTTCACTTTCTGGAGCTAGGAATCACTGGAGATTCTGCTTATCTAGTTATCTATCTATTTCAGTTTCAGTTGTTCTATTTCAGCTCTTGAATTAGTGAACTTCTATGTATTTGGGATTTCTATTGTATTTGTTTTTAGACTGATATTATGTATTTTTTTTGAGACTTTGTTGTAGTAGCTTCATGAACTACTATGGTATTTTATCTTCCGCTGCGAGTTATTCTGATTTTTCTATGATTCTGTGAATGATTTTATTTGCTCCAAATTTTATTACAATCTGTTATTTTGAATTATTCAAGTCCAACATGTGTGGATTATTGTCGATTTGAATGGTCCAAAATAGTGGGTCATTACAAAAATAGTAAGCAGGAAAAGTAAATCAACACACGGTATATGGCAAACAACAAACAGAAAAATGTTATGTTATTATTGGGGCAGCATCACTATCACTTGTGACTGCCTATGTAGCCCTATCTAATCGGGTACCCAATTAGATACAGGATCAATCCAACGTTGTTCTCCTACCGCAAATAGGACTCATGGAGCCTACGATGCAACAAACAATATGCAATTCCCAAAAATACCCACTTAAGCTTAATCTTTAATTTTAGATTTCCAAAATCTAATTAACTTTATTGTTTTCAAAATATAATTCTTTTCGAAAATTATCTCTATGGACCATACTCCTGATTTCATTTCAAATTATTTGAAATAATAATATATACATCCTTTGTTTCAAACTATACTTTACTTCGGGATCTTAAAACAAATCACTTTTGAAATATTTATTTGAAAATCCCAAAATACTACTGTAAAAGCATATCAAAATATATGCAACCAAATCGGGAGGTTTCTCCCGATAACAAGGCAACTGGATCCCAACCTTCTGAAAAATAAATATAGATATGTACATCCCTCTTCAACGAGAGCGGACTATACTGAGGCTACAGAACATCTGCACCTGCCTTGCCCACATTTTTAGTTATGGGTTACCCGAATCTTTGGTAACATAAAAAATCATTTTATATCCCGAAGTGACAAAATCATTTACACTAATAATTACAAATACTTCTAATCTACAATAATTTCCATTTCCAAATCCTTTCAAAGATCATCTTAAAACCGTCGGGTTTAGTCCTCGAAATTCTTTCCGTTTTATAAAACATTTTTATAAAACCATTTTTTATACAAACCACTTTTATATAAAATCACTTCAAAATATTTATTCTCAAATATCTCTTATTTTCTTTCAAAGGAAAACATTTCATAACATTTCAACTTGAAAACCAATTTTCAAAACAATTCATTAAATTGAAGTGAACCAAATATTACCGCTAAACACCTTATAGTCAAATCGTAAAATAAATCACAACATGTTAGCCTACAATTGTTTTCTACCCATCCCATGCATATGATAATTAATTGCTCATAAATTGGTCGAGCAAAGTCAACAATCAATATATAATAATCAGTGCTCATAAACTGGCCGAGCCTAATTCAAACAAACAATCAATGAAATAAACACAACAATAAATGATAATCAATGCTTCATTCTATCAAATATTTATAACACTTTATTTTATCTTGGGTTAAAACGGTTTGATATTTATTTTAGAGCATCCGGGTTTTCCCTTCGACATGTTCCGTCCCTCGCCAAGTCTCATTGGATCTCACAGACGAAACACATGTACTAGTCATTTCCGCGTACCCTATTAAGTATTTAACTTCTAAATTTTAAAATACTTAATTAACCATCCAAATAGTCAAACAAGGAAATTAAACTTTTGTTTTAGCAAAAAAAGTAAACAAGCATTCAACAAGGGTTTTCAAACAACACTTAACACTTAAAGTTCTTTCAGCTTAGCAATGATTTTAATGAATTTAATGGAAGGAATAACTCACTTTGGATTCCACTCCGTCAAACTTTAAGGCAATAAACTCCAGATCTATACCATACTTCCTACCAATTTACTAACTTTATCACTATGGATTTTGACTATAGCTTCGCTACTATTTCCCGAAACTTCTTGAAATTCGGCTATAGCTCCGCTACCCTAGAAGTTGAGATGAAAAGAGGTGGAGATGGCTTCTAGGTGGGCATGGCCTTGGGTGGATGGAACTTACTAGCTTGAACATGACTTAAGTGGTATACTTTTTTATCGATTATTTTTGCCATAATTTTGTTACGCTTTTGGAATTTTTTAAGAGAGGCATGGAAGCCATTAAAGAGTGGAAGAAGAGCTTGAAAATGGAGAAGAAATGTGTGGAAAAAAGTGAGAAAGTGTGTTGGTATTTATAGGAAAAAATTTGGATTAAAATAATATTTTGTAAAAAGACCAAAATACTCTTTGCTAATACTTTAAGCAAACTAATTTTTTCAACACTTAACATCACATTTCAATCATTACTTTATGTCATTTTCACTTAAGTATTAAGTAAAGAATATAATAATTATATTTGTTTGATTTAATGTTTACTTTTTGACTTCTATAACACCTTTTTGTCTTTTTATGCTTACTTTTTGTTAATTACATTCTAGAATTTTCTAAGTATGTTTAGTAAAAGTAAACTTGATTAGTAAATTAATTAATACTTATACTATTTGAATATATGTTCATATATAATAAAATAAAGGTGTAACAACGTTGCGACAACTTTAAATCGACAAAACGTTGATTTTCGACCAAATGTTTTACGGTCACATTTTGACGTTTTAATTAAACTATTTATTTATGTAAACCAAATTTAAAAATAAATTTTTATAATGTTATTTAAAAATATAAACACTCATAAATTAATTAAAATAATTTATTTAGCCATTGAAACTTACTTTTCTAAAATCAGGATTTTGTCACTTTTGTCAATATAAGAAATTATTCCTATTTTTGTGTATATTTCTCTTTGCAAATCCTATCTAATATATTTAAATCATAAAATGTTATAAATTTTATATTTAAAATCACTTTAAATATTATATTTTAAAGTGGTCAAATTCTGGGTCGTTACAACATCCTTGTCCAACCATTACATACAAACTTTCCATAGCATTGTCATACCAATATACTTCACAGCCATAAACACAGCACCCCCAAACAAAGTGCTGCCATACCACACAACTGCAAACAACCTTCACGGTCATCAACACTTCATAACTGCTCCAGTCCTTCCTCAATAACCACTTGCATCAAAACAACCCTTCACATCTGACCACATACCATCATCTACAATCACACATATCATATACAAAAACTGTCACATTGCACACATCCACTTGTCCCTGACCACAGCCGCTCCATCTTCCCCCTATTTCATTACCATCCCTGATCATCCCCTACCCACTTCATGACAACTTCTGCAGACAATACAACCACATCATACCACCACTTCACACTTCATTAACCACCACTTCACTAACACTGCCCCTACCGCATTGCTACCCTCTGCTACAACACATTAATGCATCTCCATTGCCTTCCACAACTTCATCTTCATTCAACTGTCTGCCTCCTACCCACTCACCCACCAACCATATCACAAAACCATCAGTGCTTGCAAACCACATTGTCTACTACCCTAAAACCTCCACAGTTCACAACTTATGCCAACCACTCAACTTCACTAGTAACATTACCAACCACCACTACATATATTGCTGCTCCATCACCCACCAAAAGTTTTGTCATCCTCTTCAACAACCTCCCTCACCATTTACCAATCAACTGCCTTGCAACCATTCAAACAACCTACTACATTCTCACATACAACAGACAACAATCAAAACCACTGTGCAATATTTCTCTCTGCCATCTTTCTGCTTCACCTCACACTACAACTCCTACCAGAGCCACTAAAAAGCCAACCATCCCCTGCACACCAGTCCGCCACCATATAACCTCTACTACAACCTCTGCTAGCAACATCCTCTAACCAACCTCACTGCTCACCTATCCATCTACGACTTGAAATCCATCAACCCGAAACAACCACAAAACAAAACACCAACCTCCCACCTTCAGCAACTATGTCACACATCAACTACAGCACTAGATTCCACCTCCATCCTCTGCCTCAAATCTCTTCCAAAATCACAAATTACTTACCTGCTTCCTTCCAGATCACTTCCCTACTTCAGTACTCCAAAATCGCCTCGGCCACCAGTAATCGCTGATCACTCCCTGCTTCAGCATCACACGACCAACCGCGAATCAACCCACCTCTGCAATCGCCAACAACTCCGCCACTTCCTCCCACCACCGCAATCTCCTATATCTGTGCAAATCCAAGAACTCGCAACCACCCTAAACTCCAAAATCGCAACCCTCAAATCGACCGGAAAACCCAAACTTCAAAGTCGCATCAGGAAGCAATTTTAGTGCATGTGGGAATTTCAATTTGTTTTCTTTGTGAATTTTAGAATGTTTAGGAACGAACAAGAATCTTATGTTTTAGGAATTTGATTTTATTTTTGCTGTGTATTTTTTCTACCATGGGTATTAAGGGAATGGACCAGGCCTAAAAAAAGAGAAAAGAAAATATTTTGTTTTGGTTTTAGGAAGTTAATTTACCAAGTTCTCCGCTTAGTATTT
This sequence comes from Allium fistulosum, assembly GCA_030737815.1. NCBI lineage: Eukaryota > Viridiplantae > Streptophyta > Magnoliopsida > Asparagales > Amaryllidaceae > Allium > Allium fistulosum. The sequence goes on from CM060901.1 coordinate 1,615,564,900, forward strand.
AAAAAAAGAATATATATATATATATATTTGCTTTCTTTTGAGTGATTCGAGTCGAGTTTAATAATAAAAATCCTCTATGTATTAAGTTTTACCTTGTTTAATTTTCATTCTTTTGACTTTAGAAAAAAAGGGCTTTCTTTCTCACTTGAATAAGAATTTTGCTTTTGTTTTTGTTTTAAACTTTTATATATATATATATATATATATATATTTCTTGTTTCTAATTTCAGGTTGCAAAAGCAAAATATCAAAAAGAAGAAGTGCTTGCCAAAAATAATTGCTTACTTGCTTAAAAAAAATCTCCGCTAAAAAAAATTTGCTAATAATTCTGCAAGCTCTAGGATCGTGCTCTTATCTATTTATTTTTTTGCTTTGCATTGTAGGTTGCTTGCATTTTATAAAAAAAAATCAAAAACCAAAAAAAACAAATTTCATTGTGGTTGCATTATTAAATCACGTTTAATTTCTGTTTGCATTCATCTCATTTTATTTTATTTTCTAAGGGCAATACCCAAATCCAAATACGGTGGGGGATTTCATCACCCCTTCCTTGGCCTACAAATTGCATTTCATCTTAGAATTTGCTAATAATAACGGTTAGACATTCGACTTAAGGGTGTCACGAGCTCACCTAGGGCTTAATTGTACATTGACAAGTTGTCCTCTTTCGACTATTTAATTTCTTGACGTCTAGGCTACGGCATAGCAATAACCATTTTTAAATATTACAGTGATTCGTAAATATTATAGTAGTTGTTTCTCTGAAGGTACTTAAACCTTTGGCTGCATTGCTACAGTGATTCGTGGTGCACCAAATCCTATTTGTAACCTGGTTGAGAACTATCTTGTTGAATTAAGACAAAGTGTGATTATACAATTTTGGGTTAGGAGCTACTTAGGATATAAAATTTGTAATTCAGCCTTACATTCATTTAGTTGCATTTGTTCATGCATATTTAAAAAAATTCAAAAGCCAAAACTAAAAAAATTGTAAATATTTCTTCACTTAGTTTTTAAATCCTTTGAAAAACAATTTAATCAAAATCAAAAATCCAAAAAATGTTAAGTTAGTTTTTTAGAAAAAAACAAAAAACCCAAAAAAAAATATAAAAAATCTTTTCATAAACAAAAAACATATAAAAAAAATCAAATTTCCCTTTTTAAAAATAAATTCCATTTGGTAGATAGTTTATATATATATATATCCAAAAAAGAAAAAAAAACATTTGTGAAAATGTCGGAATTTCCCTATTCGTCGAAATTTTACAATAATTTTGAAAATCAATATAATCCATATAATTTCACACCAAATTCTTACGGATATTTTAATGACGACTATTGTACAAACAATTCAAATTTTGAACAAAATTCTCAAAATTATGACCAACCCTCAAATCTTGAAAATAGCATTGAAATGTTTTTTTCTTTACTTGAACTCTATACACAAAATGATCAAAGGATAAATGATTTGTGTAATTCATATTAGTCCAATAACTCAAGTCAAGGATTTCAAAATAATCAAAATTTGAATTCACTTCTAAATTCAAATGATTTTGATTATAACCCATGCCAATTAAATTTTGAACCCCAAAACGAATTTCAAAATCAAAACGAAAATGGAAACAACTGTTTAAATGATTTTGGCAATGGGTGTTATTTCAATTATGTTGAAAAATTTTGTTCTCAACAATTTCAAATTAAAAATCCTCAAATTAATAATTATAAATTTGATTTGTTGAGCAAATGGATGAAATTCACAAAGATCACACGGATTTGTAGTTTGAAACGTATATGAAACAATGTGAGAAACAAAATCAAATCCCAACGTGTGACGAGTCAAATCATAATCCACCTATACCAAAATTGGCGATTTTCAAATAACAACTTTTGAAATTGAAAATGACAATCTTAATGAAGTTGCTGAAAATATGGTAATTGAGTTGGATTTCAATTCGTTGGGGATGATAAACTCGATTTAAAATTCGATCTTCCTTTTTCCGATTTTGAAAATTTGAATACAACAACCTTAGATTTTGAAATTGATATATGCAATGAAGTTGTGAGTAATTCAACAAAGGAAGACGAATTTAATGAACAAAATTTCTTTTGACTTTTCGAAGATGAGTTGTCAAATTCTGAAGGGGAAGATTTAAATCACCATTTTGATTTTGAAATTAATAATTCTGAAGAAGTTTTCAATGATAAGTTTGAATTTCAATTTGGTGAAAATAAATTTGAACTTCAATTGATTGTTCTATCAACCCCAAAAATCATCGAAAATAAAACAACTCGCACGATTTTTAATAAAACAACATTCGTTTTTCCAAATCAACATTCAACTTTGAAATTTTTTATGGTTTGGTTTTTTGCGCTTAAGTTGTGTCTTTCATACTTGAGGAGACAAATGAATTGATCTTTGGAAGACCGTTTCATTTACTCTTTGACGATATACTTTCTGATGTCGTGTAAATAACGATCTTTTCATTTTCATGTAAATATAGGTCATATTTTTATTTTTGTTTTAATTTTCTCCTTTCACTTGGGTTAACTGTGGGGACATAGTTAAAATCAAGTTGGGGGGAGTCTCATCTTCATTTTTTATTTTTCATGGTTTATTTTTAGCATTTCCTTTCCAAATCTTAAAAAAAATTCAAAAAAAAATTCAAAACAAATTTTCTTTCTAGCAGTTTGATTCACTTTTAAACAAACACGGTAGGATTTTGGTTATTAAATTGAAATTTTTGAAAATTTATTTGTTCTAACAAAAATAAAATTGAAGTTTGATTACAAGTAACAATGGTTTAACTAGTATATAGGAAGGTTCATGGGTGATAATTATGAAGTATATCCTAATGGAAAAACTTTTTAAAAAAAGTGGTGAATTTAAAGTAAAGGATGTAACAATTTGTATCTTCTAAGTTAAATGGTGCTAAGATGATTTCACAAAACTCTCTCTTCAAAAAAAAACAAAAAAATATTGTATATATGTATGTATTTTATTAGCACCTAGAGTCATGTGTTCACACGCAAGTGTGTACACTCGCTATGCTCTGTACCCTTCTCACGTAAGCCCGAAAGGTAGTGCATAATCAGTATACCTGGCCTCAATTTATCTGACTTAGGTGTATGTATATAAAAATTCTTTTATTAATAATGCCTACAGTCGATAGACGTACACACTTGTGTTTTCACTCGCCACACTCTGTATTCCCCTCACGTAAGTCTGAAAGGCAGTGCATAGGTCATATGTCCGACCTCATTTTTCCGAGTTAGGCATATATAAATATTGTTAATATCAATAAAATTCTCAAATAAGAGGGAGTAAGCAATTGAAATCCAAGCACTATTTTTACTTATTTGATTTGACTTGTTATTCAAAATAAATGAAAATACCACTTTGAAAAACTTTGATAATCAACTAAGGATCTATTTCATGGTTGCACTATGTTATCAACCAAAACAATTAGCCAAACTTGAGTCTAATTGTGATGGTAACTTAATTTTTGTTGGAAGTTTTGACGAGTAAATGACTTGAATTTCATGATGATGACAAAAACTTATATTTTACTTATTCATGCCAATTTAAAAGTAAATTCGTCATTTGTAAATATTTTCAAAAAATAGCATCCATATCATTGTAAATAAATCTTGCATTTAGGAGTTTTTCATGCTACATTTGGATTGTGTGGGTAGTATTCGCTGAAAACCCTCATGAGACAACACTTGTCCTACTAGGGACACCTAGAGGTCTAACGGCTTGTTGTATACGCTCAATGCAATCGTGCTCCCTACGAAAATGGATTAATCTTTGTTTTAGTTTATTCGAGGACGAATAAAAAGATAAGTGTGGGGGTATTTGATGTGCATGTAAGTGTGCATATTTTTAATACCATATTTAATCTAATTTAATTAATAAATAAGCATATAGAGTGTTTTAACATGTTTAAACCAAAATTCAAATTATTTTCAAATCGTCATTTATTCATCTTCATATAGGGGCAAAATGGTCATTTTTGTACATATATTAATTTGAGAAAATTTAGTTGGACATTTTATGTTATTTTATAGGAATTTGGATTCAAATTAGAAGAGGCTTTATGGAAAATATGCATGCACAAGAGAAACAAAGGAATGAAGATGGAAATAATTCAAACTCATGTACCATGGAGGACCCCACCTACCCACTTACCACGATGTACAATTAAGAGCTAATGCACATGCTAATAGAGATTAAAGTTACATGCACATGTAATGGTGGATTAATTAAGCTCATGCTAATGAAAACTTGGGGGCCACACTTCCTCAAGGGTATTTTGGGTAGTCCCTAAAAATATGGATTAGGGTTTTAGGCTTGTATAAATACCACATATGTTCATGTAAATAAGCTCTTAGCCTCCTTTGAGCCTCCTCTTTAGTTAGTTTAGTTTAGTTTTAGGCTCAAACATAAACAAAAAAATCTCTTTTCTTTTTCATGGCTACTTAGCCATTTTCTTTCATGTAATTTTCTTATATGCAAATTTTAATTCATGCTCTTTTCTATTTACATGCTCTCTTTCCTCATATGTTGGTAGCTTAGTTTTATTTCTTATGCAAGTAGATTAGTTTTTATTTCATTTTAATTAGCTCTCTTTTTAATTAGCTTACATTTTCTTCTTGTTTTTGTTTCATGTTGCAATCACATTTGTTGAAGTGATAACAAATATGAGAGGCTAAACCCCTTCAATTTAGGGGTAATGAAGCTCTCTTAATCATGTTGATTCAACATTTTGATAATTTTTGATCTCTTTTTGTGCTTAATGGAAATGTTTGAATGGGTTAAATTTTGTTGTTTTAGCTTTGAATTCGATAGCTTATGTTGTTCACATCAAATAGGCTATGCTTAAACAAACACAAATTACCTCTTCATCTACATATGATTATGGTAATGAAGTGGATATTAAAATCAAAATTTGATAGTCTCTATTTCTAATCAATAGTTAATAGATCATGCTTAGAATAGATTTTATTTTCAAACTCATTGTCATTTTCATGAGAGTTAAAATGTGGTTTAGTGGGTATGTTAAATTTTGATGGTTTATATTGGGCTAATTAACAGCACAAATATTCCATACTTATGATAAACATATCAACTAAACTCACTAATGACCAAAAGAGAGATCATAATTTCATATATGTTGATTTATGTGATCTTGAGAAGGACATTGTCTCTAAATTGCCTTCTACTCTCATATTTTTATCCACTTTTATTTATTTTTAGTTTCCAGAAATTTTTAGCTTCAAACAATTTCAAACTCTAGGTTAACTTGATTGAATAGAATTTTAAAATCTAACCAATTCCCTACGGATCGACCTATACTTGCCACGTACTAGAATTGTACGTCGTGCGCTTGCGGTTATTTTTTATTAAAATTTGATCGGTTATTTTCTAATCCGATAGGAAACTAGTAGTTAAACAATTTAAAATAAGATTTTCCCAATTTTTATAATAGCATTGGATATATAAATAGTATAGGTTCCATGGTTTTCATTTATCATCCATTAGTATTTTTTAAAGGAAGCTATTTATACTAATGAACATTATATAAAATACTAAAAATAGACAAATTTGTTGAGAATAGTTTTTATATTAAAAAGTAAGCATTGGTTATTTTATAGTAAGTCATGTAAAGGCACAATACCTAGTTCACGTCTAAGCTTGATAAACGAATTTTCATTTAGTGATTTGGTAAAAATATCTGCAATTGGATTTTCAGAAGATACGAACTCGAGCGAAATTACTTCCTTGTCAATGTTATCTCTAAAAAATGATGTCTTATATCTATGTTTTCATTTGCAAATGATTTATTGGATTTTTTGATAAGTTTATAGTACTTGTATTATCGCAATAAATTGATGACTTTTGTAAATGTATTCTGAAATCCATAAGTGTTTGTTGCATGTATATGACATGTGCACATGCCGAACCAACAAAGATGTATTCTACCTCACACGTCGATAGTGAAACACAATTTTGTTTCTTACTAAACCATGATACTAGAGACTGTCCAATAAAATGACAAGTACCGCTCATACTTTTTCTCTCCTCGACATCCTCCGAAGTTAGCATCACTGTAAGGTACTAGCTCAAAAGGACATTCTTTTGGATAAAAATGTTTGTAGTTTCTAGTATTGTTTAGATGGCGCAAAATTCATTTCACGCATGCAAATGTGAATCTTTGGGATTTGCCTGGAATAGTGCATATAAGCAAACACTCATTATAATGTCCAAATGACTAGCTGTTAGATATAATAAAGAGTCGATCATAACTTCTATAAAGTTTTTGATCTAGGCTCTTTCCGTTTTAATCTTTGTCAATATGAGCTGTAGTGCTCATAGGTGTCGGTTTACTTGATGTATTTTCCATTCTAAATCGTTTTATTAAGTTATTGCAATATTTTTCTTGATTGATAAAAATTCCATTACTTAATTGTTCAATTTGTAACCCAAGAATATATGAGATCCCAATATGAGACATCTCGAATTCACTTTTCATTATATTTGAAAATCCATTAAACAAATTTTCATTTGTGGACCTGAATATGATATCGTCTACATAAATTTGTATAATTAAAATATCTTTCTTATCCCTTTTAATAAATAAAGTTTGATCAACTTTTCCAATCTCAAATCCTGAAGTTATAAGATAGCTTTTTAGTCATTCATACCAAGCACGGAGGTGTTTGTTCAAACCATATAGAGCTTTCCTAAGTTTATAGATGTGATCAGGAAATTTTTTATGTTTAAAAAGAGGGGTTGCTCAACAAAAACATTTTCTTTAATATAACCATTTAGAAATGCACTTTTAACATCCATTTGATACATTTTAAAGTTATGATGACAGGAGAAGGCTAGTAAGATACATATCGTTTCTAATCTTGCAACTGGAGCAAAAGTTTCTTTATAATCTATCATTTTTCTTGATTATAACCTTGTGCAACTAATATAGTCTTATTTCGAGTTATAATACCATTTTCATCAGCTTTATTTTTATATACCCATTTCATACCAGTGACTATTTGAACCAATTTCCAAACATCATTTCGTTAAAATTGATTTATCTCTTCTTGCATAGCTAAAATCCAGTAGTCATCGGTTGAAGCTTCCTTAGGATTTTTAGGTCTATATTGGAAATAAATGTGATATGACCCATTTGATTTAGTTGATGTCTAGTTTTGACATTTGTATTTACTTCATCAATTATATTTTCTATTGGATGATTTTCTTGTAAACGTAGAGGTGATTTTAATTCACTTTCCAAATGTGGATTGTTTTCAATTGGATTTTCTATAGAATTATTTTACATGTTGATTTGTATCTATTATTTCTTCTTCATCATTATTATTATTTTTGTAATTTTCATCAAATGAAACATGTAGTCTTTCTCTTATTATTTTGTACACTTATTATATATTCTATAAGCTTTGTTTTGTTCTGAATGTCCATTAAATATTCCTTCATCGGATTTGATCTTTTGTATTCAATATAAAACATTTTGATCCAAAAATTCTTAGATATGATATATTAGGTTTTCTATCGTTAAAAAGTTCATATGATGTATGTTTAGTTATGGGTCAAATAGTGATACGATTTAAGACGTAGCATGCAGTAAACACAGTTTCTGCCCAGAAATGTTTTGGTAGTTAGCTACCATTAGGTAGAGTCCTAGCACATTCCTATAATGTCTGATTCTTTCTTTCTACAACTCCATTTTTTTGTAGAGTTCTAGGAAATGAGAAGTTATGACTAATACCCTTTTTGTTACAAAAGTTGTCAAATGGTTCATTTTCAAATTTGCCACCATGATCACTTCTAATATTTTTTATTTTTAAACCTTTTAAATTTTGAATTCTTTTAGCAAAAATTTTAAATGCTTCAAAAGTATCACTTTTGTTTTTCAAAAATAATGTCCTTGTATATCTAGAGAAATCATCTACGATTACAAAAACATATTTGATTTGGTTTATAGATTGAACTTAGACATATGAGAGGGGTAATTTAGGAATAGAAAAATCCTTCATACCTTAAACCCTCTACCTCTTATTTTATTTTCATTTTACACATTCACAAAACAATTTAAAGAGAAAAAAGTCAAGGCCGATCATAACCTAGGGAAGTAGAAGCACGAAATCAAAGCGATTCAAGTGTAAAGCTAGGGAAACTAAAGCACTCATCAAATCTCAAGTCTATTATCAAAATCAAGGTGAATAATAATGAAACCATCTCACTTTTTCTTGTTCGATTTCGAATCCTGTGGGTCTTTGATTCGTTTATTCTAATATGATATGACATGTTGATCTTATCATTGTTTGGATAGAATAATGATTTATTGAAATTTTATGGAATTGTTTAAATTGGTTTAAGGGTAAAACCTAAGATTTTAATCTCCAAATGCTTTAATTTCTTGATATGTTATATAAAACATTATTTTGGAGATGGTTTTTTATTTTCATAATTTCCAAGTTATATAGATTATTTTATGAATTTCCTAAGGAGGAAATAGCTTAATTTTGGGTTTTAATTATTTAAAATAATTAAATATGGTTTTTGGCTCTGAAATTTTTATATGATAAAGAATATCATATTTCAGAATTTCTGTGAATTTTTAGGATTTTTCCAAAGTGATTTTGAAATACTATGAAATTATTATGCTAGATAAGCATTTAAAAGGATAATTAATTAAGGATATTAATTAATTTATTTAATATATGTTTTGTACTTGAAAATTTAATACGGCAGTAAATCTGAAAAGAAAATGCAAAGTTTTGTCGTAAACCAATCACATTTTAACAAATAATTAGATTTGGTGAAAAGCAATTACTTTTAGTATTTTCATAAGAATTACGACAATGCCATGTTACCATAATGTCGTCGAGCTTAAAGATGAGGCCGCATTCATAAAGGTCTCCATCGATGAAGATGGAGCACATAATAACTACTTATGTAGTTGTAGAGCTATTCCAATGGCATTGAAATGGACTAAGGTGGCATAAAATGTTGGCGGTGTAGCCTTGTCGTGATTCATTTAAATGTTTAAAAGCCTAGAGTCGACATAGGCGTCGTCGCATGTCTCCATCACTGCTTTAAATGATGTCGCAACTCATCTCATCATTTGTTTTCCAAATCAAGTCAATGATTCCTTTTTGCCTATTATGTCTTCGACTCTATATAAAAAGCGACACAGTAGTCGAAGTAACTTAAGTGTACAAGTTTTATAACGTCGTCGAGGGTCTTAAGGGTCGATGTGCATCAAGGTCAGCGATCTTATGTTGTATTGTCGATGCAGCTTGGCCACGACATCGCACCTTATGTTGTTAATGCCGAAGAGACTTGTATCTAGGTTATTCAAAACAGTTTTTAAAGGGGCAAAGAGACCTATGTTTTAAAGGGTCGACAACCTTATATTTGCGGCGGTTGGCTATAAAATTTATAAGGGTTTTAAGTTTTGGTTTTCGACCTTAGATAGAGGTCGATGAAGGGTATTGACGCCGCATATTTTAAGATTTTTAATAAAGGCGGAGAGCCTTAAGCTTCTTGGTCGACACTGATCTAAGTTAACCTATTTAAAGCGACAACCTTTTATCTTTTTCAAACATAAACATGGCAATACATAAAGTGATTTATAAATGGCATAAGACTTTGGTAACAAAAATATCAACATATTTTCTTGTATTAAATATGGATTAAGAGGAATAATCATATATCATTATGAAAATGTTTTCAAGGAATTTAATGATGGAAAGCCCAAGTTTTGAGCTAAATTTATAAAAGGGAATATTACTTAAGATTAAGTAATTATGAGACAACAAATATTACTTAGTAAACATAATTGAATGATGGATGTTATATGTTCTTGTGTTTATTTGATCGGTTATTATGTATGTTGTTATTATCATACTCACATCGTTTATAACCCATAACTGCATTTTGGGGTGTTAATAAGCAGAATAATCAGCTAGGTTGACCCAGTAGAGAGTATAAACAGAATTATATCATGAGTGGGTACAATTGCATCCAGGAGATCAAGTAGATCAGAAGTATAGGATGCCCAGAACTGATTAAAAAATTATTGATTTAGACAGATTATTGGAAGGGTCCAATAGGTTTATAGTCATCCCATAAAAATTATAATATGAGAAATGTTATTGGAAGGGTCCAATAGGTTCCTAGTAATCCCATGAAAACTATTTTCATATGATGTTATTGATGGAAATCAATATGTTCATAATGATCCCATGGAAACTATGATTTGAGAGATGTTATTGGAGAATTTAGTAAGTTCATAGTAAGCCCGTGAAAACTATGATTGGAAAGTTATTGGTAGAAACTAATAGTGTCTTATTGATCCTATGAAAACTATGAAGCTGGGCAGATAGTCCCTAAGATTTGAGATAGGTTATTAGTCAGCCCATGAAAACTAATGGGTTCATAGTGACCCTAGAAAAAACTATAATTTTGGGTAGATAGTCAGATAAATTTGGATGGGTAATCTAGAGCGTATAGTCAGATAAATTTGGAAAGGTTATTAGTTATGTTTTAACCATTGTTGATGCAGGAGCATAATATATGGTTAATGTATTTCGATTAAGATACCAGTGAGGGGAAAACTCATTCTGCTTAGCGGTGTGGTCCCACTAGATATCTATTTGGTTTGAGATGGTACGTTATTATTCACACCATCCTTTTTGTCTAACCCAAAGTTTTTGTCTTTCCCCTGAAACTCTTGGGTGCATATTTTAGTAGATCAAAAGTAACAGTTTTCAAGTTTACAGTTAAACAAATAAGCTTCGAGAGACGTGCAGGAGGCAACCTTGCTATCAAGAAATTTAACTATTTCTGCTGTGTAGTTTGGTTTCGTCTATTTGGATGTAATGGCAAAGTTGTATAATTTCCAAGTATTTAACTCTGATCAACCAAGATGGCATCTTCATATGTTGCTCTTAGAGTATTTGAAATAATTATATTTCTCTAAACATGGGATTACGAATGAGATTATGTAATGGATATGAAATATCAATTTTGAAATGAGACATGAAAATTTGTTATTTACTGTGTTTGGGAAATTTTTCATATTCATGTGCTTCTGATTATTGATATGATTAACATAACTGTATTTTTTCATTGCAAATTAATAACTATGGATGACTGTAGCATCCATAGCAGTTAGTTGTGGGCCTCAGAATGGAGGATGTAACACCGATTCACCGGCTAAACTGGCCAGCTTCGGAGATCCGCGACTCATGGGCTTGGTTCCGGTGGAAGTGCTTTAGGCTTCGAGCATCAATCGTATGGATGTCAATTGGATTTTGGAGACCGTGCCTAAAAGGGAGTCATGGATGACTCCGATTTGGAATTACTTGCAGAGAGGAATCCTTCCAGAGACAAGGAGTAAACGCCGAGCTTCGAGATATATAATGCAAGAAGGAGTACTGTACAGGAAGGGTTTCTCTATCTATATGCTTTGGTGTGTCGCTCATGACGCAGCCAAGCGAGTCCTAAGAGTGGTTCGTGAAGGGGCCTGTGGCAACCATACCGAGGGAAAAACCTAGCGAAGTAGATCCTCTGCTACGAATACTTCTGGTCAATATCAACCGAGACGCAGCTGATTACATCCGAAAATGTGGTAAGTGCCAAAGATGTGCTAAAATACGGAGAGCCCCGCCGATGGAGATTACTTAAATGGTCAGTCCTTAGCCATTTACAGTCAGAGGTATTGATATCATAGGTGTGTTACCGATATCTAAAGATGGCGCGAAGTACGTCATCGTTGTAGTAGATTACTTCACCAAGGAGGCTGAGGTAGAGCCATTGACCATGATCACCACAAAGAAAGTAATCAAATTTTTTTTTTGGAATATCATCTGTCGTTCTGGAGTTCCACAAGTAATTGTTACTGATATAGGGACCCAATTCGATACCGAGTTCAAAGATTTCTATCGCCGGCATCGCATAAAGAAGAGATTTGCTGCAGTGGGACATCCTCAAGCAAATGGACAGGTTGAAGATGTGAATAGGATTATCAAGTCCATTCTTAAGAAGAGGTTGGAAAAGGCCAAGGGCAAGTGGGTCGATGAACTTCCATTACTATTATGGACTTATCGAATAACTCACAAGTCAATGACTGGCCACTCTTTATTCGCCCTAGCCTACAGATCAGAGGCTATGATTTTGGTTGAGCTGGAAGTACCTTCTCATCAAGTGATTCACTACAATCCATGAACTAATGAGAAACTTCTTCTAGAGTCTCTTGATATGATCGATGCAAAGTGTGATGCAGCTGAGTTAAGGGCAGCTGCGCACCGACACCAAATCACACGATATTACAACAGTAAGGTTAGGAATCAGACCTTCGAAGTTGGTGACCTAGTTCTCAAATGAAACTTCCCTCGCCCTACAAACTTGCACCTGACCAGGGAAGGCTCGTACGCAATAGAGCAGAAGCTTGGAGATGAAACTTTCAGGCTTACGACGACTGACGGGATTCCACTCTGAGGGAGTAGGATAGCGAACACTTACGATGCTACTTCACTTAAAAATAAATTCATAAATAATTGGCTAGAGCCGTGTAATAAGAAAGATTCTGTTATTTCCTGTCTTTTATGGAATAAAATGGTTTTTCGAGTCCAAGACTTTGTCTTTCCATTACTTAAGATTTGTGACTTGACCGAATCGAATGATTTTACATGTGAATAATGCAGGTGTGCAGGTACCAGGAGTTAGGTGCCAACCAAAACTTCTACGGTTCATGTTCGAACCCTTAAAGTTGTTCTTGATATCCGTAGATAGATACCAGAAACTCTTTCTCCCGATGTAGGGGCGGGAGTATAAACTAAAACGGATGTGACTCAACCGTCCGTCAATTAACTCTTGTCCTCGAATTAGGAGCAGGAGTATAAACTAGATGGATCTGACCCAACCATCTATGATGACTGTCCTACACCTAAGATGTAGAATGGTTGTCAAAGGAAAGAAATTAGAAGTAAAGGCGAGGAATAGAAAAGAAGAGAAGAGAATAGAAGAAAAGAGGAAGGAATAAAACATCAAATAATCATTTAGCATGTCGTATATCTCACATCACATCAGATAAAATATAATAGCCAATACAGATATAAAACAGAAGAGACGGTAATAACTAAGTGATCCAAACATCGGAGTACAGATACACAAAGTTTTACAACATAGTAATAGAGTTTATACAACTGGAAAATAAAATTAACTGATACACTATCTCATATAATGGAAAGTCAAACACTATCAAGGCTCCACAGTGTCATGCAACGGAATAAACAATAATAAGCTCAAAGTATAAGTATGAGAAAGCGTCGCTTCCTACAAGTCCATCTGCACAACTCCAAGTGTTGTTTACCTGCTATCTAGTCTACCCATTTAAGAGCACCCGAAATAATAAGAAGCAAAACATAAATCATCGAGTCAGACAATAGTCTGGTGTGAGCGATAAACAATCTCAAAACACTATAAAAGTCGATATAGTTTACCGAATAAAGAGTATACAAATCATACTTGACTTGCTTCCGCAACCAAAGAGTTAGCACATAACGTCGATAATATGCTACTCTATAAATGTCATAAAGGGTGCTCCATACTTGGTATTTGTCGGGGTGCCTAGGTATCTCCATCTACAATACCTACTCCATACTAAGCAACAGTTGGGGTGTCTAGGTATTCCTATGTCCAATACCTATGTGACATCCCTAGAATTGGTGGATAGTGATACCATAACAAATATAGCATCCATCAAACAATACTAACTATCACTCACTGCGCTCTAGATCTATGATAACTCGTATGGCCATTTTTCTACCAAGGATTAATAAATAAAAATCTCGATTTTCAGTTATACTTTCTTTAGCCCAAAGCTGGTACTAGACCCATTCTTCCGGTCAAGGGTATACGGATCCATTCTTCCAATCCAGGGTACCAAATCAACATACCCATAGGTGTCTCCACAAATACCCCTCCTTTGAGTACAAAAGAAAACACTTGGAGTACCAAAGATCCATTAGCATGCATCTCCATGCTCTTCCTTGTTTCATCCATTTTTCTACAATAGAACCATTCTACATTCTATCCATAGATAATCCTCAAAGAACCCGCTCTTGTGGAACACATTACGATGTCAATCAATCGACACCGTGCCTTCAACCTCGGAACCTAACTCCATATCTACTGAGCTGCTCATCCAAAGAACTAGACCATCATATCGAAAACGTCGAATAATCATGATCATCCTAAGCACTCATTGAAGAGAAATACCATCAAGACATAGAGTCGACGACACGAACCACCATATCATGCTTCTCGAAGCCTCTTCACCGCCTATGTCAAAGGTTGACCAAATCGACCATCATCAATAGAGATGGGTATCGACCACTCCATAGTGGTCAATACCGACCACTCTAGTCCTGTACTTAGCCAAAAAATGGATAAGTACTAACCAATTGAAAATGTCTGGCATCCATCCTGAAGCCCGAAGCTCGTCCAAATCCATCGTCTTCCATCCTCAGATCCGTCGGTACGCGTTCCAGCATTCTCTTACAACTTATCCCATTTGTTTGGGTTTCCGATCAAAGGGACGAAACCCTAACGCTAGATCGTCAATATATTGGCATTTTCAACCTAATAACCAAACTAACATATACGCATCCAACAAGCATATAAATGTCTATGATAGTAAACGTATAATATATATAATCCATCTGTACCAACCAATGTGGGAAATGATGCCAATAATAGCTCAAATGTACATAATAGTACATGTATAATATGTAGAATCCAACTATGCCAACAAATGTGGGAAATCATACCAATAATAGCCCAAATCTAATAATTTCCTAACTATGATACGTCGATGGAAAATATGTGATATTCTTTATAAATCATTTCAAAATAATTTTATTTTCTTTTATAAAATCTAGTAGATATATAAGTATAAGAAAATCACATTTTAAAACCAAAAATCAATCCCGAGCATCAATCTAATACCATGCAACCAATCATAGTATAGTGAGAGACAATATCACTTACTCATCCAAATCTATCCAATCCGGCGCTAAATTGAAGAGCTGTCCATCATGAGTGCAACATAAGAAACGGTGTATAAAACGGATCTCGTATGCAAAAGATATAGTGTATATAAATTCCATGATTATTTAAGTAATTAAATTAACATAATTAATTATTAACTTATACTAATTACCTCTTTAATCATCGTCCTCCTCTCGTAATATCTCCTGTAAAAGTGCACACTATAGGAACAAATAAAACCAATAATTACTTCTTCTCTCCTCGATTTCTGGCTCATCTGTCAATGAAATGTCGCACCGCATTCACCAACGCGCTCAGTTACGAAACCTCTTCGCAACACAAACCTCAAGATGGAGCTCGATTCCCTACCCTAGAATGCGACCGGGTAGTCCTCCTTGCTATCGCATGCGACACGTTCTGCATCTCAAGGCTATGCTCGACGAAATTCGGCAAGTAGGTGCTATTCGAAGAAAGAAACACGACAGAGATCTCTGATTCTCCTCTAGTCGCCTCTCTCTTCACCAATTTGAAACCCTAGCCATCGAGCTTTGAACGGCCATTCCCAAAACTATGATCGCTCTCTACAAATTGGACATGGGCACGAAGATCTCATTGATATGAGTTGATTGAAGGTGGTTTGGGATTTTTGTTGTTGAATGGATAATAAGATATTGATTTTAGAAGATCAAATAAGGGAGGCGGCCATTCTTTAGTTAATGGAATAGTGATCTAATAAAGGAGAGAGAAGTGAGAGTTTTTAATGGGATAAGGAATTATTATATTAATATTTTTTTCTCCTTTATTTAAATTTCTCCAATAAAATGGTGCGCGTACGATCAAAGCTCCAGGATCACCATGAAACTCGTCTACGTGCATCACTTTATTTTTCTGGTCCCGATGGTATAAGTTTCATCGCTATCTGAGACTGCACTCCGGGATGATAATTTCATGCTTTTCAAGACTGTTTCAGCCATCCGGTCATCTGATCTCCAAATATAGCGATCCATATACTTAATTTAATTCGCAATGTTGATACGAACTCAACGGAAGTGGTCTTGAGTCTTGATTCTATCGTATGCGAAAAATCACATTTTAGGGCTGTCAATTAATTAACGATTCAATATTTAAATCAATTATTTAAATATTTCGTCGTTAAAAATATGGGTGAATACATTTTCCCCTCCTTGAAAAGGATTTTGTCCTCGAAATCCCAAGGACGAGCAACTCAACCTAATACTGTAACGAACTGGGGGATTTTCGGCCCTCGAAAATCAACATCAATACGTTCACTGTATAGCATGCTGAGCAATCCTCCAGCTCGTCTCCTGAGCTCCACAGCGGAAATAACCAAGTACGTATAATATACTTGAGAATCCTCCAGCTCGTCTCCTGAGCTCCATAGCATCCTAACCTGAATCTATAGTACTCGGTCTGACCCGAGCATTATAAATAAATAACACCCGAGTCAGTCTGGAAAACCAGCGGTAGGAAACACACTCAATTTGAATTATTACTATTATCAAAATCCTTTGAAAACAAAGGTATCTCGTAAGACCACGTCTGTAACAACCCGCATATTTTATGATTCGTATATTTAAATGTTTAATTTAAATATAGCATCGTTAGTCGGATTTTAGTCCGAAAAAGTCACTATTCGTATAAGAACAGTCGAATTAGTGAAAAGTCTTTGTGGATCGAGATTCGGAGGTGTCTATTTGTGAAAAAATATCTTACAGGGATTCAGACGTCTGAAATTGTTCGAATCAAACCAGAAAGGAAATAGGCCAAAATTTCCATTTTCAGACGTCTGAAATGGATGATTCAGATGTCTGAATATTGTTCTGGACAACATCTGTTTTTCCAGCTTCAGATGTTTGAATCGTTCACTTCATACATCTGAATGAAGTTTGAGAACTCATATTTTTCCAGATTCAGACGTCTAGTTTGGAAATTTCAGACGTCTGAATCAGGAATGAAGTTGAAAATCAACAATTTGAACTTGAGACCACTTCCATTGAGTTCAAAATGGTGTTTGCGACTTTTTTGAGTATATGCATCGATATGTTTGGAGTTGAGTGAATTTGGCTATTTTCTAATTGGGCTTTGGGTTGGGTTTCACCCAACTCATACTACAACCTAGCTCAGCCCCCTCTCATCTCCATTCACTCACTTCATTTCCTAAACATTCAAGCTTTAGCAAAAATGGGGGAAAGAATGGGAAATGGAAATTCCTAAGCCCTAGATTCATTTGCAAACTCAAATTCAAGTCCAAAATCCAAGAGAAGCTTAGGTAAGCATCCTCTTCTCCTTCTCCATCTCAATTCCTCTTCGATTTCTGAAATTTCCTAAATCCTAACTTAGGAAATATTTGTTCTTGAGCTTAGATTTAAGCTCCTTGGGTTATAATTGTAGAGTGATTGTTCTTGCCTTGCTCTATAGCTTCTCTCTTGAGTTTTTGGGGTTAAAAGGTGAGTTTTTGAACTCACATCTGTGACTATATCTTTGATAAGTGTTAGGTAGCAATTCCTAACATATATTCCTTGTCCATTTGTTTTTGAATTGAATTGGTTTGATGAATATTCCAATTTTTGGCGTTTGAAGTCAAAATCTATGAAAAATCTTATATGGTTGTTTGGGCATGTTGGTCGGAGTGTATTGGTGAGTCTTCAAGGTTGGGTAGTCGTTTGTCGTAAACCCCTAGCCATCATCACTCATCTGATTGCTTCCGATATGATTTGGCCATCATTGGCCTAGGCAAAGTATTGCCTGAGCTTTAGTTTCAGACGTCTGAAATATACAATTCAGACGTCTGAAATATACAATTCAGACGTCTGAATCTGCTTGTCTCAGCCCAATTTGCCTACTTTGTGGGGGATTTTAATTTTTAACCGATTTGGGTTGATCCAATTAGTTGTTATCGCATTTTTGACTTTGATGATTCCTTTTTGATTTCGTACACGGGTTTTTATAAAATGATCTTTTTAAATTGTATTAAAAACTCGTTTCTCCAATTTATAATTTCTATATAAAACACACACGATTTTGCACTTCGAGCGGAGAGGGGGGAGAATTAAATGATTAAATAAAACGCGTGCTATGAACACGTGTGTTTATCTGTTTAGTTAATTCCTAATCTATTCGTTTGACCATTTTGACTTTTGGGTCTGGTTTACCGATGAGATGAGGTGAACTTTGTACTGCTTTGAGTGTGAAATTGACTAACGGTTAGTAAACCGTTTAGTGCGAACGTGTGGTATGGGACTCACGTTAACATTTTTCGAGTTCCTTTCTGAGAGTTGTGACACATTCTGCCAGTTAGTGGTGTCCAGTACTGGGTCTCCGGACCTTCGCCACTACGGTTTGTTGCCCTATAGTATCGCTTTTGGAGTTGGTCATTCGTCACCGCTCGGGAGATATCGGGTTTGTTGCCTTCGGGGTTTGTTGCCTTTGGGCTTGAGCCTTCCGGGTTTGTTGCCTTCGAGGTTTGTTGCCTTCGGGCTTGAGCCTTCGGGGTTTGTTGCCTTCAGGGTTTGTTGCCTTCGGGCTTGAGCCTTCGGGGTTTGTTGCCTTCGTGGTTTGTTGCCTTCGGGCTTGATCCTTCGGGGTTTGTTGCCTTCGGGTATGTTGCCTTCGGGCTTGTACCTTCGGGTTTGTGCCTTCGGGCTTGTTGCCTTCCGGTTTGTGGATCCTTGTTATACAGTACTGAGCTCGAGCATCTTTTGTTTCTTTGACAATTATATTTCCCTAGTGTACCGCCTTTCGGTGTAGGTTCTTTGAACCACACGATATATAGCGTTTACCTTGTGGAAACTTGTGTTACCTTTATTGGTATTTGTTATTTGCCTTTTGGCTTGTTTTGGGATATGATATCCTTTGTTTAGTTGAGTTGTCGATGATATAAGGCTTGTTATGATTCATCTTATGTTAGATGATTTGGTTATCTCCTTTGGAGATAATTGTGGTACTTTATGATCTTGTATGTGCATTATCATTTAGTTTATCTAACTTATTTGTTTAGCTAAACTGACCCGTGTATTTTATACTCGGGTCAGACCGAGATGTTTTAGGTTAGGTACATTGGATTTAGCCTATTTTGCTTCCGCATGGACTATTCTGCTAGCTCCTTTTTGTTATAGCTTTTTGTGTAGTCCTTTTTGGCTGTAACTCTGATATGCATTCTTTTGACTCGCCTGTATATTGTGGTTTACTTTACCACTTGACATGTATCATTTTGTATACTCTGTAATGCATCTGTATATGTGTAAATGTATGTGATGATCTACTGTTATGTGATGTGTATTACATTTGAGTTGTTATATCTTGTTATGATAGATCCTTCAGCCACCTATGGCTTTGTATTAAGTATTTATTGGAAACGTCGATCCATTTGAGAAAGAAGAGAAAGAGGTATGGAAATTGTCGGCGTGTTCAATAGATAATTAAGACAAGCTATAGATGGTCGCTCCTATCCAGCTCTATTCTCCGCAATAGCAGACGGTGTTACCCAGTAATACACTTTGCTAATGTGGGTCTCGGAGTTAGGCGTTACAGCGTCACATAAACACGATGGCTTTTTACCTTACAATAACCAAAACATTGTATATCAAAATCATCTGGTATTATAATAGTGTCTAAAAAAAGTAAACTATAAAATTGCCGAAATGCTTGCATCTCACGTTTCAGCATAGCTGGGCACAATCAAAACAGTACAGGCTCGTAGTGGATATTGGATTCCATACAATGACTGGGCTACTGGGGTACCGCCCATCACATTACACCTCTAGAAAAATGTACCGAGATCGTACCTAACGATCCCTACCAACACAGGACCAGCCTACCCCTTACTGGATAGTACCAAATATGTTATCACCCTGGGTGTTCCCACCCTAATCGAGCACTCTCTTTTCCATGCACAACCATATCCATAATTATAACATATCCGAGGGTATATAGAAAAGTGATAACATACCCTACTTGGGTGCGACCCACTTAGCCCTTCTGCATCTCCCATGTTTTAGTCATTCCCGGTTGATAAGGCTTAAGGCTACATATTACCTTAAGAATAGCATTCATACTTGGAATGCTAACACTGCCGTCCAAGCAACGATGCAATGATAGCATTCATCCATACAAGTTATTCTGAGTCTGAACAAACCAAATCAACCAAATCAGCATCTTCATTAGCTTCAATATATCACAGTTCGTAACGCTCAAATCAGATCGAAGTGGTTTTCGGATAATTAAATCTGATCCCGGTCTCTTCGAAACGATCAACGAATTTGGCCAGATTTGATAGTCGGTTATTTAACTATCAAATTACACACATAAGCAGTCACTAGGCCCATATTATAAATCATTCAAAATATTTATTTCAAAATATCTTTACAAAGATATATTTTCAAAACTCTTTCAATATTTCAATATTTGAAAACAGTTTCCAAACCTTACATCCATAATAGGATATTTCAATCCATATCAACACTTAGAATATATTTTCTTCAATTTCATTTATAATTCAACACTTTGAAAAAAATATTTCTATAATAATAATCTCGTCGTTAAAATATTTCAAATTCCCCCAGTTCAATACTTAGGAAATATTAATAAGTCTATTTTTCCGAAATCATTTTATTTCCAATACTAAGGAAATATTCCATTTATTTCATACTTCTCCAAAATCCTTTACCATTCATTCGTAAATTCCCTAACTCCTTTATGACGGATTCTATAAGTTTCTGGGATTCATAAATTAATTTCCTTTAAAATTTCCAAAATCGATTATACTTGTCTATAATTTCAACTACTCATTTCTAACTTCTTTTATGAATTCCAATTCATTTTTCGAAGTTTTCTTATTCAACGATTTGGAAATTTTCTTAAGTTTCAGAATTCCCTTACAAGTTTTTCTTATAAACTCATATCCATTAAATAACCATGTCTTCAAATTCCAAGAGAATTTATAAATAAATTCCAATCATTTCAAACTATATATAAATATATGTGTGTGTGTGTGCGCGCGCGCTAAGTATTTTTAAAGAATAATAGTTTATTTTTAAAACATATTTAAGTAATTATTAAAATATTTAAACACTTTAAATAAACATCGATAACTCATTTCCAATTCATTTTTTTAAATAAACTAATCGATTTACAAAGTTTATTAATAAAATGTGGATTCATTTTAATAAATATTAAATATTTGAATAATCCACTTTCCGTAGTATTTTAATACTAAAACAGGTTTTAAATTAAGTAGTTTAATAAATAAAATTTTCCTTTTAAAACAAAACTTAACTTCTCGTTAAAAATATATTTTAAAAATTCCAATAACCAATTTCAATTTATAAATCCCTCCCGATTCATAACACATCGATTCAATTTTCGATTTCCTAACCATTCTCACATTTCAAAAATAGAATCCTCTATTTTTCCCAAACCCGATTTCCATATCTCGATATAAATTCACAATATGTATTTGTAACCCCGATTTATCAACTGATATCATCTTCCCTTATTTATAAACATCGTTTATAAATTTAGAACCCTTTTTGAGTATTACTTGTTTACAAAAATAATCTCATTTATAAAATCTCATTTTATAAATCCATTCCTTCATAAATCCCAATTATTTTTCAAATCTATTTTTAATATCGATTTCAACTTCTTTCCCATAAATCCAGAAATATCACTTAAAAATCCACAATAAAAAATCCTTTACATAATTTATTTTTAAATCTCTAATTAAAACATTTAACGACTAGTTAAGTACAACTACAAATCAAATTTATTGTTATATTCAAATATATTTCCTTTAAATAATCCAAATTTCGATATAAATATTTTTATATCCAAAATCTCCTTTTAATACCTTCAAATTCAAAAATAATATTTTATGGTATTTAAAATACCAAAATTAAGGCCAGTGCTACTACAGCATCCAATAATCAAATCACACAACAATCCATAACATATTATTAAATCACATCATATATCGCTATATACGAACAAATCAATATATTTTTGAGGAATCCAGTTAGATCCCTCCAACATGTTTCCCTGCATCCACAGATGTTATACGACATAAAAATACCAATCCCGCTTGGAGGTGGGATATCGCGGTAATATAGGGTCATCCGCTATTATGCAGGGCGCATAGAGTCTCATCCGCTCCATTCGGCTGGAAATATATCCAACTACTAATATATATGCTAATAAAAATAATATAACATTCAACTGATAATAATATATCAATTCAGCCAATCATCTTATAAATAATTTTAACTATTTTAAATTAATACCAGCAATCCAAATGAGTGAGATTTACTCACCTTGATTTTTTTTTTGCAATCCATTCCAATTTTAATTATGTCGCGTAGATTTCCCAACCACGAATTCCACACGACTGATTCTGTTCGATTGAACTTCGTACGAATAAATTTATGAATTATATAAATTAACGATTACAATTTTAATTAAAATTAATCAGCTAATTATTTAATTCAAACTAATTACTTATTAATGAATTTTTTTTGTCAATAAGTTTAAACATGGTTAACATTAATTAAAATGCTTTTAAGTTAAATTACCTTTCTTTTATACTACCAATTCCAACCACTATGGCTAGATCATCATATCCAGCACGGTCTCCATGAAGCTCAACAAACTTCTCAGTGATGTTGAATACATGGCTTAGAAAAGTTGGTCGATTTGGATGACGTGCAATGCTTACATGCTTAATGCGTGTCAGATGAGTATATAGATCTCTTAGCGCCTGCTCGTATTTAGTCTCCAAAGAAATAAATCTGACCGTTTTCTAAGCAAAAAGCTAACAGTGCTTAACTCTGAGATCAAAGCCCTAAGTCGTGCTTCTCTGTAGTCATGACACCAAGTCGCAGTCCCTTATTTCAAACGCGAAAGCGAGCTCTTTCCCCCAATTTCGATCGCCTCAGCCCCTTCACCCACTGTCGCTCGTTGACAGCCGCAACCCCACCTTCAGTCTCCATTGCACACACAATCATTTCCCAAACCCTTTCCGCACTTCACGAGACCCATGCCACCAGACCGCCATCGAGCTTCAAGCGACGCAATTTGATTTCGATCGCAATGATTTTCTCTCTTTTTTATCTCTGTTAACTGGAAAATAGAAGAGGAATACGCGAGTTAAATAAGAAAGAGGAGGCGGCTTCGATAGTATATAGGTCGGCTATATGCAGTGGTAGGGTGGCTCAAATTTGACTTTGAAATATTAAATGTTATTTAATTCCAAAATATCTCGTTATAGTAACTTAAAATTTCAAACTTCTATCGTGGTGTGTCGCTTGGCGCTTCTAACGTTATACCCTTATTCCGAACGCAATGGAACAAGTTTCGGTGCCTAATTCGATCGTATGTGGAAGATATCTTTTTTAACCCAATTATAATATTAAATTTTCAATATTCATTTCAATGCATCTCTATCTCGTACAACCAAACGGTAACTTCAAACGCTACAAAATTTGAAATCCGATAATAATACACTATTTTAGATCTAACGAAACTGGTTTCGTCGAATTCCGAGACTGTGCCCCGGATCGCTATTTTAACGCGTCGATTAAATTGACGTTTTCAAAAATGGACGAAAGCACTTGAAATTCTTATTTTAAAAACTTATTAACTCAATTCTAATTCAAATAGAATTTACATTAGCATTAGAAATCATTTCGATTCATATCAACTTAAAATTTCAATTATTCACCATTTCCGTATTACGATAAATCGCTATAATTGAAATTTAAATTCATTTTGTAATTTCAACCAAAATCTTCAAATTCAAAAATCAAATTATGTTCCAAAACTAATATTTAAAACCATTTAAATATTCAAAATCAAATGATGGAAAATCTGGATCAGTACATTCCTCCCCCTTAAAAGAATTTCGTCCTCCAAATTGCTAAGGTAGGACAAATGATCCAAACCCAATAACTTATTAAAACCCACTTAGTTAAAACTCGATATTCCACTTTTCTAAATCCTTTAGTTTCTTTCTAAACCAAAATCTCTTATTTCAATTACCATTCGAAATCAAATTTTGGCGAACAAAAATTTTTCGAAAATTTTCTGACACCCTAAATTTCCGAATTTTTTTGGCAGAGTCTCCCTTGTACGGAGAGCCTTTTGAAATATCATAAATATAATAAAAATGATATCATCGACCCACACGGTCGGAAACAAAATAGATCAATATTTATCTCATTTCGCTTTTAGTGCGTAAGCGTACCTTATATTAGTGTTATTAAGCGAGCGGGCTTACTTTATATGCAATTTCACAACCCAAATCTAGCTCAATAGCCTCCTTATACCTTGACTTACTCGAATAAACACATCAGTTTCATAATTTATGAAATTTAATAACTTCACATCCCTTTAACTATTTTAAACAAATGATTACATAGCGCTAACATGGTATATCATGTATTTTAGAAGGTACATGCAAATATAGAGTTCCAACATTTAGTTATTCACTTCAAATTTAATTTATACGCCATTTCATTCAATTCCAAATGATTCACATATATTAACATTCAGTTCATATTTACACACAACATATTCATATCCATTTCAAATTGATTTTAAAACTATTTATTCACCTACCGTTCATTTGCATAATTTTGTTTAGTTTCATAAACTGGAAATTCTTAATAATATCGCATTCATCTTACCAATTTAACACCTACAATTCATAATCAAAACATGCTATAGCATGTATCTTAGAATGCGAAAACAAATGCAAGGCTAAACAATTCGATTATTCACTTTTATTCACAACATTTCAATGCATTTGGTTTGTTTGTATTCGAGTTAAATTTTGACAAACATATTTTTCACTTAAATTTTGACATACATCAATTTATAGCTTGAGTATATATTTATTCCATTAATTCCAATTTTGTAAGCTATTCAAACTTATTTATTCACCATTCCATAATTTTTCACTTAAATTTTATTCCATTCAAAATTTACAACTTATAGTTATATAGTCACTTTACAATTCAAACTTTATATATTTAATTCAATTTGATATGGGTTCAAATCCAATCCAATTTTCATTTAACTTATCTCGAGTTAAATTCTAACCCGTACAATTTTTCTCTTTTTCAAATTCAATTTATTTAACTTGCATAAGTTAAATTTCAATTTCATATTGAAATTCTAAATCTCAGGTTATAAGTTCAAAACTTATTTTTCACAAGTTTCATAAAACATTCAAATGAATATTTTAAAATTCAAACACCCGGTTCTATTTCAAATCATTTTGAAATTCCATATATAAATATATATTCCTTTCCATATATCAAATCTTACCTTTGAAATTTTTAAATCAAAACCTAATTTTTCCAAAACAATTCTGAAGCCAAATAATCATAGTAGCAATCCGTCGCTTAGAAACTCAAAAATAATACTGATGATGTTGCGCAGTCATCACTAGGATTATTTTCCAATGACTAAAGTGAGTTCAGTGCTTTATCACTTCCAAAATCCATTTTTAAACCCAATTTAAAACAATTTTTATTCCAATTTTAAGCATTTTCCATTCCAAAAATAATATCACCATCATTTATTTCAAAAGGCCTTGGAAAACATTTCCAAAAATCTCTAGGATTTAAGTTTCCAAATCCTAGTTTGAATCCATTTTTAATTTTTACTTATATGCATAATTCCATACTTATACAAACTTAATTTGATTGGATAAACCATTTCCAATTTTTATAATTTTGTTTGGATTATAATCATAACAACCAAACACACCAATATACTATAGTAATTTTAGAAAATTATTTCTTCTATATCAAAAATATAATTTGGGTAAATTATTTCATTTACCCCATTTCAAAACAATACTGTATCGAATTGCTCTGTTCAAGTGTTTAGAAACCCTTATCGATACAGTTGAACGGACTGTGCCGACCAGAATTCATAAGTCACTCAATAAATCAACCAACACAGTATAAACATTTTATATCACTAACAAATACGCACTTATATCTATTAATACACTCAAACTCAATCTAGGGTACTGCTGACCCTATCTCTAATGAGTAATCCCCACCAAAGCCAAGGTTCTCGCTTAACCTTCCGCTTTGATACTACTATAATGAACCGGGGATTTTCGGCCCTCAAAAATCGACATCAATACGTTCACTGTATAGCATTCCGAGCAATCGAGTGTCAAAATACCGGATCATTATGGGTGAAGAAGAAAGAGATGGAAGAAAACATAAACAACACATAGAATCTCACAAATCGCAGTGGAACAATATATAATAGATAATAGCAGATTTTTATAAAAAAGAATCTGTAGCTGTTAAGATACACACAATCATCAGAGTACAACAATCAACAATTAATCTGGACAGTTATAATAACTTGTCCTTGCAAATACTGAATATACAGCATGACTCACACAGCGGAAATAACTAAGTACGTATAATACGCTTGAGAATTCTCCAGCTCGTCTCCTAGGCTCCATAGCATCTTAACCTGAATCTGTAATACTTGGTCTGACCTGAGCATTATAAATAAATAACACCCGAGTCGGTCTGGAAAACCAGCGAAAGGAAACATACTCAATTTGAATTATTACTATTATCAAAATCCTTTGAAAATAAAGGTATCTCGTAAGACAGCGTCACACATAAACACGACGGGTTTTTACCTTACAATAACCAAAACATTGTATATTAAAATCATCTGATATTATAATAGTGTCTAAACAAAGTAAACTATAAAATAGCTGAAATTCTTGCATCTCACATTTCAGTATAGCTGGGCACAATCAAAACCGTACAGGCTCGTAGTGGATATTGGATTCCATACAATGACTGGGCTACTGGGGTACCGCCCATCACATTACACATCTAGAAAAATGTACCGAGATCGTACCTAACGATCCCTACCAACACAGGACCGGCCTACCCCTTACTGGATAGTACCAAATATGTTATCACCCTGGGTGTTCCCACCCTAATCGAGCACTCTCTTTTCCATGCACAACCATATCCATAATTATAACATATCTGAGGGTATCTAGAAAAGTGATAACATACCCTACTTGGGTGCGACCCACTTAGTCCTCCTGCATCTCCCATGTTTTAGTCATTCCTGGTTGATGAGGCTTGAGGCTACGTATTACCTTAAGAATAGCATTCATACTTGGAATGCTAACACTGCCTTCCAAGAAACGATGCAATGATAGCATTCATCTATACAAGTTGTTCTGAGTCTGAACAAACCGAATCTCCAAAATCACCATCTTCATTAGCTTAAATATATCACAGTTCGTAACACTCAAATGGAATCGAAGTGGTTTTCGGATAATTAAATCTGATCCCGGTCTCTTCGAAACGATCAACGAATTTGGCCAGATTTGATAGTCGGTTATTTAACTATCAAATTACACACATAAGTAGTCACTAGGCCCATATTACAAATCATTCAAAATATTTATTTCAAAATATCTTTACAAAGATATATTTTCAAAATATCTTTACAAAGATATATTTTCAAAACTCTTTCAATATTTCAATATTTGAAAACAGTTTCCAAACCTTACATCCATAACAGGATATTTAAATCCATATCAACACTTAGAATATATTTTCTTCAATTCCATTTATAATTCAACACTTTGAAAAAATATTTCTATAATAATAATCTCGTCGTTAAAATATTTCAAATTCCCTCAGTTCAATACTTAGGAAATATTAATAAGTCTATTTTTCCGAAATCATTTTATTTCCAATACTAAGGAAATATTCCATTTATTTCATACTTCTCCAAAATCCTTTACCATTCATTCGTAAATTCCCTAACTCCTTTATGACGGATTCTATAAGTTTCCGAGATTCATAAATTAATTTCCTTTAAAATTTCCAAAATCGATTATACTTGTCTATAATTTCAACTACTCATTTCTAACTTCTTTTATGAATTCGAATTCATTTTTCGAAGTTCTCTTATTCAACGATTCGGAAATTTTCTTAAGTTTCAGAATTCCCTTACAAGTTTTTCTTATAAAGTCGTATCCGTTAAATAACCCTGTCTTAAAATTCCGAGAGAATTTATAAATAAATTCCAATCATTTCAAACTATATATATATATGCTAAGTATTTTTAATGAAAATTTATTTTTAAAACATATTTAAGTAATTATTTAAAATATTTAAACATTTTAAATAAACATCGATAGCACATTTCCAATTCATTTTTTTTAAATAAACTAATCAATTTACAAAGTTTATTAATAAAATGTGGATTCATTTCAATAAATATTAAATATTTGAATAATCCACTTTCCGTAGTGTTTTAATACTAAAACAGCTTTTAAATTACATAGTTTAATAAATAAAATTTTCCTTTTAAAACAAAACTTAACTTCTCGATAAATATATATTTTAAAAATTCCAATAACCAATTTCAATTTATAAATCTCTCTTTATTCATGACATATCGATTCAATTCCAATTCATTTTTTTAAATAAACTAATCGATTTACAAAGTTTATTAATAAAATGTGGATTCATTTTAATAAATATTAAATATTTGAATAATCCACTTTCCGTAGTATTTTAATACTAAAGCAGGTTTTAAATTACGTAGTTTAATAAATAAAAATTTTCCTTTTAAAACAAAGTTTAACTTCTCGTTAAAAATATATTTTAAAAATTCCAATAACCAATTTCAATTTATAAATCCCTCCCGATTCATAACACATAGATTCAATTTTCGATTTCCTAACCATTCTCACATTTCAAAAATAGAATCCTCTATTTTTCCCAAACCCGATTTCCATATCTCGATATAAATTCACAATGTGTATTTCTAACCCCGATTTATCAACTGATATCATCTTCCCTTATTTATAAACATCGTTTATAAATTTAGAACCCTTTTTGAGTATTACTTGTTTACAAAAATAATCTCATTTATAAAATCTCATTTTATAAATCCATTCCTTCATAAATCCCAATTATTTTTCAAATCTATTTTTAATATCGATTTCAACTTCTTTCCCATAAATCCAGAAATATCACTTAAAAATCCACTATAAAAAATCCTTTACATAATTTATTTTTAAATCTCTAATTAAAACATTTAACGACTAGTTAAGTACAACTACAAATCAAATTTATTGTTATATTCAAATATATTTCCTTTAAATAATCCAAATTTCGATATAAATATTTTTATATCCAAAATCTCCTTTTAATACCTTCAAATTCAAAAATAATATTTTATGGTATTTAAAATACCAAAATTAAGGCCAGTGCTACTACAACATCCAATAATCAAATCACACAACAATCCATAACATATTATTAAATCACATCATATATCGCTATATACGAACAAATCAATATATTTTTGAGGAATCCAGTTAGATCCCTCCAACATGTTTCCCTGCATCCACAGATGTTATACGACATAAAAATACCAATCCCGCTTGGAGGTGGGATATCGCGGTAATATAGGGTCATCCGCTATTATGCAGGGCGCATAGAGTCTCATCCGCTCCATTCGGCTGGAAATATATCCAACTACTAATATATATGCTAATAAAAATAATATAACATTCAACTGATAATAATATATCAATTCAGCCAATCATCTTATAAATAATTTTAACTATTTTAAATTAATACCAGCAATCCAAATGAGTGAGATTTACTCACCTTGATTTTTTTTTGCAATCCATTCCAATTTTAATTATGTCGCGTAGATTTCCCAACCACGAATTCCACACGACTGATTCTGTTCGATTGAACTTCGTACGAATAAATTTATGAATTATATAAATTAACGATTACAATTTTAATTAAAATTAATCAGCTAATTATTTAATTCAAACTAATTACTTATTAACGAATTTTTTTGTCAATAAGTTTAAACATGGTTAACATTAATTAAAATGCTTTTAAGTTAAATTACCTTTCTTTTATACTACCAATTCCAACCACTATGGCTAGATCATCATATCCAGCACGGTCTCCATGAAGCTCAACAAACTTCTCAGTGATGTTGAATACATGGCTTAGAAAAGTTGGTCGATTTGGATGACGTGCAATGCTTACATGCTTAATGCGTGTCAGATGAGTATATAGATCTCTTAGCGCCTGCTCGTATTTAGTCTCCAAAGAAATAAATCTGACCGTTTTCTAAGCAAAAAGCTAACAGTGCTTAACTCTGAGATCAAAGCCCTAAGTCGTGCTTCTCTGTAGTCACGACACCAAGTCGCAGTCCCTTATTTCAAACGCGAAAGCGAGCTCTTTCCCCCAATTTCGATCGCCTCAGCCCCTTCACCCACTGTCGCTCGTTGACAGCCGCGACCCCACCTTCAGTCTCCATTGCACACACAATCATTTCCCAAACCCTTTCCGCACTTCACGAGACCCATGCCACCAGACCGCCATCGAGCTTCAAGCGATGCAATTTGATTTCGATCGCAATGATTTTCTCTCTTTTTTATCTCTGTTAACTGGAAAATAGAAGAGGAATACGCGAGTTAAATAAGAAAGAGGAGGCGGCTTCGATAGTATATAGGTCGGCTATAGGTAGTGGTAGGGTGGCTCAAATTTGACTTTGAAATATTAAATGTTATTTAATTCCAAAATATCTCGTTATAGTAACTTAAAATTTCAAACTTCTATCGTGGTGTGTTGCTTGGCGCTTCTAACGTTATACCCTTATTCCGAACGCAATGGAACAAGTTTCGGTGCCTAATTCGATCGTATGTGGAAGATATCTTTTTTAACCCAATTATAATATTAAATTTTCAATATTCATTTCAATGCATCTCTATCTCGTACAACCAAACGGTAACTTCAAACGCTACAAAATTTGAAATCCGATAATAATACACTATTTTAGATCTAATGAAACTGGTTTCGTCGAATTCCGAGACTGTGCCTCGGATCGCTATTTTAACGCGTCGATTAAATTGACGTTTTCAAAAATGGACGAAAGCACTTGAAATTCTTATTTTAAAAACTTATTAACTCAATTCTAATTCAAATAGAATTTACATTAGCATTAGAAATCATTTCGATTCATATCAACTTAAAATTTCAATTATTCACCATTTCCGTATTACGATAAATCGCTATAATTGAAATTTAAATTCATTTTGTAATTTCAACCAAAATCTTCAAATTCAAAAATCAAATTATATTCCAAAACCAATATTTAAAACCATTTAAATATTCAAAATCAAATGATGGAAAATCTGGATCAGTACATTCCTCCCCCTTAAAAGAATTTCGTCCTCCAAATTGCTAAGGTAGGACAAATGATCCAAACCCAATAACTTATTAAAACCCACTTAGTTAAAACTCGATATTCCACTTTTCTAAATCCTTTAGTTTCTTTCTAAACCAAAATCTCTTATTTCAATTACCATTCGAAATCAAATTTTGGCGAGCAAAAATTTTTCGAAAATTTTCTGACACCCTAAATTTCCGAATTTTTTTGGCAGAGTCTCCCTTGTACGGAGAGCCTTTTGAAATATCATAAATATAATAAAAATGATATCATCGACCCACACGGTCGGAAACAAAATAGATCAATATTTATCTCATTTCGCTTTTAGTGCGTAAGCGTACCTTATATTAGTGTTATTAAGCGAGCGGGCTTACTTTATATGCAATTTCACAACCCAAATCTAGCTCAATAGCCTCCTTATACCTTGACTTACTCGAATAAACACATCAGTTTCATAATTTATGAAATTTAATAACTTCACATCCCTTTAACTATTTTAAACAAATGATTACATAGCGCTAACATGGTATATCATGTATTTTAGAAGGTACATGCAAATATAGAGTTCCAACATTTAGTTATTCACTTCAAATTTAATTTATACGCCATTTCATTCAATTCCAAATGATTCACATAACATATATTAACATTCAGTTCATATTTACACACAACATATTCATAACCATTTCAAATTGATTTTAAAACTATTTATTCACCTACCGTTCATTTGCATAATTTTGTTTAGTTTCATAAACTGGAAATTCTTAATAATATCGCATTCATCTTACCAATTTAACACCTACAATTCATAATCAAAACATGTTATAGCATGTATCTTAGAATGCGAAAACAAATGCAAGGCTAAACAATTCGATTATTCACTTTTATTCACAACATTTCAACGCATTTGGTTTGTTTGTATTCGAGTTAAATTTTGACAAACATATTTTTCACTTAAATTTTGACATACATCAATTTATAGCTTGAGTATATATTTATTCCATTAATTCCAATTTTGTAAGCTATTCAAACTTATTTATTCACCATTCCATAATTTTTCACTTAAATTTTATTCCATTCAAAATTTACAACTTATAGTTATATAGTCACTTTACAATTCAAACTTTATATATTTAATTCAATTTGATATGGGTTCAAATCCAATCCAATTTTCATTTAACTTATCTCGAGTTAAATTCTAACCCGTACAATTTTTCTCTTTTTCAAATTCAATTTATTTAACTTGCATAAGTTAAATTTCAATTTGATATTGAAATTCTCAATCTCAGGTTATAAGTTCAAAACTTATTTTTCACAAGTTTCATAAAACATTCAAATTAATATTTTAAAATTCAAACACCCGGTTCTATTTCAAATCATTTTGAAATTCCATATATAAATATATATTCCTTCCCTTATTTATAAACATCGTTTATAAATTTAGAACCCTTTTTGAGTATTACTTGTTTATAAAAATAATCTCATTTTATAAATCCATTCCTTTATAAATCCCATTTATTTTTCAAACCTATTTTTAATATCGATTTCAACTTCTTTCCCATAAATCCAGAAATATCACTTAAAATCCACAGTTAAAAATACTTTACGTTATTTATTTTTAA
The DNA here is from genome assembly GCA_030737815.1 of Allium fistulosum. Classification (NCBI taxonomy): domain Eukaryota; kingdom Viridiplantae; phylum Streptophyta; class Magnoliopsida; order Asparagales; family Amaryllidaceae; genus Allium; species Allium fistulosum. The sequence goes on from CM060901.1 coordinate 1,615,597,897, forward strand.
ATCTCTAATTAAAACATTTAACGAATAGTTAAGTACAACTCCAAATCAAATTTATTGTTTTATCCAAATCTATTTCCTTTGAATAATCCAAATTTCGATATAAATATTTTTATATCCAAAATCTCCTTTTAATGCCTTAAAATTAAAAAATAATATTTTGTGGTATTTAAAATAACAAAATTAAGGCCAGTGCTACTACAGCATCCAATAATCAAATCACACAACAATCCATAACATATTATTAAATCACATCATATATCGCTATATATAAACAAATCACTATATTTTTTAGGAATCTAGTTGGATCCCTCCAAACTGTTTCCCTGCATCCACAGATGGTATACGACATAAAAACACCAATCCCGCTTCAAGGTGGGATATCGCAGTAATATAGGGTCATCCGCTATTATATGGGGCACATAGTGTCTCATTCGCTCTAATCGGTGGGAAATATATCCAACTACTAATATATATGCTAATATATATAATATAACATTCAACTGATAATAATATATCAATTCAGCCAGTCATCTAATAAATAATTTTAACTATTTTAAATTAATACCAGCAACCCAAATCAGTGAGATTTACTCACCTTGATTTTTATTTGCAATCGATTCCAATTTTAATTCTATCGCGTAGATTTCCCAACCACGAATTCCACATGACTGATTCCGTTTGATTGAACCTTGTATGAATAAATTTACGAATTATATAAATTAATGATTACAATTTTAATTAAAATTAATCAACTAATTATTTAATTAAAACTAATTACTTATTAACGGAATTTTTTTTCAATAAGTTTAAACATGATTAACATTAATTAAAATGCTTTTAAATTAAATTACCTTTCTTTTATACTACCAATACCAGCCACTATGGTAGGATCATCATATCCAACACGGTCTCCATGAAGCTCAACAAACTTCTCAGTGATGTTGAATACATGGTCTAGAAAAGTTGGTCTATTTGGATGACGTGCAATGCTTACACGCTGAATGCGTGTCAGAAGAGTATACAGATCTCTTAGCGCCTGCTCGTATTTAGTCTCCAAAGAAATAAATCTGACCTTTTTCTAAGCAAAAACCTAACAGTCTTAACTCTGAGATAAAAGCCCTAAGTCGTGCTTCTCTACAGTCACGACACCAAGTCGCAGTCCCTCATTTCAAATGCGAAAGCGAGCTCTTTCCCCCAATTTCGATCGCCTCAGCGCCTTCACCCACTGCCGCTCGTTGACAGCCGCGACCCCACCTCCAACCGCCAACGCGCGCATAATTATTTCCCAAAACCTTGCCACACTTCATGAGACCCACGCCACCAGATCTCCATCGAGCTTCATGCGACGCGATTTGATTTCGATCGCGGTAATTTTCTCATTTTTTATCTTGGTTAACTGGAAAAATTGAAAAGGAATACGCGAGTTAAATAAGAAAGAGGAGGCGGCTTCAACAGTATATAGGCCGGCTATAGGCAGTGGTAGGGTGGCTCAAATTTGACTTTTGAAATATTAAATGTTATTTAATTCCAAAATATCTCGTTATAGTAACTTAAAATTTCGAACTCCTATCGAGGCGTGCTGCTTGGCGTTCCTAATGTTATACCCTTATTTCGAACGCAATGGAACAAGTTTCGGGGATTAATTCGATCGTATGTGGAAGATAGCTTTTGAACCAAATTATGATATTAAATTTTCAATATTAATTTCAACGCGTTTTTATCCCGTAAAACTAAACGGTAACTGCAAATGCTACAAAATTTGAAATCCGATAATAATACACTATTTCATATCTAATGGAACTGGTTTCTTCGAATTCCGAGACTGTGCCCCGGATCGCTATTTTAACGCGTCGATTAAATCGACGTTTTCCAAAATGGACGAAATCACTTGAAATTCTAGTTTTAAAAACTTACTAACTCAATTATAATTCAAATAGAATTTACATCAGCATTAGAAATCGTTTTGATTCATATTCAACTCAAAATTTCAATTATTCACCATTTCCGTATTACGATAAATCGATATATTTAAAATTTAAATTCATTCTGTAATTTCAACCAAAATCTTCATATTCAAAAATCAAATTACATTCCAAATCCAGTATTTAAAACCATTTAAATATTCAAAATCAAATGATGGAAAATCCAGGTCGTTACAAAAACCCTCATATAAGTAACGATACAAGAGAAATCATCACTTATCCTCTCGACACCAATCGCTAAATGTGATTGCAACAAAGGGAATAGACTCAGAATTAGCATGGAGCCATCATCCTCATCCCTATGTACAATCACTATCCATACAGTTTCCCATCTCCTAGTGGAGCCAAACCATCTACTTCTCTAAGACCTATTCCCAGGGATCCAAATCCAAAATCAATGTGGCTAAACCAAACGTCTAAGCTATGCAATCATTCCAAAAGAAACGGACATTGGAAAACAAAATTGTTGACTCGCTAATCGAAAGGCAAGTCAACTAAATATTATATATTAACGACTCTCTCAACTATCGGCAACATCTAATATCCTATACGTTAGCTTTTCTCTCAATTTTGGCTTATCTCACAGAAAATTTCGACAGCACCTCCTTTGCCCGGCTAGGTCTGAGAAAAATCCCGATAAAACATAAACATATATACATCTCGTATCTGAGGCATCTTCTTTCTAAGGACAACCAAACATATATAGCCAAACCTACGCTGCAAGTGTCACATACCTCTTTTATAGCAAGAGCATTTTATTTAGATGCGAATATAAGCGGATAAGCATCCAAATATCCAATACTTGCTTCCATGTACCTGATCAAGTACTCTAGAAAGAGGATCAAACAACAATAGTAGCATCATGATGTAAATAGCATACTGGACCATATATATGGTAATCGTCTTAAATAAATGTGCTATATCAAAACATAACTATAATGCATGCCTAATAACCATATAAGCAAAAGTAATTGTATCAAATGCTAACAATCAAATGTCACTTGGCACACACAAGATCAAACATCAAAAAGTAACATTCATGCCTATCCTAGCATGCAGGATACTAAACAGTCTAATATTACAGATCAAACATGATATCAAATATGAAAGTTGGCAAAAATAGAGATCTCCTCGAATAAGGAGCTCCGAACAAGCGGTCCTCATGCTCACATCGGTCTCTCATATGCAATCACATTCGCTTTCACTCAACTGAACCTCTACTACTCAACTGCCTTCCTCCTAACCTATTTCATATCACATTTATCAATACGAATAGGCCTGTGAGGTCTCGAAGTCCATGGTTCAGTTTCGATATCATCCAATCAATATAGTGCCAAATTTCCAAATGCCTTTTGTTAGTTCTCCCAAAACCCACTAGTGAACAACGGGTTTTGACCACTTACAATTCTCTTAGCTCTCAATGGAATTTCATTATCCATTCCATATATAACTCGACTAATTTGGATGTCATTCTACCGGACTTAACGAGTATAAATCTAGCACTCTTCGTCAATCTATCAACTTTGACTCAAATGCTATCATACTCTTTTCTAGTCCTTGCACTCCATAGATGAAGTCCATCAACATTTATTATCATTTCCCTCTAGGAATCTCAAGCAGTTGTAATGACCACTTGGCTTCTTCTATTTAGCATTTACTAGCTAACAAACCATTCATCTCAAAAAAATATGTCTGACGTCTTTCTTCATCCCTTCCCAATAAAATGTCTACCTCGCATCTCGGTGCATTTTACTGTCATCGGGATATGTAGTCTATCTCAAATGAGAGTACTCTCATGGTGCCTCACCCCTCGACCCATGGACATCGAAAAAATAAATAATATCTTATCCTTATGGAGCCAACCATCTCGGTCGAGTTCGTACTACATTGATATCGCACCTGATCAAGTACTACAAGCACGTGTGTACTATCGACTCCTTATTCCCAGTCGGAATGAGTAACATCATGCACCTTGTTAACCCCTCTATCAGACTTACTAATGCATGTCTGCACCTTGCATCTCAAATAAAAGTCTGATACTCTCTTATTAAATAGGTCAACGATGCTTCTACCTTGGGTCTATTCAAATCCTGGACTACTGTAAGTACAGGATCTACGGCGATGTCTAACTCTGAAACAACGTGACCCAAGCATCTCACTTCCCTCCTTTAGAAGTGATACTGCTAAAATCTCATCATCAATCGGTGTCTTCTCAACACCTACAGTACAATCACCAATCAGGTCTTGTGCTCCTCTTTCATCCATAGGTAGAGAAAGTATCATCAATAAGCGCAAGCACGAACCCGCATAAGTGATCTCTCGAAACACGGTCCATGGGATCTACAAGATATACTAACACATTAGTTAGCTCGAACGGCATAACCAACCAATCGAAAATCAAGGTAGTGTATGAAACACTATAATCGGCAGGCTCTCCCAAAATACTCTCAGTTGGTAAAACCTCACTGCAAGGCCAATTAAGAGAACATCTCATGCTATAGAGCTGATCAAACAAGCCATCAACAAATGGAAGTAGAAACTTGTTCGTCCTCTCACTCAGCTCACAACAGCCAACAAGCATCCCCAAAGAACCATCCGCCCTTGTGGCGAACATTGTAGGTGCACCCTGCTAAAATATGCTCCTTATGATGAACATTAGCATTAATAGATCATCTGCTCATACCTTTAGTCTCCTCTGATCCTTAGACGTCATATGCTTTAACAGCATAGTTACTAGTCAAGTACGTCAACCAGATCGATAGGGAACTCAATCTCTATATGGTGGAAATCCGATCACTTCATTAAATGTGTCCAAACACTCTCTAGCTATAGGCACATATGATAACCCACCAAGTAGAGTCTCAAGAGAATATAGAAAGCTAACCATAACCCTATCATCCAGCAGGTAGCCAATCACTAACATCCTCCCATCCACAGTCTCGGTCGTCACCAACAGCCTCTCACAATCTCCCATTATTCCATACCTCCTTAGCCAGTCGATTTCCAGACCATAAAACCAAACCCAATTAAACTTAAAGCAATCAGTAACAAGCAAACATCCATGAATCGATAAGGTTAGGTCTCGGCAAACCATGTATAGGCCAAGTATAAACAAACCATGTAGTAAGCTAAGTATAGACAACCCATGTTGCAACACTCCCTCATTTTGAGGCCTGAAGCTAAGCGCTACGGGTGCTGCATTCATCCATATTATTAATTTTCAGTGAAAAATACTGGATGTTACACATGTATAATCAGACTGAGCCCCCAAAAAGTTCATCATAATCTAAAGGTTGATCAACAATTTTAGGTCTCAATCCCAATCTATCTACAAATCACTAGATATGAAGGAATATGAAATCTCGACGTCAGATAAATCACGCATGGAAACATCATAAATGGAGAGCATATTCGGGGTGGTAATGCCCTTTCCCTTCTCTTTCATTGATGGAGCAATCGACGAAATCGAAATGGCATTCAATGCATATATTTCCATTATCTACTCCTACTTAACTGGTTTGGGACAGTCCTTCTACACTGGGTACAGGCTCCTTCGTCATAAAGTCGTCTAGATTAACTTTTCGAAGCTCTAGTCAATATAAATAGTCAGCCACTTTCCAAAATGATCACTCAACCTAATGATAAACACTTCATCTTTTCTGTATGGAATATCAATGGGAACGTACTTCGACATCACATCAAATTCGGCCACAGACTCCAACACAGACACATTGCCTTACTTCAAGTTGGCGAACTCCCTAAACAACATCGACTTTTGGAAAGTCATGATAAACTTCCTTCAATGCAAACTATGAATTTTTCCCAAGTAAAATGGTCTCATGAATCGAAGATATAAGGCTACTCCACTGGTTTACTGTTCATCCCTGGAGTCATCTAGAGGTTAACTTCTACCCCTATCACATCATCTAACTCCATGTCATCGAAGATCCTTTCACAAATATCATCCCATCTTGCACCATAATAGTCGACTCCATTCCAAGGAACGGTCTTCCTCCTAGACTCATGAAGTTTATATATAGCTTGGCAAAGTCGACTCTAGGTGCTTGCACTTGAGCACCATAATCATTTGGAGCAACATATTCTTTAAATCAAGGATAGTGGTCCCCGATCTAGCCACTCCCTACTCTAAAGATGGAGTCAATAACAGATTCCTCGTATGCCAGATCACTCCTATTCTATAATAAAAACAATTGAAAGTCTGTAGGACCGTGTAATATGGATATATGATAATACAGAGTATAGTGATGATAGTAATACTGTAAATAGTGCGGAATATAAAAACAGTATAGTAAAATGACACCAGATATTTTATACTGGTTCGGAGCACCGTCCTACGTCCAGTCCCAGACTAACTTCTGGCTTTAACTAACAATACCCTCACTTAACCCGGAGGAATAGGTCTGAGCAGCGGAACAGACACCTGAGCAGCATAACAGGATTTTTGCCTCAGCAGCCGAAGAGGACTTTCCCTTGCCTGAGCAGCAGAACAGGACTTAACAGAATATAAAAGTATCTGACTCAATGTGTTCTTGATAACACTGATTTTTCTTTAAGATTACAAACTTCCTATAATCAATTCCTCAAGTATATAAAGAGTATGTGAAGATTTGAAAGGAAGAATATTGCTAAGAATCAAAGTATATGAAATATAATTCAAAGATTCAAAGCAATGAAGAGTATGAATGCACTAGAATAATCACAAGAGAGAATAGAAAGAATTAAAATCAGAATTGGTGATTGTGAAGTGTAAGAGAACTCCTATATATAGTATTCGAAGAGATGCAACTCTTAGTGAAGAGTTTCAATCAAGAGAGGCATCTTTCCCGAAGTGCAACTCTTCATGGGAGAAGATGTCTATTCAGAATTTGACAGTTGAAGCCCGGTCAGTCGGCTGGTCGATTCCGGTCAGTCGATTGAATAATAAAAAAATAAAAATTTATGCACAGTCAGTCGACTGGGCATGCACAGCCAGTCGATTGGCTGTGCATATATTGCACAGTGAACTTTGTTTTTAAAGAATTTTTAGCACACTAAAACTTTGAGGATTGATTTTAATATATATCTAAGAATCAACACATATAATTATTATTTTAAGCATAGGGTTGAAGTCTTGATCCTCTGATGTCTTCTTTTTGTCATGTATGAGTGCATATTCTTCTTTAGCTTCTGAACTGTTTTGTCATGAATCAAAATTAGTGATTCAACATTCTCCCCCTTTTTGATTGATGACAACCTGTATATATATTAGATAGAGAATTTTCTCCCCCTGAAAGTATGACATCTTTTTCCTGCATCAAATATGTTAGTGCAGACACTTTTTCTCCCCTTGAAAGTAGACATCTTTTTCCTACATCAAATATGTTAGTGCAGACACTTTTTCTCCCCCTTTGTCATCGACAAAAAGGAGACAGATAATTAAAATTTAGTGTATAACACACAAATAGACACAGAAAAGTACATATAGATAAACAAAGTATCATAGTACATGAGATAAAAACATAACCAACAATAATGAGACTACATACTACAAGTCTCATAAATTTTACCAGAGTATTTTACAAGGAATAAAATTTGAACAAAGAACAATATTTCATCAAATCTTACCAAAACGGCTTACTCATCTCGATCCCAGTCATATTCTTTGGTATGCTCCTTTCCAGGTCTTGATGTGTCTTGTCCACTACCACTTGGTCCACTAGTATCGCTTCCGGTATGTTCTTTGGAAGTAGAATATGTGAATCTTGGTGTCGGTCGCTTACCATGTGCTACGGAGGAGGCAGTCGTGGATGAGGAGCAAGAAATCGCATCCCATAGTATAGAGAAGAACCCTTTGATCTTGTCTAATTTTTTATCAACTCTCTTCAAACGAGTCCCTAGTATTTGTTGATTTCTAGAAAGAATTTCTATGGACTCTCGAGTACTAGCAGATGTTGCAAGACGAATTTCTTCCTCTTCTTCGAGTTGGGGTTTGTGCTCTCGAATGATTGGTCTGCCCGATTGTCGTTGTTGGTGTTGGCGACGCCATTCTTCAAAAGAGGTAAATGCCGGAGGAGCTGACGTTAGTTTCATGAGACTCAAAGTGCGAATGTTTATAACTCCGACGGAAGAAGTTTCGGATTCCGGTTGAGGGGCACCCACATTTAAAAGTAATCTCATTATATATTCCCCGAAGTAAATGGTTCTCATATTTCCATTGTTGAAGGAGAGAAATTCATCCAATATTCTCCGTAGCTAATTTACTTGAATTCCTCCCCATACCGCATATAATGCTTTGAAATTTTCCGAGTAGATAAGTTCATATGACCCAGTTCTTGGAAGAATACTTCTCATGAAAGCTTTGTGAAGAATTCTTGCTTTAGGTCGAAGAAGAATGGATTTTTGTTCCGTCATATTGTCACCCATGAACATATGACTGACCCGATCTCTTTGTTGAATATTGCAATCGATATTGTCTAGAGGAATACCTTGGTTTGGTGATTGAAGTATGTGCACCATCCGATCTAAGGAGAAGAAGACTTGATGCCCACAAACTAAACTCCAAACACAATCATCCCTATTTGATGGACGTTGATGAGGAAGATTTAAGTTTGCATAGAAGAGCTTTACCATGAGATGATTGATCTTGAGAGAATTGAGATTCATGTCGAGAAGAGATTCCAATCCGGATCTTCGCATTAGATCTTGTAAACCATAAGCCGCAAAATCATTGTAGACCATGAAAGAACCTTCAAAGATCCGCGAATTTTCCATTTTATGCCATCTTGCAATTGCTACATCGTTATATGACCATTGGGCAATTTGGCTATCGGTAGGTCCAGCGGAGGAGGAGCTTTGCCTATGTCGCTTTGTAGGAGCCATTTTAGGAAGGATTTGATGAAAGATTTGAATGGATTTGGAATTTTAGGGTTTTTCTCAAGAAGGATTTTAGGTAAAAAAACTGAGAATGGTAAAGTGAAATTGGGTAAAAAGTAACTGTAAAAGGGAAGTAGTAAGAATTGCCAACAGCCAATCGACTGGACGAATATAGTCAGTCGACTGGTGCACTAGAAATAACACGAATTTCATACAGTCAGTAGATTGATCATGATAGGTCAGTCGACTGAATGGTTTCCCGAGAGTTTGGATTCCTGCAGTCAGTCGACTGAGCCTGAATTTCAATCGACTGGCTGGAAACAAAAAATACAGAGTAATTTTTTAGCAATAATTCAAGAATACACACAAGTTTATTTCATTAATACATTATAAAACAAGAACAATGAGCATACTTTGTGTAAAGAAAATTTAAAAATGAGAGTGTGAGTCTTCCGATTCTTCTCCTGGTTCAATTTTTGTATTTTCAGCAAATGGTTTTATAGGTGAATATTTTTTTCGAATCGGTGAGTTACTCGTTCCTCCATGTTCCCATGAATTTGGTCCTTTACGTTCCCATGAATTTGAAGATACATGAGGGCGTTGAGGTGAGTGAATATGTGCGTTTGTGTTGATGGGGGATGAACCACATATTTTTGCAGCACACCGTTCAAGAAAACTAAGTCTCCTACCATGACTCTTTTGCTTATAATACATTTCACGCTGAAGATTAAGTGTTTCCCTCTAATAGTGATGTAAGTCATCTATCTTTTCTTTAGTAGTTGGGGATGGAAATAAGTTTCTTCGCGTGCGTTTATTTTCTGGCGTATATCCCGTATGATGACTTTATGGTGGACATATCGGAATATAAGCAGGAGTCGGAGTTGGAAGTTCTGAAGATCCTGAACTTGGAGTTTCAAAATCAATTGAGGAATATCCAGATGAATAATGAGAGGAAGGCTCATCTGAAGATGAACCGGCCATGGTGTAGATAAACAATGCAAGGTTGAAAAACATGATTGATTTTCTTTTTCTTTTTTAAAAAATTTGAATGAAAGTAATTATAGATAAACTGAAAGCTAAACAATGAATAGCTAAGATTAAATGTAGAATGATTTAATTTTAGCCAGAAGAAAATTTGAGGACTAAAAAACCAAGTTAATATGAACCTTTAAATAATAAAACTAAAATAAGCCGAAGTAAGCTACAAGCTTAAACAAGAAATATCAAATAGCCTACTGGCAAAGTCATATGCATAATTACCAGGAGGTCCTGAGTTCAAATCCCAGCTTATGCAGAAAATAAACTTATAACTTTTTGTATGAGATGATTCCAAGTTCTCGTCTCAATTTTACAAAAGTGTTTTCATTTAAAGGCTTAGTAAAAATATCAGCCAACTGGTTTTCAGAAGATACGAAATCAAGATTTATTAAATCTTTTTCAATACAATCACGAAGAAAATGATGATGAATGTCAATATGTTTTGTTCGCGAATGATTGATTGGATTTTTAGAAAGATTGATAGTGCTTAAGTTATCACAAAATTTTTTGACTTAGATAAATTGAAACCAAAGTCTTGAAGTGTTTACTGCATATAGATTACTTGAGCACATGCCAAAGCTGCAGATATATATTCTGCTTCACAAGTTGAGAGTGAGACGCAATTTTGTTTCTTACTAAACCAAGATACAATAGATCGTCCAATGAAGTGACAAGTTCCACTTGTACTTTTTCTATTCGTCCGACATCCTCCAAAATCAGCATCACTATATGAAACTAATTTGAAAGGACATTCTTCCGGATAAAATAGTCCAAAGTCCTTGGTTTTATTTAGACATCGTAATATACGTTTCACTGCTCTAATGTGTGACTCTTTTGGATCTGCTTGAAATCGTGCACACAGACAAACACTCAACATTATGTCAGGTCTACTTACTGTTAAGTAGAGTAATGATCCAATTATGCTTCGATATAATTTTTGGTCTATACTTTTGCCGTTTTCATCTTTTTCAAGATGTATAGTTGTACTCATAGGAGTAGGTTTGCCAAAAGTATTTTCCATACCAAAGCGTTTGATTAGATTGTTACAATATTTTTCTTGATTTATAAAAATTCCATTTGAAAGTTGTTTAATTTGTAAACCAAGAAAATAATTCAATTCTCCCATGTGAGACATTTCAAATTCATTAGTCATTATTTTAGAAAATTCCTGACATAATTTTTCATTAGTAGAACCAAAAATAATATCATCAACATAAATTTGAATTATTAAAATATCTTTTTTCTTTTTCTTAATAAAAAGAGTTTGATCAACCTTCCCAATTTCAAAGCCAGAGTCTATTAAATAACTTTTTAGACGATCATACCAAGCATGAGGTGCTTGTTTTATTCCATATAATGCCTTTTTAAGTTTATAGACATGGTCTGAAAATTTTCGTGAATGAATAAGGGAGGTTGTTCAACATAAACATTTTCTTTTATAAAACCATTTAGAAAAGCACTTTTAACATCCATTTGATATAATTTAAAATTATGAAAACATGCATAGGCCAATAATATACGTATTGCTTCTAATCTAGCGACGGGAGCAAACGTTTCTTCGTAGTCAATTCCTTCTTCCTGATTATATCCTTGAGCAACTAATCTAGCTTTATTCCTAGTTATGTTTCCATGTTCATCGGCCTTATTTTTGAAAACCCATTTAGTACCAATAACTGATTGGTCAGTAGGCCTTGGAACTAAATCTCAAACGTCATTTCTTTCGAATTGGTTTAGTTCTTCTTGCATAGCTATAATCCAATAGTCATTAGTTGAGGCTTCCTTAATATTTTTAGGTTCTATATTAGAAAGAAATGCTACGTGGCCCATTTGATTTAATTGATTTCTAGTTCTAACATTTGAATTAATTTCTCCTATGACATTTTGAACTGGATGATCTTTTAATATCCTTGGTGGAGATCTTAATTCATTATTAGGATAAATGTTTTCATTATTGTTAGACAAGGTAGATTCTATATTTTTGATATTTTCAGGAACTTCTTCGTCATCTCTACTACTTGAAATTTGTTTAAAATTTTCATCAAAAGATATATGAAGTGTTTCTTCGATGATATTTGTTCTTTTATTAAAAATTCGATAGGCTTTGCTTCGGTCTGAATATCCTATAAAGATTCCTTCATCGGATTTTGGATCGAATTTGTCAAGCTGATCTTTTGTGTTTAAAATAAAACATTTTGAACCGAAAACTTTAAAGTAAGAAATATTTGGTTTTCGACCATTAAAAAGTTCATAAGAAGTGTTTTTAGTTAGAGGTCTTATAGAACACGATTTAGTACATAACAGGCAGTTGCAACTGCTTCTGCCCAGAAATGTTTGGGTAATGTGCTTCCATTTAACAAGGTCCTTGCACATTCTTGTAAAGTTATATTTTTCCGTTCTACTACTCCATTTTGTTGTGGAGTACGAGGAAAAGAAAAATTATGGTTTATTCCTTTCTTTTTACAAAAATGTTCAAAAACATCATTTGCGAATTCACCTCCATGATCACTTCTAATGTTCTTTATTTTTAAGTTTTCGAAATTTTGAATTCTTTTGGAAAAGACTTTGAAATTTTCAAAAGTATCACTTTTGTTTTTCATAAAAATAGTCCAAGTATATCTAGAAAAATCATCAACAATTACAAACACATATCTATTATGATTTATGGATTGCACTTGTGTTGGTCCAAATAAATCCATATGTAATAGATCTATTGGTTGTGTTGTTGAAATAACCTTTTTAGATTTAAAAGAAGACTTAGTTAGTTTTCCTAATTGACATGCATCACAAATATGATCTATCTTAAAGTTCATTTTAGGTAATCCTTTTACTAACTCATTTTTAGAAAGCTTAGTTAAAGTTTTGAAGTTAATGTGACAAAATCTTTTGTGCCATAACCAAGGATCATTTTCTTTGGCTAGTAGACACATATCTGAATTATGATTTATTTTCATATTCAAAATGTAAATATTTTTGTCTCTATTTCCTTCAAAGAGTAAATTTTGATCAGAAATGCTACACTTATTTTCAGAAAAAGTAATTTTGAATCCTTTGTCACATAGTTGGCTAATACTTAAGAGATTATGTTTTAAATTCTTGACTAGTAAAACATTTGAAATAAGAGGTAAATTAGATGTACCGTTATTGCTCACATCGCCTTTGCCGATGATATATCCCTTTGAATTGTCTCCAAAGATGATAGAACCCTCATCTGAGTAGATAATGTTTGATAGCATATTTTTGTCTCCTGTCATATGTTTTGAGCAACCACTGTCTAATATCCATTTTCCTCTCTTTTTAAGTGGGTCCTGCAAAATAAAAAATAATATTGGTACCCACCTTTTTATAGGGTCCTAAGAGTTAGATCTTAGGAAACCAAACCCAAGAGGGTTCGATATTCCCTTTATAAACATAATTTATATTCTTGTGTATAGATTCAATAAAGGAGTTTATATATTTCTTCCTAATCAAACTATTGTTTGTTTTAAGAATCCATATTTTTATAGTTTTCAAATTTGTCCTTTTTAAATTTTCTTTAGTGATTGTGGGTTTAAAATCAATTCTCCTTTTATTTTCTATTCTAGATGGAGCTATTGACTTTTTAACATAACCTAACCCCTTTTTACTTGATACTGATTGAGAATTCTCAATAATTTTAGACAAATTTTCTCTTCCTTTATTAAAGTTAGAAACATTTTTAGTAATACTCTCTAACTTACTTTTTAGCCCAGTATTGTCTAGTTCAAGTAATTTTACTTTTGTTTTTAACTCGTGATTTTCAGAGACATGAACATCATTCTTTTCTTTTTGAGTTTCAATTTCTTGACTCAATAAAGTAAGTTGAGAATTAGTATTAGAGACTGATTCTTGAAGTTTTTCTAGTTCTTCCTCCAGTATTTTCTTCTCATCTTTAAGCATATCTCTTTCGAATTCTGCTTTGTTCTGATTTTCGCAAGCTTCTTTATATTTTCTTTTGAAACTTTTTAGTGTGTTCAAAAGTTCTGAATTAATTACTATTAGATCATCAAAAGTAAGATCACTAACCTCATTTTCTGTAGCCATGAAACAAACATTTGCTTGTTCATTTTCACTATCACTGTCACTATCTGATGATGAGGAATCTGAGTCGTCCCATGTAATAGAGAATGCTTTCTTTTACTTGTCTTTTCTGCCCTTGTTGGAATAACTCTTCTTTAGTTCTGGAAAATTTTTCTGAATATGTCCATTCTTGTGACAGTTGTAACATTCTAAAGCTGATGCAGATGGTTTGCTTGAGAAGTTCTTTTTATCATTGAATCTGTTGTTCTTTCGATACTTTAAGAACTTCTTGAAATTCTTGGCAATGAATGCTAAATTCTCATCATCTGAATCTTGGTTCTCATCTTCTTCAGCTCGAAAAGCTATGTTCTTTTTGTCTTGTGCCTGTACTCTTTTAGCCTGTAAATTAACTTCATAAGACATTAGATTACCTATCAACTCCTCTAGTTTTATGGTAGAGATATCATTAGCTTCTTCGATAGCTAAAACTTTTCTCTCCCATTCATCCGTGAGTGAGTTGAGGAGTTTTGACACAATATCAAAATCTGTATATTTCTCTCCCAGTGCAAGTAATGAGTGATATATGTCTTGAAATCTAGAGTACATATCATTTATAGACTCATCTTGTTTCATTCTAAAGTTTTGAAACTGATTTTTAAGCATTGAAATCTTACTTTGCTTAACTTTGTTTGTACCTTCATGAGTTATTTTTAGTGTTCTCCAGATTTCATAGGCTGTAGTGCACATGCTGACTCTATTAAACTCATTTTTGTCTAAAGCACAAAATAACATATTCATAGCTTTTGAATTATTTGTAGCATCTGTTTTCTGTGTGTGTGACCATTGTGCATATTAAGTATTTGGTATATGATGTTCAGTCTGAGTGATATTCCAGATTTCATAACTGTTTGACTGCATAAATATTCTCATTCTAGTGGACCAATAACTGTAATATAACCCATTGAATAGAGGTGGTCGTGCAGTAGACTGTCCTTCATTGAAACTAGTGTTAGTGTTGTTTTCCATATTATCAAGATATCAAATAACTGTGTTATAGTTATTGGATGATCTTGCTCTGATACCAAATGAAAGTCTGTAGGACCGTGTAATATGGATATATGATAATACAGAGTATAGTGATGATAGTAATACTGTAAATAGTGCAGAATATAAAGCGGTATAGTAAAATGACACCAGATATTTTATACTGGTTCGGAGCACCGTCCTACGTCCAGTCCCAGACTAACTTCTGGCTTTAACTAACAATACCCTCACTTAACCCGGAGGAATAGGTCTGAGCAGCGGAACAGACACCTGAGCAGCAGAACATGATTTTTGCCTCAGCAGCCGAAGAGGACTTTCCCTTGCCTGAGCAGCAGAACAGGACTTAACAGAATATAAAAGTAGTTGACTCAATGTGTTCTTGATAACACCGATTTGTCTTTAAGATTACAAACTTCCTATAATCAATTCCTCAAGTATATAAAGAGTATGTGAAGATTTGAAAGGAAGAATATTGCTAAGAATCAAAGTATATGAAATATAATTCAAAGATTCAAAGCAATGAAGAGTATGAATGCACTAGAATAATCACAAGAGAGAATAGAAAGAATTAAAATCAGAATTGGTGATTGTGAAGTGTAAGAGAACTCCTATATATAGTATTCAGAGAGATGCAACTCTTAGTGAAGAGTTTCAGTCAAGAGAGGCATCTTTTCCCGAAGTGCAACTCTTCATGGGAGAAGATGTCTATTCAGAATTTGATAGTTGAAGCCCGGTCAGTCGACTGGTCGATTCCGGTCAGTCGACTGAATAATAAAAAAAATAAAAATTTATGCACAGTCAGTCGACTGGGCATGCACAGCCAGTCGACTGGCTGTGCATATATTGCACAGTGAACTTTGTTTTTAAAGAATTTTTAGCACACTAAAACTTTGAGGATTGATTTTAACATATATCTAAGAATCAACACATATAATAATTATTTTAAGCATAGGGTTGAAGTCTTGATCCTCTGATGTCTTCTTTTTGTCATGTATGAGTGCATATTCTTCTTTAGCTTCTAAACTGTTTTGTCATGAATCAAAACTAGTGATTCAACAACAATTACTTTCTCATAGAGAAAAACTACATCAATAGTGCTTGTGTGCGCAATACAGCTTATATACTATATATACTACTATATAGTTTTGGAAACCAAAATATATAACAAATATGTACTCTCTCGTATATAAGTATAATCTCGATTCAGTCTGGGGTGAGAACTCCTACCCATTCTCTACCGAATCATTGTATCAACTCAAGTTAATCACATAACCTAAGCTCTGATATCAAATGTGATGACCGCCCTACACCTACAATGTAGAACGGTTGCCAAAAGAAAGAAATTAGAAATAAAGGCGAGGAATAGAAAATAAGAGAATAGAAGACAAGAGGAAGGAATAAAACATCAAATAATCATTTAGCTCATCCTGTATCTCACATCACATCAAATAAAATATAATAGCCAACATAGATATAAAATAAAAGAGATAGTAATAACTAAGTGATCAAATATCAGAGTACAGATACACAAAGTTATACACCACGGTAACAAAGTTTATATAACTGGAAAATTAACTCAACCGATACACTGTCTCATATATTAGTAAGTCAAACACTGTCAAGGCTCCAGAGTGTCACACGGTGGAATAAACAATAATAAGCTCAAAGTATAAGTATGAGAAAGCATCGCCTCCTGCTAGTCCATCTACACAGCTCCAAGTGTTGTTTACCTGCTATCTAGTCTACTCATTTAAGAGCACCCGAGAATATGAGAAGCAAAGCATAAAACCTCGAGTTAGACAATAGGCTGGTGTGAGCAATAAATAATCTCAAAATACTATAAAAGTCGATATAGTATATGGAATAGAGGGTATACAAATCATACTTGACTTGTCCCTACAACCAAAGAGTTAGCACATAACATCGATAATATGCTACTCTATAAATGTCATAAAGGGTACTCCATACTCAGTATCTATCGGGGTGCCTAAGTATCTCCTAATATATATAAGAGGGTTGCGAATCCTATCTCATATATATAAACACACACACATATATACATATATACATATATATTTTTGAAAATGGGTTCTTTATTAATGACGAAAAGAACATTAATAATTCCGCCTTCTTAAAATACCTTGCAGAGTAATAAGAAAAAAGAGAACGGCAATTCTTACACACTTTCATACAGACACACTCTAAAATAAATACAAAGTGCAAATACACCAGTCAACATACTCCTACGCATACACTAGCAGCCCAACCCAATAAACAGAAAACAATCTCAAACCCTAACTTGTGCCACACACCCTTATCCATGATCATATGCGATATTCCAACTCCTTATCAAATCTATGTCCTCCTCCTTAAACCCCTGAATTCGGTTGTGAAACTGAGCTCTCAAACCAACTTATATCAATTTCCACCTTTGTTCAGCAGTAAGCTTTCTCCCCTTAAATGTTCGACTGTTCCTCTCTGTCCATATGTAATGAATGAGGTTAACGTCAGCTGTAAAAGCTATGTCTCTTCCAATTCCTTTACAGCTAAAGCAGTGTTGTTGAGTGAGACGATCTCCTCTAGTAAAGTTGGGTCTGATACTGGCGGCAGGCGAAGATGACTTCGTGCTAGGTTCCAAAGATGAGTACTAAAATCACATTTAAAATATAAATGATCGTGTCTCTATTTCAGAATTGCATAACACGCAGAGTCGAGTCCAAAATTCCCCATGAATGTAATCTATCTCTAGTAGGTAAATGCTGCATACATGCTTTGTAGGCAGTAAAGCTAAAAAAATTTGTGGTAAATCGATTCCATATAACCTTACCCCGGTCTATGGTGGAGGGCAACTGTCTTACGGAATTCTAAACCGTTGAAAAATTAAATTTGTTTGAATTAGTAATTGTCCAGTAGTCATCATTATGATATGTATTTATGTTTAGTTCCATCATAATATGTGGTAGCTCTCTAGTAGATGATAGCTTTTCTGGATGAAAATTGACCCTTTCGATGATATAACTAACTGTCACGTTAGCTGCAGAACGTAGAGTTAATATATGCCAACATAGTAGATACACCATGGATTTATGGTTTAACCAAGGGTCAAACCACAAGGAAGTTGAATGTCTATTCATAATAACTCATTACATTATAACAACTGCGGTATCCCTAGCTCTGAGTAAATATTTCATAGTATAAGAAAAATTATTGTTTACAGCCATAGCCCAGAAATTATGATTCTATAGATATTTGTTTGACATCCATTCACTTCACATGCTGATGAGCTCAAGGCCTGTTATCAATGTTTACTGCAACAGAGGAAATATTAGAAGAAACTTGAGGAAGAAGACATAGAAAAGTGAAGAAGAAATTGTTTATCCAGCCAGGCCCGGCCCTTCCCCAAAGCGGGAGAAGCGACCGCTTAGGGCACCAAAATAGCTAGGGCACCAAATTATTCTCAATGGATGTTACGCCCAGGTTGTGGTGATTCAGACATGATGATAATGGGGTTGTAGAAAAGTAGGCAGTAAGATGATGGCAGAAATTAACAGAAGCTTCAGAGGTAAAGAATGGAGAAGAAGGATATGGAAGATAGAGATGTCAGCAAGGAGGAAAAGAAAAAGTGGATTAATCAGGAAGGAAAATGAAGTTAGAAAAGAAAAGATAGAAGAATGAAGATCATAGTTTAAGTTTATAGGCAAGAAAAAGATTGTATGAATGTAAGAATTGTAACAGAGAGAAGAAATTGTAACACAAAACTGAAAAAGAAAATGTAACTGAGAAAATGAAATGAAATGTATCTTTATTCATACCATTTGATTTTACATGAATGCCTATATATAAGGTCATACATAACGGCTATAATTTGCCAACTCATCTCCAGCTAATACAACTCACACAATAGAATTGACACAGTCCAACTAAATTGCAGAAATTATCACTGTAGTTCTTTGTGCACGTGCACACATGCACGAGTGATACCATAGTATCTTCTTCTTCCTCAGGCCTGATCACCGCCTGTCTCCGACTCCTTCAGCCTGCTGCTTTGGGTAGTAGCTTTCTCTGATGAACTAATGGCTGCACTCTGATCATCCTTGCCGGAGTTCGAATTTCTGTCACTCAATACTCTGTTAACTAGGGAAGAGTTATTACAATGGAGCGCGACTTTTTGGAGGCGAGGTTGATTCTTTAAGTATGGCAGCGATCAATCTTCAACAAACCTTGGATCTGAAGTGACATCTCAACATCACAGTGGCATCTTTTAACTTCAGGCAATGGCTCAACTTCACGACAATGACTAGGAGTGAATCAGAGGTGAGTTCAACTATTCTCTTCGGTAGTAGCTGTTGAAATTTGATTCAGAGAGAAGGAGAAAGATTAAACGTAAAACGTTAAAAGACTACATTGTTATTTCTTGTACCTTGAACGATAGGAAATACAAAGCTTTAAATAAGATAATAAAATTACAAACTACTCCTAAACTTAAGCCACTAAGATAACCACAACACCACTTCTACCACACAAATAGCATACATGTGTTGACTTCTTTTCAAACATGTGCTAACTTTAACACCCTCCCTTAAACTGAATATGCTAATATTCAGTTTATTACTGCGATTTTCAATTTGTTCATCGTCTTACATAGACGAACTCGGTCACAACTTTCATCTCTAGCTAGTTGGACATGCTCAACTATTTCACGTTGATTGGTACTTTAACCATCAACAAATACTCTTGGTTTTCTCTTAGGGATCCACTGACCTTTCCATTCGGGTCGTTCCTTGTATCTGTCATCCCCCAACAAGTGAGAACCGCAGCTCTTCTTCCTTACTTGTTGTATGACACAAAACCATCTTCCTCATTCTCATTCAGCCTACTTCACATGTAGGCCTGCCCTCCAAACAGTTCTCTTGAGCACTCTCCATAAACATCCAACCCCATAACCAATGTTGTACTCTTCGTCGTCTTCATATCCACATTGCCTTCACATAAGCAAGCTAACTCGTGCATTCTTCTTCACTCAATACATCTCCGCTAATCATCACATTCAACTCACAACTCATTACAATCAAACACAAACTCCCTACCATCAACTACAATTCTGCAACTAGCAAAATATGTCTTCTATTACTCCACCTGAACAATCATCTTCCACTGTCCCCTTATCTGATATCTAACCAAAACACCAACATTCATAAACACCTTCACCAACCTCTACAAGCTAACTGACCATACTGCTGCCATTACCATCCGAGTGCATCTCCTACCATCAGACTATATCACAAAAAACATCAACCACATCCTCCTGCCCTGGCTTACTTCTTCAACCTCTCTTACCAGTCACCACCCACTGCTCACTAACCATTCCTTCACTAACCATTATCCCCTGTCATCTTCATCTTGCTACACTTCACAACTCATCATCACATAACTGTGCACAGTGCACATACCAACAAGACATCTCCATCAACCACTCTCTGTTCCAAAGCAGCAGCAACTTCAAACACTACAGACAACATAACTTACCTCTGTCACACTCCTTACTGCACCGCTATTAACATCCACCGACTGCTCTACAAACAGTACATCCTCTGCATCTCCCTTTCTTCACCTCTACAGCAGCTCCATCTTCTGCCTGTCAACATTCACAACCTTGTCCATCTCTATTCAACCACAACATTAACCAAACAACCCTTAACAAACCTCCAACAACTACAAAACTTCAAACCCATCATCTTGCTTCACTGCATCACTTACATAGCAGTACTTCATCATCTCCACAAAATCTCAGCCATTTTCAACCACATGAACACTATGCCACACATATACCACAAGCCACTCCCACATATCAACAACTACCACACATATACCACCCCTCTGCCTGTCATACCACAGTAGTCTCCCATTTCATATACAACCATTCACATCCTCAACTACCTGCCATCTCCTTCATGCCACCAGAGAACTTCACCACCACCACTAACAGTGCCATACTCTTCTACACTGCATATTAAAAAAAACCTCAAAATAAAACTTCCACAAACAACTACTGCATTTTCTGCCTTCACAACCCCAACGTCTACTTCACATCAAAACTGCACACTTCCACTTCTCTGTAGCATCTCTCTTCACACTTGCTACTTCACATATCCAACAGACTTCACATACATCAACCCTAATAGCAAATACTTCCCACTCGCACTGCCTTGCAGCCATCCACCTCCCCCCTGCAAGCTCCTGCACAACAATCATCCCTTCTCTAAACTGCTGCACATCACCTCCATATCATTCATTTCACCACTACATTTCAACTGCTACATACATTAATCTGCCCCTGACCAACCTCTGGTAGCTCCATCTAAACCACTCCATCCATTCCATAACCTTCACTTACTACTCCATCTAAACCAACCTCTGACAGCAACCATCCAAACTGCCTCCACTTCATTCAAATCATATTGCCAACCGAACCGCACCCCACTGCAATACAAAATCGCCACATTACCTTCCTCCTCCAACTTGCAGTCGCCACCACGAAACCCATGGAAGCCAGAACCAACCACCGCCTCCCTCAATCGCAAACTACCTGCCACCGCAACCCTCGCCTGAAATTGCATAACCATCCTTCGCGATACCCCAAACTCGAACGCCTGAATCGAGCATTAACTTCGCGGCTCCATCCCCAAATTCGCAATCGAGACAACTTCCTCCTTGTAGCCAAATCGAAACCAAGAGAAAATCGCTTTTAATTTTTTTTTGAAGGGGAAAAATGACGTGGTTGCTCGAATTCCAGATTTAAAATCAAAGGCACTCGCGATCAAAATCAAGGATTACGGAGATTCGATGAGAGTTTTGAGTTGTTGCGATTCGAGGCAGTGGTGGGTGAATTCGCAGGCGATGTTTAGCGAAGCACGACGATTCGATTTTGTATTTGGATGGCGGAGTTGAGATGCGGTAAGTGTTTCTGGTCTTTGTTCAAGTTGCAGGTGCGGTGAATTTGGGGATGGAGGAGAGGTCTGGGTTCGGGTTGAAGGGGATATGTTGATCGAAGAAGGTGGATTGGAGTTCAAGTCTGAAGGGGATAGGCGATTTTTTTTTTTTGTAATATTCTCCATCTCTCCCCTAGCTCTGATACCATGTTGAAATTTGATTCAGAGAGAAGGAGAAAGATTAAACGTTAAAAGACTACATTGTTATTTCTTGTACCTTGAACGATAGGAAATACAAAGCTTTAAATAAGATAATAAAATAACAAACTACTCCTAAACTTAAGCCATTAAGATAACCACAACACCACTTCTACCACACAAATAGCATACATGTGTTGACTTCTTTTCAAACATGTGCTAACTTTAACAGTAGCAACCTCCGCAACCAAGCGTAGTCACCAGGAACATCTACGAGAATGTTTCTTTCATTCAGTGATTAAAACCAACTCGTCGATGACTTTATTTGGTGGTTTCTTTCATTCAGTGATTAAAAGCAACTCGTCGATGACTTTATTTTGTGGTTTCTTTCATTCAGTGATTAAAAGCAACTCGTCGATGACTTTATTTTGTGGTGGTAGGACTTAGAGATTTGTGGATGAATTGTGTTTAGGCTTAGATTTTTATTGGGGTTGAAAATATTAGGGGTAATCAAATGAACATTCGATAGATATATAATTGGTAGAGGTGAATACGAAGGCACGTGAAAATAAAAGGAGTGCAGTTCCTTTTTACTGATTTAAAATTTAATTTATTTTTGGTTTTATAGTTAAAGTTTTTTAGTTCAATTGATTAGTTAAAAAGAATTTTTTTGCTTCAAATTATCATTGAAAATATTAACGGTAATAGCATCAGTTTGCGCATAAGGGTCTTGTTTTCGCTTTTGGCTTTAGGTATCAAAACTCTTAGGACCGGCCCTGCCTAGAAGAAATCAACATGCATCTTTTCAATTTTATGTAATACTAAGCTAGGTAGATGATAAATGAGTAACCAGTATAAAATTATGGGTGTGATAGTGCCCTGAACGAGTTCTGCTCTTCCAGAAGTGGAAAGTAGATCACTGTCCCACTCTTCGAATTTCACAAACACTTATTAAGAAAAATTGTGCAATGAGATGCATGAATATAATCGCTTGATAAAGGCACCCCCAAGTACTTCACAAGAAGATTATCTTCATCCATCACCAATATAGATAGTAAATGATATTTATTAGGAACTTCAAAACTAAAATATACTTTAGATTTTGTCTGATTAATTTATAAACCCACTGTTCTAGCCAGTTACTTGAAGATAGTTGTCACGGTCATTGCATTAGAGTCAGTAGCAGTCAGAAAAACAATTACATCATTCGCATGAAGTAAATGGATAATAATAGGCTGAATAGATGAAAGTGTTTGCAACTGGTTTGTCAAATAAGCATCTTCCATAACAAGTGAAAAGTATTCCATAGCCACACAAAATATATAAGCTGAAAGTGGATCACCTTGACGTAATCCCCTATTTGAAGTGATAAATCCTTATGGAATTCCAACGATTAAAATGGAAAAAGTAGGAGTGATACACTCATAGATCAATTCTTCCGATGAATCAGGGAAGCTCATATTAAGTAGCATATAACAAACACCATATCATATGTTTTTTGCAAATCAATTTTAATGCATATTTTAGCTTTTCCTTTTTTCCTGAAATCTCTAACTAATTTGTGAGCAAGTAAAATATTTTCTCTAATATTCCTGTGTGGCACAAAACCAAACTGGTTTTCCAAAATAAGATGAGCAAGAATATGTTTTATTCTGCCACAAATAATTTCAGAGATTATTTTATATAGAACATTAGCACATGAAATAGGTCTATAATCTGAAATATTTTGTGGCTTAGCTTTTTTAGGGACCAAAATAATGAAATTGTGGTTCAGGCCTTTAGCCAGCTGTCCACTATGGAAAAATTAAGTGATTGCTGAATATAGCATGTGCTTCAATTCATCCCAGTGCAACTTGTAGAATTTTGATGAAAATCCGCAAGGGCCTGGGCTTTTGGACTCCTCAATAGGAAAAACTACATCTTTAATTTCAGATAGAGATACTGCCACTGATAAGAATCTTTTCCCTTCTTTATTTATCAGTTTTCTAGGTTTAACAGGTGGAAAATAACCACATGTTTGACCATTAAACATATGATGGTAGTAACTAATTGCTTGGTTGGTAATCCGCTGTTGATCATAAATGAGATGGCCTTTTGAGTCAACGAATGCATGTATTCTAGTTTTATGTTTTCTCATGGACATTTTGGCACAAAAAACTTTAAATTAGTATCACTAGCCTGTAACCAATCCATTTTGCTTTGCTGTTTGTGAAATTCATGCTGAGCTTTAATTGCCTGCATTTACTATAGCTGAATATGAAAAAAATTGTTGTAATAGTCCTCGGCCTTAGGATTCTCATCAGGTTGCATAAAAGATTTGTTATAATCATCTTCCAGTTGTTGCACAATATTTGATTTAACTCTTGTCTTATCCCATGCTTTAAGATTGTGCTTAGTCTGCTGCAAACATGAAATGAATTTATGCATTGCAATACCCCATGTAGTAGCTTCAAGTCCTTCTTTTAATATAGTCTGCATAACCATCATTTTGGCATCATGAATTAACATATCTAAACGGCCTACCGTTAGTCTGTTATTGACGAGTGATTAGTTGCAACAACAGTGGAGTATGGTCACTGTAGTGATCTAGCAAGCCAACAGTAAGCAATTTACGAAAAATGGTTAGTAATTCATAATTTGCTAGGACTTTGTCAATGCTTGTACCAACCCCTCTTCTTCTCCATGTGAATTTACATCCCTGCAAATTAGTTTCAACTAACCCACATTTTAGCATGCAATTTTTAAAATTAGAGATATAGGAGAAAGGGATAGGAAGACCCCTCCCCCAGTTTTATCTTTAGGACTTGAAGCGTTATTAAAATCTCCCACTACTAGCCATGACAATCCTATAGTAGAAGCATTCATGCATAAATGCTCCCATAATGTAGCTCTGTCCCGATAGAAACTGCTAGCATACAAAAAAGTGAGAACATATTGGAACCCCTCTTTATTTGACATAAGAGAAGTAATGTGTTGTTCACTTTTGTGAATGACTTCATAAGTCCACATTGCGGAATCAATTAATATTAAGATTCAACCTTTACATCCAAGATCATTATTTTGGATAATCTCCCATTGTCTTGGTAATAGAGACTGGAATCTTGATAAATTAGGAGTATCTAATTTATTCTCCAACAAACTCAATAATGAGAGTTTGTGGAGTGTTAGAAGAAGGAATACATGATACATTTTAGTAGCAGTATTCATTCCTTTGACGTTCCAAGACGTAATATTCATTTAATGGGTTCGAGCTCCTTGTTCTTTTCGGAGGAGCTATAGGTTTGTGAGTAGTCTTATAATGCTTCGAAATATAATTAGGATTTGTTGACACCACGTGGGAAACATTTTTGTGGACTTCTCTTTTTGGTTTTTCTTGAATTTTTGTTGCCATTCTCTACGAGCTGCTGATTGTCATCAAACACATTATCGGATAGGTTTGAATCACTATCCGTGTTACAATCTTCCACAATAACCTCCTCTGTATACTGTTTCGTTTTATTTGCAGATGAAGGTGGATTCGAAACAGGATCTGAAGAAGGTTGGCGGTATGAAGTACTCGAAGTAGAGGCTAGTGGAACTTCTTGCTCTTCGGTTAGACAAGTGAATGGATCTGAGGTTGAAACAGAAGGAGCTTGAGTGGTTTTAGCATGTATTTTTTTCTTTCCTCTGTCAATAAAAGATTCATGTACATTTGCTCTTCAGTTGTATCTTCATTTGGATGAACATTTGTATTGAACGAATAGCATTCACTTGTTAATTTTCTCTGTGATATTTTGTATGCACATGCACACACATACATGTATATAATTTCAACGCTAAGCCGTTTATTTTTCTCTATGATATTTTCTTTGTTCTTTGTTTCCGGTAGCCTAAATGTAACATCCGCCTTTTCGACCCTCGAAAGTCGACACTAATACATTCATGGTACTCACGTGTCGAGCATCCAAGTGTCGGAAAGGCGGCTTGTTGGGGAAAAAGAAAAGAAGAAGGAAGACAGATTCTCACAACAACGTGACTAGTAATATATAATACTAAACAAGTCTTTACAAAAGAAAAAGACTTTAATATACATACATAAATCAGAGTACAACATTAACTCATTATCAGCCTAGACAGTTATAACAACCTGTCCTTATAATTGCTGATAACTACAACAAGAACAAACAACGAAAGATGAAAGAAAATACTGTATAACGTCGGTTTAGAAAATCGCCGAAAAATTATGTAATAAAAATAACCGCAAACACACAGCATACAATTTTAGTACGCGGCGAGTACAGGTCGATCCGTAGAGAATTGAATTGATTTAAAATTCTACTCAATCAAATTAAACCAAATTTGAGATTGTTTAAAGCTAAGAGAAATGTTAAAACTAGCTAGAACAAGTAAATGTAAATATGAGATTAAAAGACAATTTAAAGGTAAATCCACTCTCATTCTCTCACATAAATCAACACAAAATCAATCTATGATCTCTCATTTTAATGTTAAGTGGAATTAGTGATGTATTTATCATAAGTATGGTCTATTTATGTTATTAATTAACATAACTTAAACCATCAAACTATAATACAACAACAAAAACCACTTGTTAATTGTCATGAAAATGAATATGAAACTAAAACAAAATCTATTTTAAGCATGATCTATTTACTATTTTTGATTAGTAACATGATCATCAAATTTTGATTCTATTTTAATTTCATGATCAAAATCAATTAGTTAAATAATGATGTAAGTTGTGTTTATATTTGAGTAATAATAGCCTATTTGTGATTACAACATAGGCTATCAAATTCATCCAATAAACTTACATCATAATCTAACTTTTCATAAAGCATAAAACGAGATCATAGGTAAGCAAATATGTTGAATATACATGAATTGGAGAGCTTCATTACCCCTAAATTGAAGGGGTTTAGCTACTCATTTTTGTTATTATTTCAACACATGTAGATTGCAACATTAAAAAAAACAAGAGAAGTAAGAGCAACTTAAAAGAAAAGAGAACTAAATAATTGCATAAAAATAGAGCTAAACTACTTGCATAAATGAAAGCTAACTACTAACATGAAAGGAAAAGAACATGTAAATAAAAATGAGCAAGAAAATAAAATAAGAACAAAGAAGAAATAAAAGAAAAAGAGGCTTAGGAAGCCATTTTATTTCATATAATTTTGAGGCTTACAACTTGCATGATATGATAAGTGATAAAGGTCCATTACATGAACATAAGAGGACTATTTATACATGCATAAAACCCTAATCAATATTTTAGGGGGCTTCCCAAAATACCTTTTAGGATGTGTGGCCACCAAGTTATCATTAGTATGAATTAATCCTCCATTAAATGTGCATGTGCTTTTAATTTCCACAAACTTGTACATTAACTCCTAATTGTAGATTAAGGTAACCGGGTAGGTGGAGTCCTCCATGATTTCATGAATCCGTTTATTTCCATCTTTATTTGCCTTCTTATCTTGTGCATGCATATTTCCTTGAAGACTTCTTCTAGTTCCATCCTAATTTCTACAAAACAACATCAAAATGTGCAAGTAAATTTTTCTCAAATTAAATATATGCATAAAATTATCATTTTACCCCCAAATTGATGTATGATGACTTGAAAGCATTTTTGAAATTTGGTTTTAAACATGTAAAAACACCAAATTATGACATTTATTTAAATAAAAGTATATTAAATATGAAAGTAAAAATATACACATTTATGTGCACATCAAATACCCACACACTTAGTTTTTTATTCGTCCTCGAATAAACTAAAACTAAGATAAATCCATTTTCATAGAAAACACGATTGCATAAGCGTATGCAACAAGCCGTTAAACCTCTAGGTGTCCTTAGTAGGACGAGTGTTGTCTCATGAGGGTTTTCAGCGGATACTACCCACAAAATCCAAATGCAACATGAAAAATTCCTGAATGTAAGATTTATTTATAAAGAGATGAATGCAAAATATTTACAAATAAAGAATTTACTTTTAAATTGACACGAATAAGTTAAATACCGGTTTCGGTTATCATAATGAAATTTTAGTCCTTTTACTAGTCAAAACTTTCAACAAAAATTAAGTTATCATCACAATTAGACTCGAGTTTGGCTAGTTGTTTCGATTGATAACATGGTGCAACTATGAAATGGATCCTTAGTTGATTATCAAAGTTTTTCAAAGTGGCATTTTTATTTCTTTTGAATGACAAATAGAATCAAATAAGTGAAAATAATGCTTGGATTTCAATTGCTTCCTCTTTCTATTTTTGAAAAGTGTTAACATTATTAATATTTACATACCGAACTCGGATAAACTGAGGCCAGATATACTGATCTGCCTTTCGGACTTACGTAAGAAGAGTACAGAGCGTGGCGAGTGTACACACTTGCGTATGAACACATGACTCTAGGTGGTTATTTTTATTAAATTTATTTACATACACCTAACTCAGATAAACTGAGGCCGGATATACCGATCATGCACTGCCTTTCGGGCTTACGTGAGAAGGGTACAGAGCATGGCGAGTGTACACACTTACATGTGAACACATGACTTTAGGTGTTTCTTATTTTCACAAAAACCAATTTTTTAATGTTTTTTTATGAAGAGAGAGTTTTACAAAATCATCTTAACACCATTTAACTTAGAAGATCAAAAACGTTATCGCATTTACTTTAAGTCAACCACTCTTTTAAACAAAGATTTACAATTAGGATATACTTCATAATCAACACCCATGAACCTTCCTATATACTAGTTAAAACATAGTGACTTGTAATCAAACTTTATTTTTATTTTTGTTGAAACAAATAAATTTTCAAAAATTTCGATTTAATAACCAAAACATATACTTATCCCATAGTGTTTCTCTAAAAGTAAATGCTAAAAAGATTTTTTTTTTGGGATTTTTTTAAGGTTTTGGTAAGAAAATTCAAAAAAATAAACCATGAAAAATCAAAAAAACGAAGATGAGACTCCCCCCAGACTTAATTTTGACCGTGTCCCCACAGTTAATGTATGATATAATGAGTGTAACGGGGAAAAATATGTACATATTTATAAAAGAGGGTTAACATTTCTTACTAGACGTGGTATGGCTCATGAAGAATCATGAGCTCCTCCTTTTGATTACTTGGCAATTCCATGTATGGTTTCAAGCGATGACCATTGACTTTGAAAATTATTCTATCCCTGGGGTTTTGTATTTCAATTGCACCGTGTGGAAAAACAGTTCGAACCACAAATGATCCGGTCCATCTTGATTTTAATTTCCCAGAGAATAAGTGAAGTCTAGAGTCATACAAAATAACTTTTTGGTTTGGCGAAACGTTTTTCTTAGAATTGACTTGTCATGAAAAAAATTTGTTCTTTCTTTGTAAATTTTTTCATTTTCATATGCGTCATTCCTAATCTCCTTTAATTCGTTGATTTACAATTTTTTGTTTTCGCCAGCTTTTTCAAGATCAAAGTTTAAGTCCTTAATTGCCCACAACGCTTTATGTTCGATTTCAATAGGTAAATGGCATGCTTTCCCATAAACTAAATGAAATGGAGACATCCCAAGGTTAGTTCTAAAAGCAGTTCGGTAAGCCCAAAGCGCGTCAGTCAATTTCTGAGACCAATCTTTTCGATTTTTATTAACAGTTTTCTCCCAAATTTGTTTTATTTATCGATTTGAAACTTCAACTTGGCCACCAGTTTGAGGATGATACGCAGTGGATAACTTGTGGGTTATCGAGTTTTCTTCATTAAAGTTTCAAAAAAACGATTGCAAAAATAAGTGTCGTTATCGCTTATTATTGTGCGAGGTGTGCCGAACCTCAAAAAGATGTTTTCTTTAAGGAATTTCACAACAATTCTATGGTCGTTTGTTTTACATGGAATGCCTTCGACCCATTTGGAGACATAATAAACATCAAGAAGAATGTACAAATTTCCGAAAGAAATGGGAAGCAGTCCCATAAAGTCAATACTCCAAACGTCAAAGATTTCAATCGTAAGAATGGGATTTAAAGGCATCATATTTCGTTGAGAAATTCTTCCTAACATTTGGCAACGATCGCAATTTTTACAAAATTCAAATGAGTCTTTGAAAAGAGTGGGCCGGTAAAAGCCACATTGAAGTACTTTTTTAGCAGTTTATCGAGGACCAAAGTGACCACCGCACTCTTGATCATGACAGAATGAAAGAACACTTTTGATTTCAGAATCCGAGGTGCAACGTCGAATGATTTGGTCGGAACAGTATTTAAACAAGTATGGATCATCCCAATAGAAGTATTTGACTTGGAAAAGAAATTTATATTTATCTTGTTTCGACCAAAATGAAAGAGTTTCCTTAGTGACTAAATAGCTCACTATGTCTGGATACCATGGATCGATAGAAACAGAAAGGAGTTGTTCGTCGGGAAAGTTCTCGTTGATCGGTAAAGGAGATAGTGCGTTTGGGAGACACGACAGATGATCATCGATGACATTGTCGGATCAATTTTTGTCTTTTATCGTGAGGTCAAATTCTTGGAGTAGAAGGATCCAACGGATCAAACGAGACTTAGCATCATTTTTAGCAAAAAGGTATCTAAAAGAGGAGTGGTCAGTGTAAACCATAACGTGTGAGCCAATCAAATAAGGTCGGAATTTTTCGAGCGCAAAGATTACTACTAGAAGCTCTTTTTCAATGGTCATGTAATTCAGTTGAGCATTGTTAAGAGTCATACTAGCGTAGTAGGTTACATGAAGGATTTTTTTTGATGCATTGTCCTAAGACAGCACTAACTTTGAAGTTAGAAGCGTCACACATTATTTCAAATGGAAGATCCCAACTGGGTGAACAAATGATGGGAGTAGAAATGAGTTCGTTTTTGAGACGTTCGAAAGCAGAAACACAATCAAAATTGAAATCAAATGGAACGTCTTTTCCAAGTAGAATCGTAAGAGGTCGAGCAATTTTACTGAAATCCTTCACAAAACGTCGATAAAACCAACGTGTCTAAGGAATGAACGAATGTCTTTGACAGATTTGGAAATGGGTAGATTCGCAATTACGTCAACTTTAGCTTTATCTACCTTAATGCCTTTGTTTGAAATGACATGCCTAAGGACGATGCCGTGTTTGACCATGAAGTGGCATTTTTCCCAATTTAACGTTAAGTGTTTGTCCTTGCATCGTTTAAGAACCAACTCAAGATGGTGTAAGCACTCGAAAAAAGAGTTTTCAAAGATAGAAAAATCATCCATAAACACTTCAAGAAAGCATTCGATCATATCAGATGAGATGCTGACCATGCATCTTTGAAACGTAGAAGGAGCTTTGCAAAGGCCAAAAGCCATACGTCGATATGCGAAAGTGCAAAAGGGACACGTGAAAGTCGTTTCTCTTGATCTTCGGGAGTGATTGGAATTTGGTTATAGTCGGAATAACCATCAAAAAAGCAATAGAATTCGTGACTGGCTAAATGTTCAAGTATTTGGTCAATGAAAGGAAGAGGAAAGTGATCGTTGCGTGTTGCAGCATTTAATTTTCAATAATCAATGCAAACACGCCAACCTGTTTGAGTACGAGTTGGAATGAGTTCGTTAGAATCGTTTTTGATAACGGTGAGTCTAGACTTTTTCAGCACGACATGAATTGGACTAACCCATGAACTATCAGAGATTGGGTATATCATTCCGTTATCGAGAAGTTTAAGAATTTCATCACGAACCACATCCTTCATTTTTGGATTAAGCCTTCGTTGCGCATCACGAAGAGGATTGGCATCGTCGATTAAATGGATGCAATGTTGAACAAGAGTGGGACTAATTCCCTTTATATAGGTGATCGACCATCCAATTGCTTCTTTGTTTTTTGAAAGGAGGGAATGAATGGAAGCTTCTTGATCAAAAGAGAGAGATGAAGGGATTATGACGAGAAACGTTTAGAGGTCACCTAAGTATGCGTACTTAAGGTGATCGAGAAGGGGTTTGAGGTTCAACTTTAGAGGTTTCTCAATCAAAGAATTAGGTTGAGATTCGGACTCAACTGGAAGCGATTCAAATGGGAGCATGTGTTCAATCTCATTGGATGTTTCATGAAACAATTTTTCATACTATGCCTTGCGCTCTCGTTAAGGTCAATCATCTCGTTTTCGAAGTTTTCGTAAATTGCACTAACTTCCAACATTTGTCACATGGTTCATTCGATTGGTTTTCAAGATTGAAAATGTTAAGATCCAAAGTCATGTTTCCAAAAGAAATTTTCATTGAACCATTGCGATAATTGATTAAGGAATTTTAGGTAGCTAAGAATGGTCGGCCCGATATCAAAGGGATTTGACTCATAGGGTTGGTCACAGGTTGTGTTTCGAGAATGATAAAATCAACGGGGAATATGAATTGCCCAACTCTAATGAGCACGTCCTCAATTTCTCCCACAGGCTTCTTAATGGAACGATCAACGAATTGAAGCGTGGCTTTTGTTGGTTTAAGCTCACCTAATCCTAATTGTTTATGCACGGAGTACGGAATCAAATTGACACTTGCGCCTAAGTCTATCAAGCATTTGTTAATCGTCTTGTCTCTAATTGTACATGAGATCGTGGGGCAGCCAGGATCTTCGTATTTGACGGGAATTGATTGGGACAAGACTTCGCTAAGTCCAGCGGCTAAAAAAACTTTCTTAGGTACATGGGTGTGTCATTTTTAGGTACACAAGTCCTTGAGAAATTTAGCGTAAGTTGAAACTTGCCGAATGATATCAAGAAGCGGGATGTTAACTTTGACTTGTTTAAAAATTATGAACATCTTTTCCATTTGGTCAGAGTGTTTCTTGGGTCAAAGACAATGTGGAAATGGAACACGATACTCAGTAGGAGGGTCTACTTGAGTAGAAGAAGAATTTGGATTATAGTTTGATTCGATGTTTGGTTCCACGTTTTGTTCAGAATCGTTTGTTGTTTTAGAAGTGTCGAGAGGGGTTTCTAGTAAATCCTTTGGATTAACGACTTGATTATCGATTTGTTTACCGGAATGCAAAGTTGTGATAGCATTCATTTGGGTTACGTTCTTGAACAACATGAGCTTGATTTGAATTTGTGTTTTGATTTTTGGGATTTGGAACTGGCTGACTTGGGAATGTGCTTCATTCACGTTCACTCACGGACGAGGCTAATTGACTCATTTGCATTTCAAATTTAGTGATAGACTGACTCGTATTCTGCATATATGAGGTCAATAAATTTTGCAAATTGTTGTTTGATTGGAGGCTTTGAGTAGTTGCTTTATCCATTGTTTCAAGACTTTTTTCAAGTTAACTTAAATGTTTACCGTCTTGGGGAGAGGGAGCAAAAGATTGTTGCAGTTGATTTTGAGACGGACCCGCAAAGTTTTATTGAAAATGATTGGGCTGAAAGGGAGGATTTTAAGTGTTATTCAGGAATGCTTGAAAATTGGGAAGAACCAAATTCATGTTGGAATTGTATTGGTTACAAGCAAAGTTTGGATGATTTTTCCAACCAGGATTGTACGTTGGAGAAAACAGGTCATTTTTAACCTTGTTGAAAGCGTTGAGTTGTTCGACAGAATCAGGGCATTGATCGGCTATGTGACTCGGATCATTGCATTTATAACACTTGGGTTGGGAAGCTTGGTTCATTTGGTTCGATGATAAAACGTTGTCGAATTTATTAATCATTGTATCGATTTTAGCTTCCAAAGCCAAAGATGATCCCATCGAGTGTGCGCTCGATCGTGAGTAAATTGATTTTTTGTTAGAATGTTCCCATTGGGGCGATTTTTCGGCTAGGTTTTCAAGAAATTTCCAAGCATCATCGTGATGTTAGGCAAGAAAGTTGTCTTGGCACATTGATTCAAGCATGGTTCGTGAGTTGTTTTCGAGTCCATCGTATAAGATTTGGCAAAGCATCCATTTTTCGAAGTTATTGTGTGGAAATTTTATCAAGTGCTCTTTAAATATTTCAAAATATTTTCCGAATGGTTCTCCCTTGAATTGATGAAAATTTATGATTTTGTTTCGGATTTTAGTTGTTTTTTCCAAGGGGTAGAACTTTTTTAAGAAAACTTTAACGTATTCTTCCCAAGTTTTAATCGAGTTTGATGGTAAGCTATACAACCATTTTTCAGCATAATCTATAAGAGAAAATGAAATTAATTGAAGTTTGATTCCGTCATCAGAAAGTTGTTGGAGTTTCATGGTTGCGCAAACTTGTTCGAATTTCGTTAAGAAAATGTATGGGTCATCATGTTCAAAATTGCCAAATTTTGGAAGTGTGGCAATATGGTTTGAGTGAATTTCAAAATGGTTACCCGTTGGGGCGGGTAGCATGAAACAAGAAGGAATAGAAACTTTATCGAAAAAGATTCTATCCATAAGAGTTCGAGGGGCGTTCTCGTTCGCCATTTTAGGAGGGTCATTTGTTCGAGTTAAACGATTCGTTGTTGCGTCACGAGTCCAAGTGTTCGTTGTTGTGTCATGAGTCCAAGTACTTATGCACAATTAAAAGTCGAGAAGAGAAAGAAGTTAGAATTGAATTTAAGAGAAAGAAGCAAAGTTTAGAAAATGAAGTGAGAAATTGTTTGTTTGTTTTTTTATATTTTTTTAAGCGAAAATATATACCAAAAAATATTATTTTTAAAAAGAGAGATTTTTTTTGGATTTTCAAAACAAATTTTTTATATATGTGCTTTTTTTTTAGTTTTTTGAAAAGATTATATTTTTTTGGATTTTTCTTTTTCCAAAAAAAAGGAAACTTAAGTAAAATAATTTGGATTTTTGATTTTGATCGAAAAATTCAAAGGAAAAGATTTAAAAAAAAATTAAGTTAAGTTAAATTTATAATCTTTTTTTAGTTTTGGATTTAGAATTTTTTTTTAAAATATGCATGAACTAATGCAACTAAATAAATGTAAGGACTTAATTACAAATTTTCTGTCCTTAGTAGCTCCTAACTCAAAATTGTATAATCACACTTTGTCTTAATCCAATAAGATAGTTCTCAGCTAGGTAACGGATAGGAGTTATCGGTGCACCACGAATTACTGTAGCAATGCAATCGAAGTTTTAAGTACCTTCAGAGAAACAATCAGTATAATATTTATGAATCATTGTAATATTTATAACTAATTATTGCTCTGCCGTAGCCTAGACACCAAGAAGATAAATTGTTCAAAGAAGACAATTTGTTAAGATACAATTAAGTCCTAGGTGAGCTCGCGACTCCCTTAAGTCAAATGTCTAACCGTTATTATTAGCAAATTATAAAATGTAATGCAATTTGTGAGCCAAGGAAAGGGTGATGAAATCCCCCACCTTATGTGGATTTGGGTGTTGCCTTTAGAAAATAAAAATAAGATGAGATGAATGCAAAACTGTAATTAAAAGTGTATTAACAATGCAACTATGAATGAAATTTGTTTTTGTTTTTGAAATTTGTTTTTAAAATGCAAGCACCCAACAGAGTGTGCAGAATTATTGGCAAATTTTATTTTGAAGCGATGATTTTTTTTATAAGCAAGCAAGCAAAACAATTTTTTTAGCAAGCAAGTCTCCTGCTGAATTTCTGCTTTTGCAACCTGAAAACTTGAACAAGATTTATATATATATATATGTATGTAGTTATATCAAGGAAGAAACTTAAAAAATGAAAACAAAACAAGTTTTTTTTCATCAAGAAAGAACTAGAACAAAACAAATGAAAACAAAACAAACTGAAAATCGTTGTTTTGTTTTTTTCTTTTTTTTAAAGAGAAGAAAAACTTAAAGCTTTAACAAATTAAATAAATAAAAAGAAGAAAAAGGAAAAAAAACTCAAAGCACAGCCCGGCCCAATTCATTAAATAACAGCTTCACCACTTCGCAATTTCAAAACAATGAATTATTTATCTAATAAATCCACTTCGTAAATTACTTTGCAAATTCGATTTCCTCACAAATCCAGAAATCGAAATTCCCTAAACCATTTCGCAAATCCGAAACCGAATCGGAAATTGAAAATTGCGGTCTCGGTTTCTTGTGTGAGGCGGTCGAATAATTTAGACGAGATTTGGGTGCTACGATTTTTGGTTAGGGAAGTGCTGCAGAGGAGTATTTGTGGGTTTTAGGGGATTGGTGATCGTTGCAGGTCTGTCGATTGGAGTGCGGTAGGGTGAAATTGGGGTTGCGGTGAGGTGGAATGATGTTGGGGGCAGTGGAGCTGCTGGAGTTTGCTGTGTAGATGGAAGACAGGGGATTGATGAGGTTCTGGTTGGAAGAGGGTGTGGTGGGGATTTATTGTTTGTTGATGAAGTGTTGGTTGCAGATGGCAATGATGACAATTATATGCAGTGATGGCAATGATGATGGATGTATGCATGCAGTTGTCGTGTTGGAAGTTGCTGTGTAGTGTTTGTACAGGGAAGAGGCAGTGGGATGTTGAAGTACAGGCAGCAGTTTGTATGTGGACTCGTATGCGATGGTGGATGTTGATGGTGGTTTTTCTGCAGGGATGTGGTGAGTTGTGTAGGAGAATGTGTTGTATTGGTGATATGGATAGTGAAAATTGGGATGGGTTTGATGGCAGGAGGATGAAAATGCAATCAGATGAAGTGCTGGTGACAGAGATGTTTGTTGGTATGCAGAAGTGAGTTTGGACAGAGGCAAGTTTGGACAGAGGGAAGAGGAAGTGGGTGTGCTATGGTAAGAAGGGCAGAGGTAAGTAGTGTTCGTGAGAGATGATGGTATGTGCTGAGGTGGTTGATGAAGTTAGGCGGTATGGTAGTAGAGCTGTTGTGGAGGAACTAGTAAGAAGTGCAAAGGTCACTACACGAAAAACTATTTTTAGTTGCATTAATTGGTGGCGTTTTAAATTTTGTGCAACTGTTGGTAATTTTACAATATAAAAATAAACAAAGAAACGCGGCTAATTCTCCCGCCAGTAATTCATGGAATTTTTTGCTAAAGTTTTTTGTGGCCGCTCAAATTTCCTTTACCACTTTTTCTTCTTCTCAAACTACTCCACTTAAAAAAATTATTCGTCTCTAACCTAAAATCATGCCGCTGCTTGATGGAAATGCCCACTGCCATCGAAAAATTTATTCACTTCGGCCAATTAATTCAATGTCGCAATCAAAAACCGGCCACATTTCAACCTCGCCGTCATCCAAAAGCTTATAGCACCCGCCTGGAGTTTTAACGCTTTCGCTTGAGGAATAATCGCTTGAGATTGAAAGCCGCCGCCGTCGTGATCTGAAATTCGAAGATATCATCAATGGGAAATCGCTTAGTTGGAGATGCGGTCCTAGCCAGAAGATTGTCGTCGAGATCTGAATGATGTTGCTCGTGTCTTATCGAAGTTCGTTGTTCCAAAGACACTACTACAAAACAGGCCATTTGCATCGCCTCAATTGAATCGGTTGAAGTAAAAACTGATGCAAATAGAACTATTTGCATCAGTTCTATCT
Organism: Allium fistulosum; assembly: GCA_030737815.1. NCBI lineage: Eukaryota > Viridiplantae > Streptophyta > Magnoliopsida > Asparagales > Amaryllidaceae > Allium > Allium fistulosum. The sequence goes on from CM060901.1 coordinate 1,615,635,444, forward strand.
TAATAACCGATGCAATTGGTACGTGGAAAGCAATAGGTCATAAAAAATCAAATTTGCATCAGTTATCACCAACATCCGATGCAAATAGTTTCAATTCCCGCCATCTCAAATTTCTGTGCCACTTATTTCCCATTAGTTTCTTTTAGGATTTCGCCTCCTCCAAAACAAAAAAAAGAACCCTAGAAATTATTTTCACCGCTTCTCATTACACAAAATCAAAAAGGCAAAGAAAAACAACAACAAAAACAATTACAGAATCGGAGATTGGTTTTCAGTTCCGGATCTTATGAAGTTTGTCTCGGTGTGGAAGGAACTGCTCGCATGATTCGAGGATTTTTAAGGACTCCTTCCAGTTGTTTTTAAACACTTCGGTTAGGAAGGTTTCGGTCTGCTTGATGAGGTTCTCTTCTATGCAGGATTCTGTCATTTTGAGGTGCTCGGAGGCGCAGCGTAAGTGTTTACTTTGAATTTTATGTCATAGCAGAATTTAGCGATGAGTTCGTTGGCTTTTGGACCGCCTGGAAGATCGTTGAGGTGGAGGAGGCAGTTGCTTTTGCCGTCTTCGCTTTTGAATTCGTTTATCATTGTTTGTAGGACTTCACGCCTGCTCAGCAATGGGAACTGCAAATGAGGTCAGTATGTGGTTTTTGTTACATAGAATGAAGTAAACTTGGATGGAAAATTTCTTCAAATTTGTCACTTTCAGCCAAGAATAACTGACACATATCATTTTCTAAACTTATTACAAACTTAAATCACTTGCTAGAACGATTTGAAATCAAGTCAGTGTAATTATTTTAGCTAGTTGGTAATTAATGGGATATGATCATATGCTTTGATAAAGAAACATTAAACATTATATAGATCAAGTTCAGACGAATGTTTTCCTAATGTTGTTTTGAACCGGAGCAAGTGATCCTGCACGGTTGCTTGCAGCTGGGTGTTATTGTGGTAATTGACAATGTGAAGTTATGGTTGTTGAACAGTGAGGCAAAAGTGTTGATGGGTAGTTGGATGACTGTTGAATGCGAGGATTATGGTCCGGTAAATGCAGAAGTTTGGAAGGTTGCCGAGTGGTTTTAGGAGATGAAAAGGATTTGGGTTTCTGTAGTGGATATGTGTGCAGTGGATAGTGGGTCTGGTTCAGTGATGAGTTTGTCTCGGTGGTTATGTAGCACAGTGGAGGCTGATGGGTTTGTTTGTAGATGTATGTGTATGTGGTAGGGTTACTGTGGCGGTTTGTGGCTCTGATTGAAGAAAATGCAAGCTTAGCAGTGGGGTAACAATCTTAGCAGCCTTACAACAGTCAACTGTTTAACAAAAACCAGGCAGTGGCAATCAAGGTAACAATCAGTGCAAACATATAGAGGTCACACACTAGAAGTATGGGGCCTAAAATGGTCAAACTCTAGTCGACAATTGGAAGTGGAGGCAATGACGACCTTTTGCACAAATGGGACATTTCCATGTCATCGTCGAATGCGCCCCGAAACCAAAACCAATACATGCACAGATTTGATGATCACAATGCAGCAGTGAAGGCCTTAGTTTGGTGCCCTTTTGAGAGCAACTTATTGGCTTCTGGAGGTGGTGCAAACGATAAATGTATCAAGTTCTGGAACATATGCATGCTGATATACTTTGCTTCGTTGATATGCAGGCTGATGATGCGTTCGAGTAGGCTTAAAAGCTAAGTATTCCAACATTATTTATCTTTGATTCTATCTTATATTATAATTAGTATTTATATTATAGTTCGAATGTCTGGTTTATTTACTTTGGTTACATCTCTCGTAGTAGTTCTATGTTTAGGTTTTATTTGCCATTTTTTGCATTTTTGTCTGATGATTGTTTTAAGTTCATATGTCTAGGTAGCCTTAATTAATTGTAGTTGTTTTAGGTTCTATGGACTTACTTGGTAGCCTTAATTAATTGTAGCTGGCATAGATGTATATAATGCATATTTCAAGTAGGCACCACCACCATCTATGTATAGCCATTTCAAGTAGGTTTTATGTTCAATATAATCCAAAAAAACTGATTACAATATTTTGTTAAAACCATTTCAAGTAGGTTTTATGAAGGTCCTGTCCTTAATTGTTGGAGGCCTTCATAAACTTATTACTGTGAATACTTGGCTTATATCACTGGTATAAACTATGCACTGTCTATTCAATTATCTCAAGAATGTTACACTCCTTTTTGTGATCACCTGCCATTTTGTTTCATTCCAGCTAATCATATGAAGATTAATCTGAAGGGTTCAGGTTATTGGTTCATGTGTCTTATTTTTCATGCAGACTTGAAATGGAATTTTCTATAAAGGTTGTGATGACATATAGTTTATAAGATATATTTCCATTGTAATTGTCTTGACAGAATGTATTTAGCAGACGGTTTACTATTGATGTAATCACATGTTAGTTTCATGAGAGATGTCCTTTGAGACTTTTACACACTTTAATCTAAATATAATGTCATTATTGCCCCATTTTAAGCAATTTTATATTTTGTCTTCATTCCATTCTCTTCAATATTGTTTTTTATTTATACATTTTGCTCATTCTATTTTGGCATGGCTTGTTCTTTACCTGAGATGTGAATTTTCATTGCCTGCGATTACGGTCTGTTCATATTTAAAGAGATAATATGCATTACTTTCTTTATTTTAGGTAGTTGAATAAAGAATGATGGAGTATTACAAGTATGAGTTATGGAATTATGTCATCCACTTAAATTCTTCTCTCCATCCATGATGTATTTACTCAAGTGTGACGTGTCAAGGTAATATTTTTACAAATTTTTTGCCAAGTTTGTTTTTTGTTCAAATACTGCAAACTAGGGGGTATGCTTCTATGATGTACCATATATCTTTAGTATAGGTGATTGTTTATATACCTTCTCAATTTAGCAGATGCAAACTAGGGGGTATGCTTCTATGTTGCTGAAATGGTTTGCTGAAATCGAAGAAGTGCTGTGAAGTGGTGGTGACAGTTTTTTTTTGAAGATGATGTGTTGAAGGTATCAGTCTGGTGATGAAGCTGTGGATTTTGAACTGATGGCAATTTGGTATAGAAGGGGGTTGGGTGGGCAGTGCTGATGTCAATGTGCAGTTATGTTGTAGAAGATGAATAAGGTATCGGTTTGGTATAAATTGTTGTATTTGATGATGGTCAGGTGATTCAGGTGCAGTATGCAATTAATAAAGCAGAACCGGGTAATAATTTGCTATATCGCATTGTCTATCTGAATAATAAAATGAAATTGTACATGATTTTATTTTCTCTTACATGAGTATATGATTAAGCACTATGTTCTTAATCTACAAAATACAATTAATAAAGTAGAACCGGGTAATTGTTAGCTATATTTTTCCCTTGTAATTTGCTATATCGCATTGTCTATCTGAATAATAAAATGAAATTGTACATGATTTGATTTTCTCTTACATGAGTAGATATAACAAAACATACAAATCTGAGTACGAATGTTATGAATTGAACTCCATAATTGTTATAGAAACTTATTTTGATGATTTATATAAGTTAGAAAATGACAACCCTTTAATATAAACTCGGGTTTTATATGTTATTCAAATGGCACTTACTGCATGAATACAAATAATAGTAACTTGTTTCTACAAATATGGTGGCATATATACCACAGCTAGTGCATGAGTTGAGAATTTTCTGACTGTCATAATTTATAAAAGGGAACATTTGGTTTATATTTAGTAACATTCACAGTTCTACCAACACCTATCTCTGCTGCAAGTTTCAACCCTTCTAAGGTAGCTTTCAGAATTGAAAATAATCCAAAATATTTAGAATATTTTTTCCATTTTCTATTTGAATGACTGACAAATTATTCTGCTTGTTTGTTTCAGGATCCAGTGAGGTTTGTTCTAGCATCAGAGATCGGAACACTTCTCCTCGTGTCTCTTATTGTACTTCGAATATATCTGGTACCTTGCATTTAAATTACACATTAATATGAGATATATTTGTTAATGAGAATAATGTAATTAATTATGTTTCATATGAAACAGGGATGGAGTTATGTTCATGACAGGCTATTATCAGCAGTAATTCCATATGAAGAAAGTTAAATTCTTTTAGTAGTTAAGTTATCTTATTTTTATTAAAATAGTTTCATACGAGCAATGTATTTATTTGCAATCTACCCTTTTTTTAATCAAAGTTTCTTATATGAACCATTAGAGCCACGCAAAAAACTATGTTCTTTTTACCCTGAACCCACTTACTGTATTGTTTCTTTCATTACTATTTCATGTTTTATGTTTTGTACATTCTAATCTATACTAACTACTATGTCCACTTATGCAGCAGTTTGGAGGGTGGCAGTGAATGATGGTTGTATCAGTGGTGTGTTCGATGGTCTGGAGGGTGGCAGTCTGTGTCGAAGAAGCAGTAGATGCCTTCTGTTGTAACTATTTTACAATCATCTTCTTTTTACTCTTTCTTGCAACTTGCATTAACAATATTGATGGTCCGTAACATTTTTGATCATGTTTGTTTCCTTAGTTTGTTACCTATTATGTGTCTAGGATTTTTTACCACCACTCCAAGTAAAATAGTTACCAATATATTGTGATTCTTGTAGCCTACGGTTGCAACTGCCTTGTAAAAGTCACCATTTGCATTCTTGTTGTTGTCATTAAGCCCGGTTCTGCCAATATCAAGTGGTATACAATTAAAATCACAAGTGATTATCCATGGAATATTTATATTATTACATGCATCTTTTATACAGGCCCACCTTCTTGTCTTTGTACATCAGTATGCAGTCCATATATCACTGTGATAATAATTCTCAATCCTCCTTTATTTTGTAATAGCGATGATATAGCTTGATTGTTGTTGAAGAATATGCTGCTACACCATATGCTAAGGTCCCAGAGTATGATCAGTTTGCTCTTGTTATCCATTTCTTCAGGGTAAGCATAAGCCCACTATGGTTTAATACTTTTAATATAAGTATGAATAGTATTCTCTTCTGGTTTCTATTCGAGTAAACTAACAAAAATAGGGCTGAGTCTGTATATGTGCTTAGCTTCGTCATATTTTTTGATAAGGGAGTCAATCCTCCTTATGTTCCATATTAGCAACGTCATTTAATTCTTAGTATTTTAATTTCCCTTAGTTCTAGAGTTGCTAAGGAATTCACTCACTTTACCCCTTTTGTTTCGATTTGTGAAGCCAAGTTAATCCATGCTGGATCATCAATGACTTGACTAGAGGTTGCTTTAAATTCAAACGCTTCTCCTCGGATTTGAGTCTCCTAATAGGTATGCTTGGCATTTGTGCATTCTTTGCTTTTCCAATATGCTTGCTTACTTCATTTACGCGGTTTGCCTTTGGGCTTATGTTTATTTTACTGTAATTTTTGTTGTTGCCATTATGTTTTATGCTATTGATAGTTGGCAGAAGGAGGAAGACTTGATAGTTGGCAGTTTCAGACAAAAATTTTTGCTGTTGTGAATGTTGACTGTAGTAGTGATGTTGATTGCAGTGAAGGGTGGTTATGAGGTACAGGGATGTGGAGATATGTATGAAGATGTTTGAGTGCAATGTTGTTGGTGGTTTGAACTGTTGTGAAACAGGTTGGTAATGTGGAAGAGATTCGAGGTGAAGCAGGTTGAAAGGCAGTGTGTTTGTGAAGTGGTGGATTGTATGGTTTGAAATGGGAATGTAGCAGTGGTAAGGATGATAGGCAGTAAACCGTGCAGTGGTGAAATGATGGTATGGGTAGAATGCAGAGGTGATGATGTTTTGTTATTTGCTGTTGGATGAGGAGAAATAGTGATAACGGCAATTGGTTGAGAAGGAATTGGTTGATGGTTGCACAGTTCGATGTATCCACACTTATTTTGCATAGATTATTAACGTTGTAATTGATATATGCTTATTTTGGTATTATGTTATTCAGTTTGTATTTGCCATCAAATTTAATTTTGAATGATTGTAATATTGCATGCAATAATTGTTTGTTATAATCAATAATATATATAGTCTATTTGAGTACTGTAATAATGGTTTTTGAGAATGACTTTTTTGCATCAGGTATAAATAGTTGATGCAATAGAGGGATTAGTTGCATCGGTTGTTATAAAAAACCGATGCAATAGTGGGATTACTTTGCATCGGTTTTTAACAACAACCTATGCAACAAGTTCCTTTGTTGCATCGGTTTTCATTACAACCAATGCAATATGGGGTTGTGTCCAAGCAACCAACCATGATATTTTGCATCAGTTGTTAGTAATAACCGATGCAAAAAGAACCTTTTTGCATCGGTTTCAGAACTGATGCAAAAGTGTTAAGCCTATTGCATCGGTTGCATATGCATCGGTTGTTGAACTGATGCAAAAGGGGGGTAAACAACCGATGAAAATGGCATGTTTTGTAGTAGTGAGATGTGATGTGACGCTGCTTGAATATGAAGCCGATTAGATGTGGTTGTGGCTGGAGTTCGCTAAAAATCGTCATCTCCGTGTTTGGATCTCACCACCTTGCTACTATAGTTGCCAATAACGATGGAGAAGAAGTGGAGGTGTGCCGAACCATCGTCTAAATGTTAATGTGCAGGTTTGCCAATTATAGGAAAGTTATAAATTCTTGATCATGTTTTAGTTTATGTTGTTATTACGCTATGATTTTTTTTTCTTCAGTTGTTGGGTAGTTTCAGCCTGTAGAAAGGTTACCATTCATCCAAAATTGATATAAGGGAATCGGGAAGGATTCATTTATATTAAGTTGGTTTGTGAGTATATTTACTGCATAGGATTTTTTTAGTTAACAGAGTATATCTACCATTGTAAGTCTAATAGTTTGTCTACCATTGTAATTCTAACTATTTTAAGTTACGTAGAGTGCAGGGTTGTATTAAAAATACAATAACCATTGATTTAGCTATAAAATAAAATAACTTTAAAGCCAAGCATATTGATTTTTAAAGAGGAATGAATGCAAACACATGTCATATGATCATGTTATTTTTTCTACCGAAGGATATATTTTGACTTTTTATATTTTAGAATGTTAGTTTATATGTTTGTTCACATGAGGATAAGAGTAGATGGTTTTTGTTTTAATGGCCATTATGGTGACATGCCCATATCATAACACTAATCATAAGGTCACACATAACCCTTTTTTATAAATAAAATGATATATAGCTTATTTGAAGCAATCAACGTCTTAAAGTATGGCGAAGAACTATTGTTGCCTCTAATAATTATATTACTATATTATTGCCATCAATTTTGAATCTAGCTACTAAGTTCGTTCTTCTTCATTTATTTGCAGTTACTAAAATAATGGATGCTTCGGTGTTGACATGTTGGCCCATGATTTTCCAAAAGAAGGTATAATATGTTGCCCAGCATATCATAGTTTATATCAAGTATGGTTATGATTCATGCATACAAAGACGTCCATGTAAAGTCTATAAATGCTTTTCAGCAGGTAGCAGGCTGAAAAATTCTTCGAAAGGGTATTCATCATACCATCATCAGTTGCCATGTAATGTCTTATAGAGCATCATAGCTACTGCAGTTTCTAGATCAAAATCAAGTAGGTTTCCCTGTTGAAAAATGTTTTCACAATGTTGGGTATGATTATAGTTTTCAATTTCTCTTTTTGAGAAGATATAATTTGATTCGGTGTCCAATATTTATCATACTCTGATGAACAATAATGATTCATCATTTTTTCACTTTCAAACAAATCTTTGTTTCCATAATTATAACTATTATATAGTATTTTATTTGATAAATAATGAAGTTAGCAATAACTGAAATCTCTGATGCTGAGATGCCTACTTCTTTTCTGAGCAGTGACCAAAAGCCTTACATCCTAAAGTTTACAGTATGATAGCAGCAACGGGTCTCCTAAGCATGATGGATGAACGATGGAAGCAGTGGGTCCCAGCACGATGGACTTGAATGACGGGGCAGCAGTGGGTCTCCCTAAGGTTTTACTCTCATTTTCTTCTTTTTTGCTCCAGTAATGATTAAAAGGTAACCTTTTAGTCTATTTTACAGTTCACGCTTCATCTTTTTTATTGAGTAAATTATGCTTCATCTTACTGTTGAATATGATTGTCTTGATTAATTCCAGTTAGTTTTGATGTTCAGGAGTTGAAATTTGATCTATCTGTCCTTCTCCCAAATGTGTTGCTCAACTGTTTGTACTCTGATGAACAATAATGATGTATCATTTTTTCACTTTCAAACAAATCTTTGTTTCCATAATTATAATTGTTATACGGTATTTGATTTGATAAATCATTAGATCCTTTTTTTTGTTCCTTAGTTTTATGTTAAGTCTATAAAAATGCGTGATTTCTATTTCAGTTCTGCAACTCATGAGTCATGACAAAGACATTGATGTTCTGTTATACAACTTGATCAAAACATCAATGTCATTTTGTTCATGGATTCCCTATGAATAATTATCCTTTGTTGTTAAATAAGCAAGCTGTGTATAGGAACATATTTTAATTGCTCCAGTTATATCATTCCCTTAAATCACCATTAACAAATTATTAGAGATTGGCATCTATAATTAGAAAACAAGTCATAATACATGAAAAGTGGAGGTGGAAACATGCTATTATATATATTTTGTAATATTTTAGTCACATATACACAGCAATAAATGTTTTCTAAGCACATGTTGACATGTCCATTATTCATTACATAGCTAATACTTATATTAGATGGTGAATACGTGCAATATTTATGATTGCATCAACCATATTTATGTCTTCATTGAATTCATGCATCTGTTAATTGTCATAGCATGTGCAAACTCAATGTAACATTAAACCCTGATCATGACCATATCCAATTTATTTATTATCCATTCATTTACAAAACTTGTCCACGTTACCATTTTTATTGTCTGTCCAATTACCAAACTTTTCTACATTACCAAGATACATTACCATTTTAGTTGGGGTATGTCACTTTATCATATTTATCTAAAATTAATTCATTTTATGGAGTCAACTGAATTCAATGAGACTGAGGCTAAAAATGACTAAATGATGATGAATCAACTTCCATGAGGCTAATTTTTCCACTTGTACATTGGAGATTAATTATATTTACTAATTTCCATCTCTGTGTTATATAACATTGAATCTGATGATCTGTTAACTAAGATATGGAGCATATTGCAAGAACTGCATAGAACAATAGATTAAAAGTTTGCAAAATATAGTGTTAAGTAAAGGATTGTGAATATAAAATCTAAAAGCTTTAGGTAATGATTTTCCTCAATGGCCTTGAACCTTTGAAATACTAGCTGCCTCTTGTTACTATTTATTTGCTTTGTTTTTTCCAGAGTCTAAAAGATACATCAACAACATACGCAGAACTATTAGGCGATCCATACTGCATAATTTCTTCTACAACCTTTTGTACTTCCAACAGCTCTTGTCTACCAGAAGGAAATGTGAAGTCTTGTGCAAAAATTCTACTTGAAGAAGGACTTCCGTCGTTTGATAAAAATGGGATTGGCTTTATAGGAGGACTAGAAGGAGAAATTACGCTTTTCATCTTCTTTTTGTCACTTCTCAGTGTTTCTAATTTTGTATTAGTAAAATCTAGAACAGTTCTGTTGCTTGTGTTTCTAGGAGAAGTCAAGTCTTGCACAATTCTCTTGCTCATATTGGATGATGAATTTCCTTTGTAGCTTGATGATGAAGATAGGGAAGGAGTTGAGGTAATATCACCTTTTGCTTCTTCTATATTTCTTTTTGCTGTCTTCTGCCAATTTTTTACTCCTTCCAATATGCGTTCTGTGAATATCGATTCTCGCATTGAGGATCCCATCTAATGCACATTATGCTTTTAGGTTAGTTGAATTTACTGTAGAACATGCATATAACTGTAGAACATGCGTGTGTGTGTGTGTGCGTGCTTGTGTGCATGCGTGTGTATGTGTGTGTGTTAGTTATACCTGGGCAACCAATGCATACAAGGGCAGGGTAACATATGCACACAAGAACTGGACCAACAACCCAACCACAATTATACAAGCAATGTCACCATTATTTTTGTGGAAGCGGGAATGAAACCAAAAACTGTATTGTTGATAAAACTGTGTTAATTTCTTGTTCTTGGTCATATTGCAAACATCAAATATGATGTGATGCTCACCCATTTTCCTAAATTAATGATTAACAAAAATAGATTGGTTTTCCTTTAGATGTCAAGCCTGACCCATCTACCAATTAACGAAAATAGATTGGTTTTCCTTTTGATGCACATGTTGTGCATGTTCGCTCCCCATCAAGCATTATGCATGTTATTCTTACTTTAACTATACAATCTGAAGCCTCTTTTCATACTCAGATTTTGATGGCAGACTACGCCTTTTCCAACCAATTAATTCAATGCTCCTACCTACTGCTCAGATTTCAGTTCAACAACCAGATAATATTCAAGGTGAAACTAAAGATTCTGATATAATTTCTTAGAAGTCTATTCAATAACCTAAAGATACTCAATCTTATGTTGCTTCCTCAAAATTTGCAACTCGTATTATGCTCGACAATTAGAATTTGCATGATACTCTTGCATTTCAGGTTGATGCCGCTCAGTCTCATTTGCAGCATTCAAATTCTCATGTCGTTCCCCAATCTTCCCTTGTCCATGCTGCCACTGTTCATTCAAACTCTCTAGTGCAACCTCTTCAAATTTTGATGCATTTCTATGTGCATAACCTGCTTGCCCTTTAAGCCTAATTTCATTGTCGTATGCTAGTGCGGCAGCCATAAAGTGCAGCCATCCCTCAAATGTTTTACCGAAGTTAGTTGTAATTTTTTAAATAATTATGCCCTTTCCAAATTAATATTGTTAGTAGTAGTCTTTTGAAAGTGACATGGAAAAACCAAAATAGTTTTCATTACTAAAAATATATTCCTAGATAGAATCGTATAAAATAGTTTTCACTTTTAAAAATATTGTGGGTAGCAGTCTATGTTTTAAAACATAGGCTACAAGATGATAGCCTTAACCAATTTTAATACATCACTTCTTTTAATCTATTAATTTTTGTATTTTAATCTATTAATCTTTGTATATCACTCCTCTTCATGAAACTATGTGTTTTCCACTGCTGCAAGTAGTCTTAGTGCATTGAATCTGTTGTGCTTTCACTTGTGTAGGCATCGGACTTTTGAAGAGAGCAAATTTGGACTTGATGATGCTAGCTTTCACTTGTGTATGCAACAAAGAATTATGGGTAATCAAACGTTTTGTTAGCAATAGTTAGATATAACATTTATTAGTACCCGATGTGTAAATTTGTATACAAATGGTTATTGTATGTGAGTTAGGTCATTTTGTCGAAAAACTATTGTATTGGAATGGTTATGGATATTTTATTTGATACTATGGTTAATGTGTTTTTTAACTTATTTGAATATGATGATTACATAAGTGATTGTTGATTGATAGAATAGAACCAAAATAGACCATTAACAGAACATAATAGCATGAAAAAATGGTGTAAAATAATAAACAACTTTTAGTAGCATTTCAAAAACCTACCGAAATATATATAGTGGCGTTGACTAAATGCAACCGTAAAATAGGGGTAAAGTTGGAAATTTTATTAGTAGCGCCAAAAAATCTTTTGGTGGCGTTTTTTAAACGCTACAAAAAGATTTATGGTGGCGTTTGAAAAACGCTGCCAAAAATGCATTTACAGTGGCGTTAAAATAAATGCAACAAAAAATCATTGATTTTTATACGCATGTTTTCTCGCGGCGTTTATCAAAACGCCACCAAAAGTTTTTGTAGCGTTTTTTGAGCGCCCCAAAAAATAAAATTTCTTGTAGTGGATAAGAAGATGTTGGTGGTTTATGGTGGTATTTGAACAGTGCAGATGGTATGTATGAATGTTGACAGTGCACAGAAGTAAGAAGTATGTGTGTGGATATTTGATGGTTTGGAGAATGATCAGAAGTGATGATAGTGGGCGATGAGGTGTTTCTGGTTGATGTGGATGTCGCTGCAGTGGTTGGAGAGAAGTGTGTATGGTGGCGGCAGAAGTCGGGTTGTTTGTTGTGGAGTGTTGTTGAAGATGGCGGTGATGGAGCAATGATGCCAGTATGTCACTATTGTTATATGAAAAGATGAAGTACACTATGTATGTGCAGTGGTTATTTTGGATGCAGGGTTTGTGAAGGGTGATGGAGTTGATGATGTTGGTGGATGTGCAGGTAGATGTTTTGGCCGGGGAGGGGGGTTGTATGTGAAGTTTTATGTGACAGGTGGAGGAGAGTTTAAGGCAGATATGGGTGGTTGCAAAGTGTGATGGTAGTGGGGAGTTTGGTGGATGAATGTGCACAGTGAAGACAGTGAGGATGTATGACCAGTGTGTAGATTTATGGACAGTGGTTAAAGTATTGCAGTGGCAGTTCGAAATGGCTGTAGTGTATGGCAATGATATGGCAAAGAATATGTTGAGAAGGTGGTTGTGCACAGTTGACAGAAAGATGGTTTCAGGGTTGTTTTGATATGCAGAAGTATTGACGTAGTGTGAAGTAGATAATGAAGTTTGAAGGAGTGTTGTATGACAGTTTTGAAGGTGGAAGTTTGTATGGTATTGATAATAGTGGATAGTATGGTGATGTTTTGAAGTTTGTGTTGACTGGCAGTTGATAGTATGGTCGTCTGTTGTGTGACAGTGGGGAAGAACTATGGTGAAGAAGTGGGATGGACAGAGATGGTAAGGGCAGTGGTGCGTTTGTACTATTGTACAGAAGCAACAATAGAAGGAGGAAATATGTATGTAACAGTGAATTGTAAAAACAGTGTGTATGTAAAATCAACATAGAAAATGTAAATGTAATGCAAATGCAAAGAATAACATATTTTGTTTTGAAATTGTGTATATATACATTTTTTAAATAGAAATGCAAATGCAAAACAAACAAAAAAAACAAGCACACAAATCAAATCACAAACCAACACTATAAGAAATTTGATTTTTAGTGGCGCACAAAAAACGCTACAAAAAGTTTTGGTGGCGTTTTGATAAATGCCGCTAGAAAACATGCAACTAAAAATCCATGATTTTTTGTTGCATTTATTATAACGCCACTATAAATGAATTTTTGGCAGCGTTTTTTAAACGTTACTAAAGATCTTTTTTACAGCGGTTAAGAAAGCCACCGAAAAGGTGTCGTTTACTATCTTATTTTTTTGTTGCACTTATTATTATTTTTTGCAGCGTTTTTTGAACGCCACGGAGATTATCTGAGTTACTATAATTTCTGATTCTGTAGCGCTTTTTAAACGCTACAAAAAAATATTTTTGGTGGCGTTTTTTCTCCGCCACCATATGTTTCGATTTTATTGCCTGCTGTTCCACGACTACATCTGATTTCGCCTCCAATTCAATTACTTCAAAACTTATACAATAACGTAATATATAAACACATACACATTCAAAAATAACACATTCAATGAACCACAATAACACAAACAAAAGCAATTACATAATCACCACTATATCATAACATTAGTGTCAAGACAAAAGGTTAACCATACGTTTACACAACCAAACTACCATAAACAGTTTCATAATAGTACATGCAGCTAAAGTAGTGCTGCTACCATACATACTAGTTTCATAACAGTTTTAATCAACCTAACTACATACATGTGCTGCTACCATACCAAAAACCAGTGCTGTTGCTTGAATTCTTCACAAACGTTTATCTACCTGTAAACAATAATAATCATGTTACTAAATATTTGTGAGGTGAAGGTATCAAAGATCAAAAATGGACAAATATAGAAGTCCTTAGACTATAATACTTCAAACAAATATGCCTCTGTGTATTAACCACTGATGTGAGCACATTGTAATCGTCCAACAACTTTTACATCATATTTGTGAAGTCAGTGCACTAGACTTGCACATTAGCAGATGAACTTATGACAAAGATAAATGTCTTTATCATGTGGCAGATTGTGACCATTCAGTGCTTAAGTGTAGAATGATATTTAACTAACTACTAGGGGTTTAGATATGTTAAAGAATGAACGTGTGTTCGCCTTTGTTGTAGCGAGCAACGCGACCCTGTTGGCTCATAGCACCTACAGTTGGGGCAACGCAGTTTCACTGTGTTGGTGGATGTTGAATACAAGCTGGTAGTTAATTTACCAAAGTATTGCATTATTGCTAGAACAATATGTTGTTGATAATGTGATAGCTTATCAGGCTACGCAGTGAGTACACTGAAGGTGTTAAAACTGGTTCTGTTACATCAACTAGGGATATACTTTTCTATCAGAGTTGTACCAGGCTCCAATAACCTTTATTAGTACACGGTGAATGTGTTAAAATTGGTTATATAAATTCAACACTTCAGCCACACAAACTCTGTTCCATCCACTATCAACAGCCACCACAACATATCCCACGACTCAAAGAACTGCATCACCTGCTCTTCCCCAATCACAACCATGCATCCTCGACTTGGCAACTAACCTACAATCAAAACTCCTTCGCATTCACCTCCGGCTACCACAACTTCTTATCACAACAAACTGCCCATGCCATCAACTTACAATCAGCAGCTCGCACCACTGCAATCCCTTCATTGCCACTAAACTCTTACAGACCAAACTCCTTACCACAACAAACATTCCACAAAATCTCCAACAATAGCCACCAGTCTAACCAACCTCTTTCATACACTTCCCATACGACAACCATCCTCTTCAACCATGCACTCCATTCAAAACAACAAGTTCACATGATAACATCCCCATTTCCTTCCTTCATTCCCTCTGCATGTACACTACTTGTTCACACCAACTTCTAACACAACACAGTCAACTTCTCCACCAAAACCTCCTCACAATCATATTTGATACAAACTTCCGACCATACCCACAACTCGTACCACAACACAACCAAAAAAAATTCGAACCTGCCAAACAACTCGTCCATCTTCCCTGTTCTTCATCACTGGTACAATCGAACCACCGTGCTTCTGAAACCTAACCACAACTCCTCTGACCACTCAACAGACCTACTGCAACCTAACCTTTCATGCATTGCATATCTCTATAGTTCAGTACAAATGCACTTCGACCACACTTCAATCACCTCCACACTTCGACCACTCAGCAATCTCCCCTTCAATCTTCCAGTCACTCCTCTTTAACACTTGCTTCATATACCACCCTACATCCAAACAACACACTGCCAACATATCAACACCAAACCCTTGAATACAAACTCTAACTCCACAACATATCCAAATCCGATAATAGCCAAACTGTCCACCATCTCAACTTCACCAAAACTCCACCACAAAATTGTTAGCATCCCCGACAGTTCCCCGACTTCTGGATCATCACTACCAACACTTCCTCCTCCCTATAACCTCACCCAAACCTGATAACAACCATCATCACAACTTCCTCAAACTGCCACTCCAACACCAAGTCAAAATCATTCCTTCCTCAATCACAAACAATACAACCCTCCCTATCCCTTAAACAACCTACCACCAATATCACCCTTACTTCTAAAAACTTCACCTTCACTTGAACTGTTCCACCTTCAAACTGCTTCGGTTCAAACAACCTCGGTCATTATAGTTCTGTCTACTACAAGCATCACTTCCCTACTTCAACACAGTTTCCATCAACTGCCTTGCAACAACCCCTCCCCATTTATACTATAGAAAAAAGTCCACAATATGCCAAGTTAAAATTAAAGACAAGTTGACAGTCCTGCCACTGTTTGACCTAAACCGTACCCCCCCCTCACTGAATTTTAGCCTAACTCCATCAACAACCTCAGCCAAACTGACAACATTCAATCACCAATTCAATCACTTTCTAGCTCTACACCAATATTTATTGAGTAATATAACTAATTTTTATAGTCGATTATCTAGGAATATTGTCAGGGTATTAGAATCAAAGTTTGAAAACATTTATGATGAACAAGTTATATACCTTTCAGTTTGTTTTCAGAATGACTTTTTCCGTTGGCCAAGCTATGGGAACGCCAAGTGCATCTTCCATGCACATCAACGCCGATGTTGGTCTCCATAGCTCTGCATTTGCATCTCTCATAATATCAACCCAAACTTTTACAGCATTAAGTCCCAATGGACGACAATGGACCATGTTATCGGATCAGTTGATGCAACAGTTCCTTCAGCCACTACATTTGTTCCACCCAAATCGATCAACTGGCATTTGCTATCTTTTGTCAACTTTGCAATTGGCTGGAAAAAAAGAGATTATTATGTAGAATATATACATACACATAATAAATAAACTATCATACACAGGTAATTTCTTCAATTTTGAAAATTAATACTTACATGCTCTGATTTCTTCATGACCACGGGTGTAGATTTCATGGGAGAAGTCGCACAATTTACACTGTCATTTACATTTTCTTTATCAACTTCAACTTTTGATTTTGGCCATGCTACTTTCCTACCAACTGCATCTCCAATGCACGACATATCACATGTGGGTCGCCACAAATAAGCATCTTTATTTATTACTTTGTCGACCGAAATCACAACGGCAGACGGACTGAGCAGAATACCATTAACAACATATTGTGGCTCTCTGGAGTAGACTCTTCCTTCGGCAACTACCCCTTCACCCTCATTCCAACCATAAATCTTGCATTTGTCGTCTTGGACAGTGTTGTTACTTTAAAAATGAGAAGTGTAATTTTAACAAACAAATAAATATAAAGATGGTTTATTTTAACAAACAAATAAATTTCTAATTAGCAAATTACTTAGCAAATCATTCACAGGTTATAAAATGAGAAGTGTAATTTTAACAAACAAATAAATATAAAGATGGTTTATTTTAACATACAAATAAATTTCTACTTAGCAATTCATTCACAGGTTATAAAATGAGAAGTGTAATTCCAACCATAATATTGTGGACAGTGCTGTTAATATAAAAAAATTATTCAAATTTTTATTAAGATTTTAACCAACAAATAAATATACAAATGGATTAATTTGGGGTACTAATATCTAAAAACTAAAACTAAAACTTTAGTATGTTTCAATGAGAAGTGTAATTCAACAGTTTAGTATGAGAAGTGTTAAATTTACCGTACTGACGTCGTTCAAATTTACTCACAGCGCCATCTTAATGCAAGTTGATGGCCAAGCTACTACCTTATTCACAGCGTCTGCTAATACTGTCATTTTAGGTGTAGGCCTCCATAAATAAGTATTTGGTTTGTCCATGATATCTACAATAACGCTCACAGCATTTGGTACAAGATGAATGCCATTGACAACCGCAGTTGGGTCCCTGGACAACACCCTCCCATTGGCAACAACTTCACAGTTTCCATCCCAATTCAACATCGAACATACATCGTCATTGCTCTGCAATTATTCAACTAAAAATTATAGCAATCACTGGATCAAAATTTAAAATCTAAATGTTATTTCTTGAGTAATATAATTATTATTTTTACCAATTCAGATGTGCTCCTTTTCGAACTTTCTACACCCTGCAGCAAAGCTCTAATATCAGGATATTTTAATCTTAAAAGCACTCAATTAAATGTAATGTAGGCGTTTAATTGACTATCGAAACCAGCAAGTGAAAAAAATAAAATTGAGTTGCTAAAATTAAAATGACCATACTTAAAATGGCAGAGAACATATAATAAGTTTGTGAGAGAGAATAAATTTGTTCTTTTTAGTATTTTAAATTATATGGCGCTTTGATTTTTTATTTTACATATATAAATTACTTTTAATAGTTTACCTTCTGGTTCATCAGAACATGCAGCATACTCTTCATTTCTGCTATTTCCTCTCGACACCGCGATACTTGTTTATCTTTGGACTGGGCTACAGCTAGCTTGGTTAAAGTGCAACCCCTTCCCAATGCCCTTAACCGTCCTGGTTTATCTTGTCCGAGTACATGTACAAGAGCATCTCCACTGACATTCTGTGACGAACCGGAATGTGATAGGCTACCAAATTTTTTAATCTCCTCCTACATAAATAAATACAAATAGATAATGTACAATGGTAAAATTATCGTAGTTTCGGACAATTTTTTATATACAGATAGAATAAAAAAACTAACAATAGCATTTCCAACTTCCGCGGTCACCGGTTCACCATTTTTTTTATGTGAGATTTAATCCAAACATCAGCTCTAGTTATGGACGATGGACTTGGACTTTCTTTTTTCTAAATTTAGGATAACATTAAATAAAAAACCGGACAGGTATAAAATAATATTAAACAAAGCTATACTTAATTAATTAACTATGTCTTCGGTCAATCTAGCCATTCCCTTACGACCAGTTGTGTGTGGAAGTTGTTTATCCCTAAGGGCCGAATATTTCTCACTTCGTTTCTGTAAAATAGAAAGATATATTGTTGATATATTGTTATAGGATAATGGCAGCTTCGTTGTTTGAGAAAGTGAAGAGTGACAGAGAGAAGTTGATATATTGTTATAGGATAATGGCAGCTTGGTTGAGGAAGTGAAGAGTGACAGAGAGAAGTTGTTTGAGAAGTGTTTGATAAAGGCAATGTAAAGAAGAAACATGGATATTTTGTTTTGTAAATAGAGAACAAAAACTTGAAAACAGTTGCTTGTAGTAGAGGAAAATTCAATGTATCAGAAACTAAAAGACAAATGAAATAAAATAGTGAACATAATATCAAGTGAAAACAGTGAGCATAAGAAACAGATATGTAAAAATGAAAACTAAAATCTAAGATGCAATGCAATGTTTTTTGTTTTATTTTTGTTTTTGGGTATATGCAATGCAAGCTTGTTGAAGTATGAAATGCAACAGCAATGTAAAACAGAAAACGAAACGCAAAAGCCAGGAAATGAAATGTAATAGCAAACTAGTTGAAAATTCCAATGCAAGATGAAAACAAATCCAACAATTTTTTTAATGCAAGATAACACAATACAAAACCAAACACACAGCACTAAACTGAACTAAATTCAAGTGAACAAGAAATGTGTACAGAATGAACAAAGTTAAAATGGAAAGTGTTGAGTAGACATGCACACAAGAACAAAGAACAAAAATGCACAGTGAACATAAATGCAAAACAAATGAAACGCAAAATGTTTTCTTTTTTTTTAGACTAAAACAAAACCATATGTGTTATTGGATAATAAAATTGTTCTTTTGAAAATGATAACCAACTCTACTGTGCAAATAACCATATGTGTTATTGGATCTCAATCATTAACTTTTAAAGTGTTCTAGCAAATAAAATAGTGAATAGTGTTACCTTAAACTCCAAACTTGTTTTCGCCTTCACAAACCCTTCTCCATTCGTTCATGCTTTTGATGTTGGTAGGTTTCCATTTTAGTCTTTCCTCTTCGTTCTCCGCTTTATTTAATTTTCGAACCAATTTACTTTTTGACGATCTCCAAATTACTCCCATTTGTTGAAATACAGCTTTTCTTTGCCAATCCTCTTCCAGTTTAAATCTAATATGCAACAATACATGAAAACATAATATTAAAATCAAACAACAGCCATATGCATGCATCAAACAATTTTTTTTCAGCCATAACTATAATACGTGATGTAACAATGTAGCAATGTAGCAACTTGCAAACAGATGTATAAACAACAAAAACAATTTTTAACTCATACCTGAATCAATTGCCACAAAACAACTTTTAACTCATCACTTAGATTCCTCCAATCATCAAGTGTGTATGGAACCAGCTCCCGCACAAGCGGTCCAAGAAAAGAGGATAAATGTACTGACCCTTTCCCTATTGGTATACCTATATCATTGAACTCAACTTCAATTCGATCCTGATTTCTTAACGGGAGTCTTTTTGCTTTTGCTGGACCTCTACCGCCTCTTTTCCGAGATGTAATTCTGGATTCAGCTTCACTTGCTCTCCCAATTTCTCCCTCAGCATCATCAGTTTGTTCAGGAAGGATTTCATTTTCTGAGCGAAGTCCTTCTTCATTTGGGTCGGAGGGGATAACGGTGGCTCTTGTTCTTTGTCTTCATTGCAAACAATGGCTTGCTTCTTAGCATTGACTGTTGGTTCTTCACTGTCGGTGCAAGCACCAGCTGGAATCTTAACCTTTTTCTTTGGATTATACTTCCACTTTGACTTATACTTCTGAGATTCCTCATCGGCCTTTCTCTGGTTGCGAGTACGTACAAAGCTTGAATGCATCTTTTTTCTGCAAATGAAACAAAAAACAGTTACTTATTTTGAGAATACTTCATATAAAGGACAGTTAACAGTATCTATTATGTAACCTTGAATACAATAGTTATTAATACATGTATATTGTAACGACCCCAGAATTTAATTTAATTTAAATTAATAATTAATGGTATTTTTGAATAAAAATAGTAAATTAATTGATAAAATAAGCGAGTTTCCCCAAATCGTAATATATTTTGTATAAATCATTTAAAAATTTAATAATATTGTAAATATTGTATATATTAGATTTAAAATTAAATCTTAAATAAATGGTTTAATAATGATAATTGATGATAATGAATATTAGAGTTGATGGTTAATAATGGTTTGAGTTATAAAATAATGTAAGACAATAAATATTTAAACTAGAAATAGAAAGTAATATAAGATAAATTTTAATAAAAATAGAAAGTAGAACATTTGCTTAATTTTAACAACATATTAAAATAGTATCTCATGTATATATAATAACAAACAAATATAAGTATGAACACTTATAAAAGAAAGCAAGACAAATGTCATTTATATAAGAATACAAAAGAAATTTTCAGCCAACAAAAGATAAGAAAAAGTATGTGACCAGATAAAGTATTCATGCAAACATCTCTAACAACAAACCAAGGTCAACTCGAAATGCATCAAACCAGCAAAGCATTTAATGCAACATGCTCTAGCAATTAATGAATGCCATAACTTTAGTACAAAGAAAAGGTAACAATACCCTGTACAAACAATAATAATATCACCTGCACACCTCTTTTATTTGTATTGTTCAAACCATACATCATCTGTAACTCATTTGTATACATCAATCTCCCATTCCATTTCGTTTACACAAAGCTGAGAAAAAGAAATCTAAAGTAATATCATGCAAACATAAACAAAAGCTTCAACTCAAACAAGAATTAAAGCCTGGAAATCAAAAGCAATCAATCATCACAGTTTTAAAGATTCCAGAAAAACAATCAAAAGCAAAATCAAGAAGCAACTCAACATTCCAGTTTTCCAAAGTAAATCTGCTTCTCTGTTTTCAAACTGTTCCAGGTGAGCAACTTTGTTTTTTCCCAGACTCCTTTGTTTTCACCAGTGAGTAAACATCTTTACTTAAAAATCTAAACAAGTTAATGATGGTTGCTTGTGAAATATTTGTGATAATGCTAACTTGCATGTGTATATCTATGTATATGACTCTGTCTATATGATGATATTATTGTGTGCATGTCTGATGTGAATACATCTCCTCTGTTCCATATTTCAGAGTTTAACTTAGTTCTAATCCATTTTTTTTCTGATCTTTATTATGATCTAGTTATCAAACAAGAATTGGTTGTTTAGTCTTAGATTAAACTTTAAAATGAAGTTAAGGAAAATATTTGATGTTAACTGGAAAAAAATAGAAAGAACAGGGAAATTCTTAAAACCATGATAAAACCCATCATGGAAATTTGTTGTTTCAGGATGTTAATTTGAATATACTTTGCAAGTTAGGATTTTTAAAACAAAAACGGAGATTTTTAGTTTTGAATTCACAGAGTAGTTTGAATTTGAATGAAAATTGCATTTTTCCCATTTTCTAACATTCGAACCCATTTAAAATCATGAAAATTTGTTCGAAGCTTGTTCGAACATCATTGATGTTGAGAAAATTGTCAAAGAATTTTTCTATTTCATAAATCAAAGGAATGGGATCGAATTAGGGTTTTGTGTGAGCTTTTGGACATGTCTGTGAGTGTGGCGAGAGCGATTCCTATTCGTGATCGAGCTTCACGATACTTCGGGAAATGAGTGCTTGTAGTGTTGTCAAGGTGTGGTCGGAACTTGGTTGACTCCGGTGACCTGAGCAGCGGTGACGAGGCGATTCTCTAAGCGATAGTGGCAGTTCCTTTTGATCGAGGTAGCTCGATTTCGCTTTCGATGTTGGATGGCGTTTCTGGGTGGTCAAATGGCAAGTAGGGGTAGAGGGTGACTTGTCGTAGGTGAGCTTGGGGGCTGGATGGTCGGCGGTGGCCGGTGCATGTGCACGAGGTGGCTCGTGTGTCAGTGGGTTTGTCGTGGAAATGACTCGAAGTTAGGATGGGGTTTTCGGGTATTAGACTCGAGATCGTACTCGAGTGTTTGTAGGTGATAAGCCTACTGTCTTTATACATTTAGAAATTTATCTGAGTTTTGAAAAAAAGGAAGAAGAAGAATGTATGTGAGGGGAGAAGAATGACTCGGGTTTAGATATGGTAGCAGGTTTTAAACAGAAACCTGTTGTTCTGTTCTAAATTTTAAAATGAATGTTAAAAGCTGAGGTCAAATGAAAGCAAAGGATTTAAACAAGTTTTAAAACTAAAATTTAAATCTGGAATTAAATCAAAATTTGAATCTTAGTTTTGGAATAAAAGAAGTTTTTTTGAATTTTAAATTGTTTTAAATAACTTGATTGATTTAGTGTATTTTTAAAATTAATGTGAATTTAAATTTTAAAAAGGGGTAATGTTAAAAATACACTTAAGTATTAATGAAGTCATTAATAAAGAAATTAATTATCTTGGAAATAATTAAGGTAATTAAGTGATTTAACTAATATAATGAGTAATTAAGGAATAATTTATTTACTTTTATAAATAAATAATTTAGATTAATTTATAATTAGAAATGATTTAATAATGAATTAATCTAAGATAAATTCCTTAGGAAAGTAATTAAAGAAATGTTATTTGTTAATAAAGATAATTAACCGGGGATTATTAAGTAATTAAATTAATGTGATTAATTAATGAAGGTGATTAAAGAATGATAATTAATTGAGGAATAATTAACTAAAGCAATTAATTAAAGATAATTTATTAAATGGTGAATTAAATAATTAAAGGTTAATTATTTAATAATTAAAGGTTGATAAATTATAATTAAAGGTTAATTAATTATTGAGGGTTAATTTATAAATGATTAAAGAATAATTAATCAAAAATAATTTGAAATTTATCGATGTTGATTAACCAGGATTAGTAATTCATAAGAAATTAATCTGATTTGAATAAATCAAATAATTAATTGACCTTACTTATGAATGTTTTGAATTCTATTGAATGTGAATTGTTTGATATCCTTGATATATGATCATTTGTGATATACCCAGATTTATGTTGTGCTGAGCTGTGATTTCTGTTTCTGTGATATATTACTATGTGAATATGAAACCCTTGGCCCGTAAAACGGCACTTGAATTTCGATGCGACAGGGAGTCGGATTCCAGTTGGTTATCCGAAACCCACATCGAATTATAATTGTGAATCTTTGTGACTGATAAATTTATTTTATCTATGAATCTGTGAATGAAGATAAGCGTTATCGATTTTACAGCTTATCGATATATCTGTGATGATTGATGTTGCACTATTGTGTGTGAAACCCCTGGACTACACTTTTACACACACAAATATGGATTTCACGTGGAAATCGGTTAAGTCACATATAATTTAAATTTATGTTTTGAAAGTGAAATTTTAATTTCAATTGATTTTGAAATTGGAAATTTCGGTTTAAAGTGAAAAGCATTTGAAATGGAATTTCAAAGATAAGACTTATTTTTGAATAATTTGATAAAGTCTTGAAATTTAAATAATTTGATTTAAACTAAAATTCAATATTTGAAATTGAATCCTATAATTTGAAACTAGGAATTAAAGATGTTATACCCATTATATAAGGGTTAAACTATTTTAAAAGATATTGATTTTGGAATGTGAATATAATTCAAGAGCTTTAACTCGTGTAAATATAATTGGATTTTTCTGAAACGAAAACTATTTGTTTTCAAATAATACCAGCTTTCATATAAGAAGTGAACTTCCAATTTGTGTTGAAAGGTTTCAAATCTAAAATGAAATTGAAATGGTTTTTCAAGTTATGAATGAATCTTTTTGAAAGCTATGAATTGAATCTGTTTATTTTTAACAGATTTAAAAATGATGATTTGTTTAAACCATTCGAAATGAAATTGTTTTGAAAGCTATGAGTTAAATCTTTGATTTAAAGATTTAACGAGTTGAATTGAAATGAAAATTGATTTGGAAAATCTGTGAATGAATCTTTTGTTTAAAAGATAAAAATGTGGAAATTGTGTAAACCGTTGAAGGTTGTTAAAATAAATCCTTTTGTTTAAAAAAATTTAAAAATGGTAATTTGTTAAACCATTTGAAAAGAAAGTTTGGGTTTAAGTTGTGATTTAATTGAAATCCCAATATCCATATATTTTTAAATATTGCGCTCACTATTCGGGTTAGCCAGGAAAAGACCTTTGTGTCATATAACTCATTCTGAATAGTGATACGTCGTATATGGATGGCATTTGAAGACCGGTTTGAAGACTGGATATTTTCGAGAATGAAAGGACAACCTGTCGAATGTCTCTGCATCGAGTTGCTCCGGTATAGAGATTTATATCACTTTTTTTGTGATGGGAAGTCCGGACGTGATTAGAAAATTATCCGGATTTGCAAGGACTTCTTTGGAAGTGCCTTCGGTTCTGTTCGATCCCGGAACAGACTTGTATGGACTGTATGTCTGACATTACACTTTGAGATATAAAGCTGATTTCTTTCAAATACATTTCTGTTGGTGGCGGAGAATTTATTCTCTTAGCTTAACACCCTTCTCTGAGATGTACGAGCTCAGAGGTTATGTAGTTGAAATTTATCAGCGATATATTCCCAATTTGGTAATGTGGCATGCTAAGTGTTGCTGTGTGATGATCATCGTTTGATCATTTGTGATATGATCATTTGTTTGATCATTTATCTTTGTGATCATAGGTTGATCATCTGTTGACCCAAAGCATGGCTTTGTGCCAAATCGTAGCTTTGTGGACGAGACTTCGTCAGGGCCTCACAACCCGGAAATGGTCGAAACAGGAATGTTGCGGCAAGGTTATGAGGGTCGCGCCCTTTAGGGTATGTCATTTCCTTCTGGAAAAGGGTGGTATCATGGTATGGAGCCCAGATACTTACTCATGTGGACACACTTTATTATTATGTGTGATGTTGGTTACCGAGGCCTCGGATAAAGGTCCCAAAGGACCGGGGGATGGCATATTCGTGAGTTACCTGTTACAGGGGTAACCCGGCCTTGTTGGCAGAGAGCAGTTTGTCTCTCGGAGCGTCCAGCCAGAGGCGTTTCCTACGTGGCATAGGAAGTTCCTTAGCCTGACCATTTGTTGGAAATCCATCTTCCAATACGAACCTTGTACGGTATTAGTTGTAGAACCTGCTATTTAACATAGCAGCTATAGTAGGCATAGTATAATGGTACCTATGCTGGCTAAGATTAATATTATACTTTCAAAATGTTTTCCACTATGCACTAATAATAATAATCCAATGATTTTTCGTAGTAAGCACGTTTGACTATCATAAGAAGAAATCTCCTCCAATTCTGCATTTGCATTGTGTGTGTGGCGGGAGGTCTTATGGTAGTTTCATTTTCCAAAAGCATTGCGAATTGACTTTAAAATTCTCTGCTACTTGTTTTTTTTAAAGATAAACTGTTTTTGTTGCTCACACCAGTCCCATGACTGATCCGGAGTTTATTGTTTCTTTCCTAAACTCTGGATGCTCAAAATTTTCTACACGGGCAGTCTAGAGTTGGGTTTTTCAGATATTCAGATTTAGTAGATTATCTGGAGCTAGTTCAGTCTTTGGATCAGACTGTACTTGCTTATCTTTGTGCATCGTTATTGGGAGTTCGAGCTATTTCTGGATTGGTGCTTTGAAGATGGAGATTATCCGCTGCTGATGTTATCGTTTTCTTTTCCGGTGCTATTTGTTGTATCATATCTCTAATGTATATTGATATTCATTGTATCACTCTATTGTATCAGATATTGTATATCAATGTATTATTCTTTTCATTCCGCTGTGTTGTTATAAGCTCCAACGACTCGGATTTGAACGGTCGAATCTACGGCATTCGAGTACGATGTAAAGTATGGATGTCGATTTTCGAGCGGGCAAAATCCGCTTCGTTACATTTGGTATCAGAGCTAAGGCTGAACTTTAGCTTAGGAGTATAACACGTTAAGTAACTCATTAGAGATAGAGTGAAGTAAACTCTAGAATGAGTAATTCTCAGATATCTATTCGAATGTCTCAGTAAATTCGCTTACTATCCACTGATAGTGAGTATGAGTGCAAGAAGAGGACGAGATAGGAGACAGGGAAATACGACTACAAATAGTCAATACCCTACAACAGTGGAAACCACTTTCTTATCAATCTCTTTTGATTCGATATCAAATTCTTTTGATTGCTTCGTACCAGCTCCAAGAAGAAGTTTCAGTTTGATGATGGTTCTACGAATCGTTGTAGAAAATTCTTACTTCGTATCTTCATCAGTTTCTTATCAGCTTTTTGATTTAAACCTTAATGAATTTAAAATTGGAAATTTAAAATTGAGTTAAATTGATTAATAGAATATGAAGGCTAAATTGAATTAAATCAATAAAACGATTTCGTTTAAAGCCAAAATTTGAAATTCTATTGTAATTTCTTGTGAATACCAAAGTCCGAAGAGGGACAAATTGGTATGTATTCTGAGATATTCCGATTTGAGTTTGGAATCCATATCTAATTTTTGGAAATTTTGGAAGATTTAATCCATTTATCTATTGTTTGGGTCTCGATATATTCTACGAACGGTTAGTTATCCCTTCGAACTAACTCATGCCCCTGCATATTTCGTAGATCTGGATAACCCGAGCATCTTGTGAAGTGTTAAATAGATACGTTTTTGTATCTGTTGTTGATATTCTGATTTGGTAAGCCAAATGCAGACTAGATATACAGTTTGATTTGGAAAGATGTTTCATCTATCTTTTATCTATCTCTGTGTTATTTTCGTGCCTTCGAATTTCGAGGACGAAATTCTTTTAAGGGGGGAAGTTTGTAACGACCCCAGAATTTAATTTAATTTAAATTAATAATTAATGGTATTTTTAAATAAAAATAGTAAATTAATTGATAAAATAAGCGAGTTTCCCCGAATCGTAATATATTTTGTATAAATCATTTAAAAATTTAATAATATAGTAAATATTGTATATATTAGATTTAAAATTAAATCTTAAATAAATGGTTTAATAATTATAATTGATGATAATGAATATTAGAGTTGATGGTTAATAAGGGTTTGAGTTATAAAATAATGTAAGACAATAAATATTTAAACTAGAAATAGAAAGTAATATAAGATAAATTTTAATAAAAATAGAAAGTAGAACATTTGCTTAATTTTAACAACATATTAAAATAGTATCTCATGTATATATAATAACAAACAAATATAAGTATGAACACTTATAAAAGAAAGCAAGACAAATGTCATTTATATAAGAATACAAAAGAAATTTTCAGCCAACAAAAGATAAGAAAAAGTATGTGACCAGATAAAGTATTCATGCAAACATCTCTAACAACAAACCAAGGTCAACTCGAAATGCATCAAACCAGCAAAGCATTTAATGCAACATGCTCTAGCAATTAATGAATGCCATAACTTTAGTACAAAGAAAAGGTAACAATACCCTGTACAAACAATAATAATATCACCTGCACACCTCTTTTATTTGTATTGTTCAAACCATACATCATCTGTAACTCATTTGTATACATCAATCTCCCATTCCATTTCGTTTACACAAAGCTGAGAAAAAGAAATCTAAAGTAATATCATGCAAACATAAACAAAAGCTTCAACTCAAACAAGAATTAAAGCCTGGAAATCAAAAGCAATCAATCATCACAGTTTTAAAGATTCCAGAAAAACAATCAAAAGCAAAATCAAGAAGCAACTCAACATTCCAGTTTTCCAAAGTAAATCTACTTCTCTGTTTTCAAACTGTTCCAGGTGAGCAACTTTGTTTTTCCCCAGACTCCTTTGTTTTCACCAGTGAGTAAACATCTTTACTTAAAAATCTAAACAAGTTAATGATGGTTGCTTGTGAAATATTTGTGATAATGCTAAATTGCATGTGTATATCTATGTATATGACTCTGTCTATATGATGATATTATTGTGTGCATGTCTGATGTGAATACATCTCCTCTGTTCCATATTTCAGAGTTTAACTTAGTTCTAATCCATTTTTTTTCTGATCTTTATTATGATCTAGTTATCAAACAAGAATTGGTTGTTTAGTCTTAGATTAAACTTTAAAATGAAGTTAAGGAAAATATTTGATGTTAACTGGAAAAAAATAGAAAGAACAGGGAAATTCTTAAAACCATGATAAAACCCATCATGGAAATTTGTTGTTTCAGGATGTTAATTTGAATATACTTTGCAAGTTAGGATTTTTAAAACAAAAACGGAGATTTTTAGTTTTGAATTCACAGAGTAGTTTGAATTTGAATGAAAATTGCATTTTTCCCATTTTCTAACATTCGAACCCATTTAAAATCATGAAAATTTGTTCGAAGCTTGTTCGAACATCATTGATGTTGAGAAAATTGTAAAAGAATTTTTCTATTTCATAAATCAAAGGAATGGGATCGAATTAGGGTTTTGTGTGAGCTTTTGGACATGTCTGTGAGTGTGGCGAGAGCGATTCCTATTCGTGATCGAGCTTCACGATACTTCGGGAAATGAGTGCTTGTTGTGTTGTCAAGGTGTGGTCGGAACTTGGTTGACTCCGGTGACCTGAGCAGCGGTGACGAGGCGATTCTCCAAGCGATAGTGGCAGTTCCTTTTGATCGAGGTAGCTCGATTTCGCTTTCGACGTTGGATGGCGTTTCTGGGTGGTCAAATGGCAAGTAGGGGTAGAGGGTGACTTGTCGTAGGTGAGCTTGGGGGATGGATGGTCGGCGGTGGCCGGTGCATGTGCACGAGGTGGCTCGTGTGTCAGTGGGTTTGTCGTGGAAATGACTCGAAGTTAGGATGGGGTTTTCGGGTATTAGACTCGAGATCGTACTCGAGTGTTTGTAGGTGATAAGCCTACTGTCTTTATACATTTAGAAATTTATCTGAGTTTTGAAAAAAAAGGAAGAAGAAGAATGTACGTGAGGGGAGAAGAATGACTCGGGTTTAGATATGGTAGCAGGTTTTAAACAGAAACCTGTTATTCTGTTCTAAATTTTAAAATGAATGTTAAAGGCTGAGGTCAAATGAAAGCAAAGGATTTAAACAAGTTTTAAAACTAAAATTTAAATCTGGAATTAAATCAAAATTTGAATCTTAGTTTTGGAATAAAAGAAGTTTTTTTGAATTTTAAATTGTTTTAAATAACTTGATTGATTTAGTGTATTTTTAAAATTAATGTGAATTTAAAATTTAAGAAGGGGTAATGTTAAAAATACACTTAAGTATTAATGAAGTCATTAATAAAGAAATTAATTATCTTGGAAATAATTAAGGTAATTAAGTGATTTAACTAATATAATGAGTAATTAAGGAATAATTTATTTACTTTTATAAATAAATAATTTAGATTAATTTATAATTAGAAATGATTTAATAATGAATTAATCTAAGATAAATTCCTTAGGAAAGTAATTAAAGAAATGTTATTTGTTAATAAAGATAATTAACCGGGGATTATTAAGTAATTAAATTAATGTGATTAATTAATGAAGGTGATTAAAGAATGATAATTAATTGAGGAATAATTAACTAAAGCAATTAATTAAAGATAATTTATTAAATGGTGAATTAAATAATTAAAGGTTAATTATTTAATAATTAAAGGTTGATAAATTATAATTAAAGGTTAATTAATTATTGAGGGTTAATTTATAAATGATTAAAGAATAATTAATCAAAAATAATTTGTAATTTATCGATGTTGATTAACCAGGATTAGTAATTCATAAGAAATTAATCTGATTTGAATAAATCAAACAATTAACTGACCTTACTTATGAATGTTTTGAATTCTATTGAATGTGAATTGTTTGATATCCTTGATATATGATCATTTGTGATATACCCAGATTTATGTTGTGCTGAGCTGTGATTTCTGTTTCTGTGATATATTACTATGTGAATATGAAATCCTTGGCCCGTAAAACGGCACTTGAATTTCGATGCGACAGGGAGTCGGATTCCAGTTGGTTATCCGAAACCCACATCGAATTATAATTGTGAATCTTTGTGACTGATAAATTTATTTTATCTATGAATCTGTGAATGAAGATAAGCGTTATCGATTTTACCGCTTATCGATATATCTGTGATAATTGATGTTGCACTATTGTGTGTGAAACCCCTGGACTACACTTTTACACACACAAATATGGATTTCACGTGGAAATCGGTTAAGTCACAGATAATTTAAATTTATGTTTTGAAAGTGAAATTTTAATTTCAATTGATTTTGAAATTGGAAATTTCGGTTTAAAGTGAAAAGCATTTGAAATGGAATTTCAAAGATAAGACTTATTTTTGAATAATTTGATAAAGTCTTGAAATTTAAATAATTTGATTTAAATTAAAATTCAATATTTGAAATTGAATCCTATAATTTGAAACTAGGAATTAAAGATGTTATACCCATTATATAAGGGTTAAACTATTTTAAAAGATATTGATTTTGGAATGTGAATATAATTCAAGAGCTTTAACTCGTGTAAATATAATTGGATTTTTCTGAAACGAAAACTATTTGTTTTCAAATAATACCAGCTTTCATATAAGAAGTGAACTTCCAATTTGTGTTGAAAGGTTTCAAATCTAAAATGAAATTGAAATGGTTTTTCAAGTTATGAATGAATCTTTTTGAAAGCTATGAATTGAATCTGTTTATTTTTAACAGATTTAAAAATGATGATTTGTTTAAACCATTCGAAATGAAATTGTTTTGAAAGCTATGAGTTAAATCTTTGATTTAAAGATTTAACGAGTTGAATTGAAATGGAAATTGATTTGGAAAATCTGTGAATGAATCTTTTGTTTAAAAGATAAAAATGTGGAAATTGTGTAAACCGTTGAAGGTTGTTAAAATAAATCCTTTTGTTTAAAAAAATTTAAAAATGGTAATTTGTTAAACCATTTGAAAAGAAAGATTGGGTTTAAGTTGTGATTTAATTGAAATCCCAATATCCATATATTTTTAAATATTGCGCTCACTATTCGGGTTAGCCGGAAAAAGACCTTTGTGTCATATAACTCATTCCGAATAGTGATACGTCGTATATGGATGGCATTTGAAGACTGGTGTTGAAGACCGGATATTTTCGAGAATGAAAGGACAACCTGTCGAATGTCTCTGCACCGAGTTGCTCCGGTATAGAGATTTATATCACTCTTTTTGTGATGGGAAGTCCGGACGTGATTAGAAAATTATCCGGATTTGCAAGGACTTCTTTGGAAGTGCCTTCGGTTCTGTTCGATCCCGGAACAGACTTGTATGGACTGTATGTCTGACATTACACTTTGAGATATAAAGCTGATTTCTTTCAAATACATTTCTGTTGGTGGCGGAGAATTTATTCTCTTAGCTTAACACCCTTCTCTGAGACGTACAAGCTCAGAGATTATGTAGTTGAAATTTATCAGCGATATATTCCCAATTTGGTAATGTGGCATGCTAAGTGTTGCTGTGTGATGATCATCGTTTGATCATTTGTGATATGATCATTTGTTTGATCATTTATCTTTGTGATCATAGGTTGATCATCTGTTGACCCAAAGCATGGCTTTGTGCCAAAGCGTAGCTTTGTGGACGAGACTTCGTCAGGGCCTCACAACCCGGAAATGGTCGAAACAGGAATGTTGCGGCAAGGTTATGAGGGTCGCGCCCTTTAGGGTATGTCATTTCCTTCTGGAAAAGGGTGGTATCATGGTATGGATCCCAGATACTTACTCATGTGGACACACTTTATTATTATGCGTGATGTTGGTTACCGAGGCCTCGGATAAAGGTCCCAAAGGACCGGGGGATGGCATATTCGTGAGTTACCTGTTACAGGGGTAACCCGGCCTTGTTGGCAGAGAGCAGTTTGTCTCTCGGAGCGTCCAGTCAGAGGCGTTTCCTACGTGGCATAGGAAGTTCCTTAGCCTGACCATTTGTTGGAAATCCATCTTCCAATACGAACCTTGTACGGTATTAGTTGTAAAACCTGCTATTTAACATAGCAGCTATAGTAGGCATAGTATAATAGTACCTATGCTGGCTAAGATTAATATTGTACTTTCAAAATGTTTTCCACTATGCACTAATAATAATAATCCAATGATTTTTCGTAGTAAGCATGTTTGACTATCATAAGAAGAAATCTCCTACAATTCTGCGTTTGCATTGTGTGTGTGGCGGGAGGTCTTATGGTAGTTTCATTTTCCAAAAGCATTGCGAGTTGACTTTAAAATTCTCTGCTATTTTTTTTTAAAGATAAACTGTTTTTGTTGCTCACACCAGTCCCATGACTGATCCGGAGTTTATTTTTTCTTTCCTAAACTCTGGATGCTCAAAATTTTCTACACGGGCAGTCTAGAGTTGGGTTTTTCAGATATTCAGATTTAGTAGATTATCTGGAGCTAGTTCAGTCTTTGGATCAGACTGCACTTGCTTATCTTTGTGCATCGTTATTGGGAGTTCGAGCTATTTCTGGATTGGTGCTTTGAAGATGGAGATTATCCGCTGCTGATGTTATCGTTTTCTTTTCCGCTGCTATTTGTTGTATCATATCTCTGATGTATATTGATATTCATTGTATCACTCTATTGTATCAGATATTGTATATCAATGTATTATTCTTTTCATTCCGCTGTGTTGTTATACTTAATGTTGTTATAAGCTCCGGCGACTCGGATTTGAACGGTCGAATCTACGGCATTCGAGTACGATGTAAAGTATGGATGTCGATTTTCGAGCGGGCAAAATCCTCTTCGTTACATATATGAACTATGTAATGTAAACTTTGTAAATAATCACATTAATACTTAATAATGGAATAATCAAAACATATAATTTCTGTAAATGTATATTAATATGTTTTCTATGCTTGCATTTACAAATGAAGGCACCTAACATCTAATAAAAAAAAGCACAACACACTCAAAAAAATTTGCAACCTCTCACAAACACAAAACATAGCAATGCTAACTCATACACAACTCACACAAGCACACAGTACACAACATATTCACAAACCCAACTCACCCTACAGACAGTCAGACAACCCTCACAAACATAGTACACACAAACACATATGTAGACTAACTACCCACTTACCTTATCAGTCACTGTCCTCTGGTTATCACTCACTGTCTTCTGAGTTCCGATTCTTTAATATTATTTATCTGTTAATATGGAGCAAATACTTGGTACTTTAAGCAATACCATGCTCAAGTATTTGTTTTATATAGTAGATAAATGTTGTGTAAAAAAAAGATAGTATTAATATGCACCTTATGTAAATGAAAATATTCCAAAGTTGAAAAATTGTATTACATAAACAATTTTACAGTGCCTTGTGATCTGAGTCTAGGAGAGGACATGCCCAAATCATAATTTGATATCATATAGCTCATAAAGCAATATGAATACACTGTTGTAGTTACATACTAAATCTATCAAAAAACAACAAAATATGCCCAACTTCTAATTATGGACCACATATGTCAAGGGAAGATTATCAAACAAACATTAGCTTGAATCGCTATTAGACTAGAAAAAATATGCTAATGATTATGTAAAGAAAAAGAAAAAGGGGAGGAAATATTTACGTAAACTAGGAGAAACATGCAATACTTATAACCGAAAAATATCACCGAATGGTAGAAAATAAATGTGTCCACTTCATAATTTAATTTGTTCTTATATCAGCAAAAAGATAACTATAGATTATTTCCAAGCTAAAGTACAAATCCTTTAGACACATCTTCCCAAGCTATCTAACCCTATTGACATCCATGAAACCATTTGGCACATCTTCCTAAGCTAAAGTAGAAATCCTTTGGAAGTTAAGATAAACATAAAATTACTTCTTTCCTTTTGAGAAAACAAAATATTTTTCATCAAAATTAAGTAAGGTGTAATTAAGATGTTATTACAAGGGAAAATGTATCTTTTGACAATTATGCAACAGGGAACAAACTTGGCATAGGAATGGAATTAAATTCAACATAAACATAATATTAAATTTGATTTGACATACCAAATCCAAATAGAGTCAGACAAAAAAGAAATATATTACAAAATTAAAATAGAAAAAAAACGAGTTTACCCATAACGTGAATCAAAAATCGATCCTACATCCATGCTAGGCAAATAAATATTGTTATCAAATCATTGTGCACGAATAAAAGAAGTCATAGAGAAAATAAGTAAATGTACAAGGAGAAGGGAATCATCCTTGAATGTTATTCTAAATGTTAGAATGATGTGAAAAGGAGACTTGAGATGGAATGAACAAATTTAATGATGCATGCTAGAGTAGAAATGAAGATCCTCAATCAAAAGCTAACCATACATCTTCAAATGACATATATGTAAGGTTTAATGCTAGGTTTTGATTCTTGAGTAGTAGACAGAACAAAGGTGGTAAATGTCAAAGCTGTCATGAAACAAGGAAAAGAAACTACTTGATTGTAATACATTTTTCAAATGATAGTACAATAAATTTTATAATCTACTCAAGTATGCATTCGCAATCCTCTCTAACATAACTAATACCTTCATCATCCATTTCGGTTATTTCGTTATTTTCACGACTTGGATATCTTCCTCGATGCAATCGTGATCCTCTAAATCATTAAAACTTCTTGATGGTGCTTTCATTACAACATACCAATTAGAAACATCATTCTCTCTTGAATAAAATACTTATCTTGCTTGAGATGCAAGTATGTATGGATCTCGTGAAAACGATGCTTGCTGTAAATTAACAAGAGTGAACCCATCATCATCAACTTTTACTCCATTTCCTTTATACGCCCAACGACACTTAAAAACTGGAATATAAAACGTATGATAATCTAATAAAATTATATCTGTCAATATTCCATAGTAAGTGACCACATCAACCACTTGGGACATATCTTTTGCACTTGCTCTACACATAGTAGTCGCATCAAAAGTCACCCCACAATTCTGAGTTTCTCTCCCTACATCTTTTATATGAAAACGTTGCTCATTGATGATATATCCGTTGTAAGACATGGCATCATCCTTCGGACCAAAAGCAATCCATCTTAACATGTCATCATGATCCTTGGAGGTAATAGGTATCTACAACAAATTTTATTTAGCATGTATATTTTATAGTAAGATTAATAGTAAAAAAAGAATATATTTGAAATCTAACTAACCTTTCTTTTAATCCAATCGGCAAAAAATTTTGTATGTGTTTCCCAAAGTAAGGTCGCATTTTTTGTCATGCGTGGGTCTGACTTTTCTAATTCCTCCAAATGCAAACTAGTATTGAATAATTGATTATAAGTTATATATAGCATTACGAACACATCAAAATAATTAAAACAATATAACATACACTTACTCTATAAATGGTTCCACCACAGCCATATTCATTAACACTGCTAAATGAGCACTTTCTTTGTCATTAACTGACAGTTTAACTGTCTTGGATATTGAAATCGGACGTCCCTCGAGTATTTCACTGCTTTCGTAATCTTCATTTCGAGCTTCTTTCTCCTCTATGTCCTGATTTTTTCAAAAATTCATCGAAAAACATCATGGATTCTTTTGCGAGATAGGATTTTGCAATACATCCCTCTGGTCGTGCATAGTTTCTGACATAGTCTTTAAGTGTCTTCATGTATCTTTCGAATGGGTACATCCAACGAAAATGAACCGGTCCACACATTAGTGCTTCTTTTCCAAGATGAATGGATAAATGTACCATTATATCAAAAAAAGATGGTGGGAAATATTTTTCAAGCTCACATAAAACTTCAATAATCTCAACATTGATTTGTTCTACCTTCTCTCTATCAAGAACACGTTGACATAAATTGTTGAAAAAAGAACATAAGCGAATTATTGTTTTTCTTGCCTTCTTTGCCATTAATCCTCTCGATGCTACTGGCAATAACTGTTGCATTAATACATGGTAATCATGTGACTTCAATCCGCTAATTTTGCAATCCTACAACGAAATCCGATTTTTCAAATTTGAACAGTAGCCATCTGGTCCTTTGAAATCGTACAATCTTTTACAAAATATTTTTCTCTCGGATTTTGACAACATGTATGGAGCCGATGGAAGATATGTTTTATTCCCACGAGGTTGTGCATGAAGCTCACTTCGAATTCCCCAATCCTCTAAATCCTTTCTACAGTTGGTTCCATCTTTTGATTTATTACCATGCAACATCGTTCCCAATAGGCTTTCACCAATGTTTTTCTCCACATGCATCACATCTATATTGTGACGTAATGGAAGCTCCTGCGAAAACCAAAACTATAACCCATTATTGGGTTTTTCTTCTATTAAAACAATGAAAAATAAATAAACTAACCACTAACCTTCCAATAAGGCAAATCAAAGAAAATTGATCTTTTTTTCCACCTCGATAGCTTCATTTTTGTAGAATCGTTAGTATTATCATCTTCATCTTCTGTATCATAAACACACTTTCTCTTCTTACTTTTCTCTTCTTTTTCTTTTCCAAAATCATTTGGATAATCCTTCAACAATGCATGAATGTTTCTCTCAGTTAGTATTCTAGGAGCACTACCTTTCTCTATGGTGTTATCAAACAATGTCTTTTGTTTCCTTCGTGAATCTGAAGCAGGTAGAAATCTTTTATGACCCATGTAGACGCTCTTTCGACTATGATTCAACCAACGAGAATGGGTATTGACACCACATAATGGGCAAGATTTTCCCCCCTTCACACGGCATTCAGCAAGATTTCCATAAGCCGGAAAATCATTAATCGTCCATAGCAAAATTGCATTCAGTTTAAACAAAGTTTTACTAAATGCATCATAAGCATCAACTCCATTACACCACAAATGATGCAAGTCTTCCACCAAAGGCGCCAAATATACATCAATATCATTCTCGGGTTGCTTTGGGTCTGGAATAAGTAAAGTTAACATAATATTTTCCTTCTTCATACACAACATAGGCGAGAGATTGTATGTCACAAGCATCACCGGCCATCAACTATATTTCGAACTCAACATGGAAAATGGATTGAATCCATCTGTAGCAAGACCAAGCCTAAGATTGCGTGGATCAGATGAAAAAGATTTATACTTTTCATCCACCATTTTCCATGTCGTAGAATCCACGGGATGACGCATTTTTCCATCATTGCTTGTATTATTAAAATGCCATCTTAAATCTTCTGCCATCTTTTGAGATCTATACATTCTTCTAAATCTCGGAATTATTGGAAAGTATCTCAATACTTTAACTGGAATACCTTGTATAACCTCTTCAATATCTTGATTTTTCTTCCATCTTGAAGAACCACATTTTGGACAACTTTCTAAATCTTTGTATTCTTTTCTGTAAAGGCAACAGTCATTCTCACAAGCATGTATCTTTTCAAAACCCATGTCTAATGCTCTAAGAAATTTCTTTACTTCATATAAGTTTTTGGGAAGCACGTTATCCTTCGGGCAGAAATAAATGTTGCACAGTTAAAAGCTTATCAAACCCACTATTAGACAAGCCAGTCTCACATTTAAGATTATACAAGACGGTGATAGCAGATAATTTTGTGTGATTTATGCAACCAGGATATAATGGAGTTTCTGCATCTTCCAAGTTCTTGAGTAACTCATCCTCTTTTCTTTGAGAATTAACATTATCTTTATCATCATCAAAAAAATCTTAATTAAAAAAATCTTCATCTTCATAGTGAATCATCTTGAATAGATCATATACATCAAACGTATTTGTTTTCTTCTCTACATTTATCTCTTCACCATGGTTAAACCATACACCACCCATGTATTTAGGATCCATTCCTTTTATAATTAAATGTTCAACGATGATTTGTTCATCATGACGACTAAGATTCCGACAATCCTTGCAAGGGCATAAAATTTTTCTACACTTCTTGCATTCCTCTTTGCAGCATTCACAAAATTCATTGCTCCTTGTCGATACTCTATACTAGTTCTATGAAAAAAGTAAAACAAATAAAAAATTTGAGCTTTAATATTAGATTATATGTTATAATTCTCAAAATACATATTAAGTTAATCATGGTTTTATCACCTGCTTAAAAAAACCCAGTCTTTTTCCATTTTCGACATATGAAGGCAAATAAGTTTCCAATCTTTGACGTATAAATTGGTTATCTGTTGTAATCAAAAAAATAACTAGACGTTGAAGTTATTACCCAAAAAAACATCCAAGCATCTTATAAATAATGCACTATCTGGAACATTGGTAACACGCCCATAGTAAGGATAATAAACTACAATAAACCACATAAAATGAATAATAACAGAGATAGCATGTGCTGCAGTGAATGAAATAACAGAGATAGTTTTTATTTTTAGGATACTGCACACATGAATCAAACCCCGTTCACAAGGTTACATAGATTTGTTTTTCTTCGTTTGGTGACTGAAATTATGACGCATTTGCTGAAAATATAATGCATATAGATATGTATCAGTGAGATAACTCCATGTGACCATGTAAACGCATCTGTCGAAAAATTATTTATATTGTGAACGCACAAAAATGTGAAGCCATTCAGCAAATGATAATTAAAATTGCATATAAAAAGAACATATTAAACATGAGTAATCCATACAAAACACATTTTAAACAATCAGTTATCACAACACATAACATAATAGGAACACAACTGACACTACATGGTAGAAACTACAGTCTTCAATTTCAATACATCACTCATCACTGAAAATTGACAACTTAGCACAGTAGTGGAACTCAACACATACCACTGTCATGTTTGACTAACAAATCATAAAAAGATTTATACATCACTGGAACTTAGCACAGCAGCAACAAACACAACAACAAACCACACAAAAAATTGGTTTATAGTACGAACATATAAACTTACAAATGCAAATAAAAAAAATTGGTTTATA
The DNA here is from genome assembly GCA_030737815.1 of Allium fistulosum. NCBI lineage: Eukaryota > Viridiplantae > Streptophyta > Magnoliopsida > Asparagales > Amaryllidaceae > Allium > Allium fistulosum. The sequence continues at coordinate 1,615,674,756 of CM060901.1, forward strand.
GTTCGAACATAGACCGTAAATGAAAATAAAAAAATAACATAAATTGGATACAATTAAAGCAAGCACATCGCACTAACATAATAGGAAATGATTAGAATATAAGTAAAATTTATATAAAAAAATAGCTCGAACATAATCATATAAAATCAATTATTCAAGTTGGGATTTATTCCAATTAGGGTTAAATCGACTATTCCAATTAGGGTTTACGTAGAAATTCGTATAGAGTATCCATACATAATCATATAAAATCCAGTAGACTCATAAAATCGGTTTATAAAATTTCATACCTAAATATACCTATTTAGGGTTCCGCGAGGAGAGATCTTGTAACGATTTGGATTTTCGCATTCGAAAATCGACGTCCATACTTTACATCGTACTCGAATGCCGTAGATTCGACCGTTCAAATCCAAGTCGCCGGAGCTTATAACACAGTTAAGTAAATAACACAGCGGAAGAAAAAGAATAATACATTGATATACAATATCTGATACAATATCTGATACAACAGAGTGATACAATGAATATCAATATACATCAGAGATATGATACAAGAAATAGCAGCGGAAAAGAAAACGATAACATCAGCAGGTGATAATCTCCATCTCCAAAATGCCAATCCAGAAATAGCTTGAACTCTCAATAACGATGCACAAAGATAAGCAAGTGCAGTCCATATCCAAAGACTGAACTAGCTCGAGATAATCTACTAAACCTGACTATCTGAAAAACCCAACTCTAGACTGCTCGTGTAGAAAAATTTTGAGCATCCAGAGTTTAGGAAAGAAACAATAAACTCCGGATCAGTCATGGGACTGGTGTGAGCAACAAAAACAGTTTATCTTTAAAAACAAATAGCAGAGAATTTTAAAGTCAATTCGCAATGCTTTTGGAAAATGAAACTACCATAAGGCCTCCCGCACACACACACAATGCAAACGCAGAATCGATGGAGATTTCTCCTTATGATGGTCAAAGATGCTTACTACGTACACAAAACATTTTGATATTATTATTAGTGCATAGTGTAGGAAACATTTCGAAAATAGAATATAAATCTTAGCCAGCATAGACATTTCGAACTATGCCTACTATAGCTACCATCTAAACAGTGGTGACCACCATAAGTAAATGGCAGGTTCTACAACTAATACCGTACAAAGTTCGTATTGGAAGATGGATTTCCAACAAATGGTTAGGCTAAAGAACTTCCTATGCCACGAAAGAACGCCTCTGGCTGGACGCTCCGAGAGACAAACTGCTCTCTGCCAAACAAGGCCGGCTACCCCCCTTCCCGGGGAATATACAAAACCTCAGATATGCCACCCCCAGTCCTTTGGGACCTTTAAACGAGCGCTCGTCACCAACATCACACATAATAAATAAAGTGTGTCCACATGAGTGAGTTTCTGGGCTCCATACCATGATACTACCCTTTTCCAGAAGGAATGGTCATACCCTAGGGAAGCTACCCCTGAAACCTTGCCGCACAATTCCTGTTTCGACCATTACCGGTTTGTGAGGTTCGACGAAGTCTCGTCCACAAAGCCATGCTTTGGGTCAACAGATGATCAAAGTAATGATCACAAAGATAAATGATCATATCACAAATGATCAAACAATGATCATCACACAACAACACTCAACATGTCACATTACCAAATTGGGAATATATCGCTGATAACCTTCAACTACATAACCTCTAAGCTCGTACGTCTCAGAGAAGGGTATTAAGCTAAGAGAATAAATTCTCCGCCACCAACAGAAATGTATTTGAAAGAAATCGTCTTTATATCTCAAAGTGTAATGTCAGACATGTAACCATACAAGTCTGTTCCGGGTTCGAACAGAACCGAAGGCACTTCTTACGAAGCCCTTGCAATTCCGGGTATTCACAATCCCGATCGGATTTCCCATCACTTAGGGGATCTCTATACCAGGAGCTACCCAGTGCAGAGACAATCAACGAGTTATCCTTTCGTTCTCGTGAATATCCGGTCTTCATCACCGGTCTTCAATTGCTATCCATATATGACGTATCACTAATTCGGAATGGGTTATATGACACAAAGGTCTTTTCCCGGCTAACCGAATAGTGAGCGAAATATTTAAAAAGATATGGATATGTGATTTCAATTAAGTCACAACTTAATAATTCAACTTCCTTTTAAATGGTTTCAATCGATTACCATTTCAAATCTTTTAAACAAAAAGATTCATTTACAGATTTTTCCAAATCAATTCCCATTTCAATTTGATTAATTCGTTAAATCTTTAAAACAAAGATTTAACTTATAGCTTTCAAAACAATTCCATTTCAAATGGTTTAAACAAATCATCATTTTAAATTTGTTAAAGATAACAGATTCAATTCATAGCTTTCAAAAAGAATTCATTTATAACTTGGAAAACCATTTTTCAATTCATACTTGAAATTCCTTTAAATTGGAATTTCATTTCTTATATATATGAAAGCTTTTATCATTTGAAAACAAACAGTTTTCATTTCGGAAAATCTGATTCATTTATACGAGTTAAAGTCTTTGAATTTAAATTCAAATTCCCAAATCAATACCTTTAAAATAGTTTAACACATATAAACTCATTTATAAGTTGAATAGCCTTTCTAAACCTTGGTTTCCAAATCATAGAATTCAATTTCAAATATTGAATTCAAATTTAAATCAAAATATTTAAATTTCAAAACTCAATCAAGTTACTCAAAATAAATTTCATCTTTGAAATTCCATTTCAAATGCTTTTCACTTTAAACCCAATCCATTTCCAAAATATTTGAATTTAAATATTCAACTTTTAAACCATTTCAAAATCTGTGACTTAATCGATTTCCTTGTGAAATCCATATTTGTGTGTGTATAAGTGTGGTCCAGGGATTTAACACAATGGTGCACAACATCAATCATCACAGAAATACCAATATCGATAAGCGGTATAATCGATAACGCTTATCTTCATTCACAGTTTCACAGATAAAATAAATTTATCAGTCACAAAGATTCATTGTCACAATTCGATGTGGGTATTGGATAACCGACTGGAATTCGACTCCCTGTCGCATCGAAGTTTAAATGCCGTTTTACAGGAAAAGGGGTTTTCACATCAATACAGGAACAAATCAAAAATCACAGTTCACGCAGTATTACAATCACAAACAGAAATACCAATCCAATACATAGCATTCAATAACCATCAACCATCTTAAATTAAAATGAATAAATCGTGTGGTTTAAATTAATTGACCACATCATTACTTTCATAAGTAATCTTTAATCAATAATTAATTATCATTAACTATAATTTATTTAGTCTTAATCACCTTCATTAATTAATCATTTCTTAATTAATTATCTTAATTTATTTATTTAATTGATTAACTCTTAATTACTTTTATTAATTAATTTCTTCTTAATTAATAAAACAACCCTTAATCATTATTAATAAATCATCCTCTAAGTGATAAATTATCCTTTAATCATCTTAATTAATTTTACTTTATCAACTACATTAAGTAATTGTACTTTAGTTACTTAAAACTTTAATAAATCAAGATAAACTATTTATATTTCTTAATCACTTAATCATCATTTAAATCAAATGCTTGAAATTATTTTATTTTGAAACCATTAGTGATTAAATAAGATAATTTGTCTAATACAAAATTTTATAAACCAAAGTTTTTAAAACATTTGACTTTAAACTTTAACCTTGTTTAATCAAATCTACTTTGGAAAACTTGATAAAACTGAAAACTTTAAACTTTAAAACTTGGTTCCCATTTCCTCAAAATTAAAATCTGGACGCAAACTGCTATGCTTGAAATTATTTTATTTTGAAACTGTGGTAATGGTCCGCAAACAACACGAGGACAATCACGAGCCAATAGACCAAGTTTTCGAGTTTGACTCTGTTGCGTCTTCTGCCCCAAACTCCATGACCCAGACTAATACTGACACGCGTGCACGTGTACACTTGATCGAGCCGCTGCCGACCATCCCCAAAACCTCCGGCACGTCGCCAACAACATCTACGACAGACCCAAACATCCAATTCGACGACATCTTCATGAATCCAAAATCGAGCTATTGAGCTCAACCTGGAAACCAAAATAAGTTGCCTAAATCAATGCCGTGCCGATGATCTCGACCATCTGAACGCCGCGCCACCACGATTACAACCTCGTCTCGACCTCCAGCCACTATCCCCCCTGCACCGGTCCACCCCGATCCATCCATGGCAACGAATTAAATTCGAGAATGATGTCGAATAAAACACGCCCTTAAACCCTATTACGACGCCGACCAACCACCACGGCCATCAGAAAATTTACTCACCATTTTTCCTATGAACATCATCGCCTAAACCCCCTCTGATATTGAACCCGAGGCCCAATTGCATGTTGATCATCGGAAATTTACCAAAAACATATTTTCTGTTCCACTCATATTTTCTCACAGCCTACCAAATTAAAAATCATAAATTTACTTTTAAAAATCTTTGTTTGTTAGCACTAATCTAATTATGGATTCAAAATACAAGATTGGACGCATTAGGTTTTCTGTAAAAAAAATAGATTCCACTGTAATTTCCCTATTTTCCAATTATTTACCAATTTCTTTTAACCTGATACTGTTTTGAAAATTTAAGTCAAGGGAATATAAACACTTTCCTTTTGAAGATCATCATCTAAATCTTTGTTAATTTTGAGATGTGAAGAAAATTTCTTTTTGGATTTGGTTTCTTTAAAAACTGTAACTTTGAAACAGAGAAGTGTTTTTAAACACTGTAACCTATATACACACATTCAGGCAAGTTTATATCCATGCAAACACATTCCACAAAAAAAAATCGGTACCCATCACATGGAAAATCAAAGTAAAATTGGTTTTAAAAATTTGCTCAGCTTGAAAAATGGCAGAGAAGAACAGAGCTTTACTTTTTGTTGAACAGGTTGTAAAAATGCAAGCTGAAATTCTTCTTCTTGATCTCTGGTTTGTATGAATTAAATTGTTGTTTTGAGTTGTAGCTTTGGGTGATATTTACTTTAGTTTCCTTTTCTTTTTCCAGTTTAGAATGGAACGAATACTGAAGTGAGGATTGATAAATGAATGATAGTTTACAGGGTATAATATTTTTGTACAAGTGATGTTATGTATTTGTACAAAGTAATGTATTTTTTTCCTCTATTACAACATATCGGTGATATTTCTTTAGTTTTGGAAGGCTTTGCTGATGGCTTGCATTAATGGTTTGTACAATATACTTATTTTTTTCTTCTTCTTATCTCGGCTATGTACATATATGAAGATATTTGGTGGCTGAAAGGTAAGGTAGATTGTATGCTAAGGACATTTGCATTTATTACTTGGCTTCTATTATAAATATTTACATTTCCTTTTGCTTTGCATTCCTTTAACTCGGCTGATAAAACATGTTATGGTGGCTGAGTATTGTACTTGAGAAGATAGGGTATTGTTTTGTATTTCTTTCTTTAGCCTTATACTTTGTTTTCATACTTAGCCCATGTCTTCATACTTTATCTTATCTTTTGTTGGCTGATAATTTGTTTAGACAATATCAGGTACAAGTATTTTGTTTTGCCTGGCATACTTACTTTTCGTTTACAACTTCAAACAATCTACATGCTTTTGTATGTACAGAGAAGATTTTGTTATGGTGGCTAAAGGTATTTGTCTTGTTTTATTACTTTCATATGTCTTATACATAAACATTTATTTATTTATTGGTTTTACTTATTTCTAACTTCAATGGTTATTTTAACTTGCATATAAATTTTCAACTTAAATACTTATCATCTTGTATTTATATTTTTACTTTATTTATTTTTGTATGACTACTTATTAATTTTCAACTATCAACCTTTTCTAAGTCATTTATTAAAATTTTGTTTCAAATCTAATATATACATATATATATATATATATAAATAAATTCAAATTTACTCATATATATCTATATACATATATATACAATATTTTAAAATTTAAATCATTTGTACAAAAATTTACTTGGATAGGGGAAACTCGCAATCAATTTAAAATAAATTATACAATTTTAATTCAGAAATTCAATAAATTATTAATTTAAATTAAATTAAAATCTGGGGTCGTTACAAACTTCCCCCTTAAAAGAATTTCGTCCTCGAAATTCGCAGGCACGAAACAACACAAAGATAGACAGATTCGATCTCCTATAACTCCTCAAACTTAAGATATGAAGTCCAAACTCAAGCCGGAATATCTCAGAATACATACCAATTTGTCCCTCTTCGGACTTTGGTATTCATGAGAAATTACAATAGAATTTCAAATTTGGTTTTAAACGAAATCGTTTTATTGATACAATTCAAATTTTATCCTCATATTCTATTAATCAATTTACCTCAAATTAAAATTTTAAACTTATAATTCTAAATATCCAATTTTGTTCATTAAGGTTTAAATCAAAACTGATAAGAAACCAGTGAAATACGAAGTAAGGATTTTTCTACAATGATTCGTAGGGCCCTCATCATACTGAAACTTCTTCTTGTAGCTGGTACGAAGAAATCAAAAGAATTTGAAAACGAATCAAAGAATATTGATAGAGAAAGAATGTTTCTGTTGTTGTTACAGGGTATTGACCATTTGTAGTCGTATTCCCCTGTCCCCTATCTCGTCCTCTTCTTGCACTCATACTCACTATCAGTGGATAGTAAGAGAATTTATTGAGGCATTCGAACAGATATCTGAGAATTACTCATTCTAGGGATACTTCACCCTATCTCTAATGAGCTACTTAATGTGTTATACTCCTGAGCTAAAGTTTAACCTTAGCTCTGATACCAAATGTAACGATTTGGATTTTCACGTTCGAAAATCAACATCCATACTTTACATCGTACTCGAATGCCGTAGATTCGACCGTTCAAATCCGAATCGCCGGAGCTTAGAACACAGTTAAGTAAATAACACAGCGGAAGAAAAAGAATAATACATTGATATACAATATCTGATACAACAGAGTGATACAATGATTATCAATATACATCAGAGATATGAAACAAGAAATAGCAGCGGAAAAGAAAACGATAACATCAGCAGCGGATAATCTCCATCTCCAAAACGCCAATCCAGAAATAGCTTGAACTCTCAATAACGATGCACAAAGATAAGCAAGTGCAGTCCATATCCAAAGACTGAACTAGCTCCAGATAATCTACTAAACCCGACTATCTGAAAAACCCAACTCTAGACTGCTCGTGTAGAAAAATTTTAAGCATCCAGAGTTTAGGAAAGAAACAATAAACTCCGGATCAGTCATGGGACTGGTGCGAGCAACAAAAATAGTTTATCTTTAAAAACAAATAGCAGAGAATTTTAAAGTCAATTCGCAATGCTTTTGGAAAATGAAACTACCATAAGGCCTCCCGAACACACACAATGCAAACGCAGAATCAGAGGAGATTTCTCCTTATGATGGTCAAAGATGCTTACTACGTACACAAAACATTTTGATATTATTATTAGTGCATAGTGTAGGAAACATTTCGAAAGTAGAATATAAATCTTAGCCAGCATAGACATTTCGAACTATGCCTACTATAGCTACCATCTAAACAGTGGTGACCACCATAAGTAAATGGCAGGTTCTACAACTAATACCGTACAAAGTTCGTATTGGAAGATGGATTTCCAACAAATGGTCAGGCTAAGGAACTTCCTATGCCATGAAAGAACGCCTCTGGCTGCGAGAGACAAACTGCTCTCTGCCAAACAAGGCCGGCTACCCCCCTTCCCGAGGAATATACAAAACCTCAGATATGCCCCCCCCGGTCCTTTGGGACCTTTAAACGAGCGCTCGTCACCAACATCACACATAATAAATAAAGTGTGCCCACATGAGTGAGTATCTGGGCTCCATACCATGATACTACCCTTTTCCAGAAGGAATGGTCATACCCTAGGGAAGCTACCCCTGAAACCTTGCCGCACAATTCCTGTTTCGACCATTACCGGTTTGTGAGGTTCGACGAAGTCTCGTCCACAAAGCCACGCTTTGGTACAAAGCCATGCTTTGGGCCAACAAATGATCAAAGTAATGATCACAAAGATAAATGATCAAACAAATGATCGTATCACAAATGATTAAACAATGATCATCACACAGCAACACTCAACATGTCACATTACCAAATTGGGAATATATCGCTGATAACCTTCAACTACATAACCTCTGAGCTCGTACGTCTCAGAGAAGGGTGTTAAGCTAAGAGAATAAATTCTCCGCCACCAACAGAAATGTATTTGAAAGAAATTGGCTTTATATCTCAAAGTGTAATGTCAGACATGTAACCATACAAGTCTGTTCCGGGTTCGAACAGAACCGAAGGCACTTCTTACGAAGCCCTTGCAATTCCGGGTATTCACAATCCCGATCGGATTTCCCATCACTTAGGGGATCACTATACCAGGAGCTACCCAGTGCAGAGACAATCGACGAGTTATCCTTTCGTTCTCATGAATATCCGGTCTTCATCACCGGTCTTCAATTGCTATCCATATACGACGTATCACTAATTCGGAATGGGTTATATGACACAAAGGTCTTTTCCTGGCTAACCCGAATAGTGAGCGAAATATTTAAAAAGATATGGATATGTGATTTCAATTAAGTCACAATTTAATAATTCAACTTCCTTTTAAATGGTTTCAATCGATTACCATTTCAAATCTTTTAAACAAAAAGATTCATTTACAGATTTTTCCAAATCAATTCCCATTTCAATTTGATTAATTCGTTAAATCTTTAAAACAAAGATTTAACTTATAGCTTTCAAAACAATTCCATTTTAAATGGTTTAAACAAATCATCATTTTAAATCTGTTAAAGATAACAGATTCAATTCATAGCTTTCAAAAAGAATTCATTTATAACTTGGAAAACCATTTTTCAATTCATACTTGAAATTCCTTTAAATTGGAATTTCATTTCTTATATATATGAAAGCTTTTATCATTTGAAAACAAACAGTTTTCATTTCGGAAAATCTGATTCATTTATACGAGTTAAAGTCTTTGAATTTAAATTCAAATTCCCAAATCAATACCTTTAAAATAGTTTAACACATATAAACTCATTTATAAGTTGAATAGCCTTTCTAAACCTTGGTTTCCAAATCATAGAATTCAATTTCAAATATTGAATTCAAATTTAAATCAAAATATTTAAATTTCAAAACTCAATCAAGTTACTCAAAATAAATTTCATCTTTGAAATTCCATTTCAAATGCTTTTCACTTTAAACCCAATCCATTTCCAAAATATTTGAATTTAAATATTCAACTTTTAAACCATTTCAAAATCTGTGACTTAATCGATTTCCTCGTGAAATCCATATTTGTGTGTGTATAAGTGTGGTCCAGGGATTTAACACAATGGTGCACAACATCAATCATCACAGAAATACCAATATCGATAAGCGGTATAATCGATAACGCTTATCTTCATTCACGGTTTCACAGATAAAATAAATTTATCAGTCACAAAGATTCATTATCACAATTCGATGTGGGTATCGGATAACCGACTGGAATCCGACTCCCTGTCGCATCGAAGTTTAAATGCCATTTTACAGGCAAAGGGGTTTTCACATCAATACAGGAACAAATCACAAATCACAGTTCACGTAGTATTACAATCACAAACAGAAATACCAATCCAATACACAGCATTCAATAACCATCAACCATCTTAAATTAAAATGAATAAATCGTGTGGTTTAAATTAATTGACCACATCATTACTTTCGTAAGTAATCTTTAATCAATGATTAATTATCATTAACTATAATTTATTTAGTCTTAATCACCTTCATTAATTAATCATTTCTTAATTAATTATCTTAATTTATTTATTTAATTGATTAACTCTTAATTACTTTTATTAATTAATTTCTTCTTAATTAATAAAACAACCCTTAATCATTATTAATAAATCATCCTCTAAGTGATAAATTATCCTTTAATCATCTTAATTAATTTTACTTTATCAACTACATTAAGTAATTGTACTTTAGTTACTTAAAACTTTAATAAATCAAGATAAACTATTTATCTTTCTTAATCACTTAATCATCATTTAAATCAAATGCTTGAAATTATTTTATTTTGAAACCATTAGCGATTAAATAAGATAATTTGTCTAATACAAAATTTTATAAACCAAAGTTTTTAAAACATTTGACTTTAAACTTTAACCTTGTTTAATCAAATCTACTTTGGAAAACTTGATAAAACTGAAAACTTTAAACTTTAAAACTTGGTTCCCATTTCCTCAAAATTAAAATCTGGACGCAAGCTGCTATGCTTGAAATTATTTTATTTTGAAACTGTGGTAATGGTCCGCAAACAACACGAGGACAATCACGAGCCAATAGACCAAGTTTTCGAGTTTGACTCTGTTGCTTCTTCTGCCCCAAACTCCATGACCCAGACTAATACTGACACGCGTGCACGTGTACACTTGATCGAGCCGCTGCCGACCATCCCCAAAACCTCCGGCACGTCGCCCACAACATCTACGACAGACCCAAACATCCAATTCGACGACATCTTCATGAATCCAAAATCGAGCTATTGAGCTCAACCTGGAAACCAAAATAAGTTGCCTAAATCAATGCCGTGCCGATGATCTCGACCATCTGAATGCCGCGCCACCACGATTACAACCTCGTCTCGACCTCCAGCCACTATCCCCCCAGCACCGGTCCACCCCGATCCATCCATGGCAACGAATTAAATTCAAGAATGATGTCGAATAAAACACGCCCTTAAACCCTATTACGACGCCGACCAACCACCACGGCCATCAGAAAATTTACTCACCATTTTTCCTATGAACTTCATCGCCTAAACCCCCTCTGATATCGAACCCGAGGCCCAATTGCATGTTGATCATCGGAAATTTACCAAAAACATATTTTATGTTCCACTCATATTTTATCACAGCCTACCAAATTAAAAATCATAAATTTACTTTTAAAAATCTTTGTTTGTTAGCACTAATCTAATTATGGATTCAAAATACATGATTGGACGCATTGGGTTTTCTGTAAAAAAATAGATTCCACTGTAATTTCTCCATTTTCCAATTATTTACCAATTTCTTTTAACCTGATATTGTTTTGAAAATTTAAGTCAAGGGAATATAAACACTTTCCTTTTGAAGATCATCATCTAAATCTTTGTTAATTTTGAGATGTGAAGAAAATTTCTTTTTGGATTTGGTTTCTTTAAAAACTGTAACTTTGAAACAGAGAAGTGTTTGTAAACACTGTAACCTATATACACACATTCAGGCAAGTTTATATCCATGCAAACACATTCCACAAAAAAAATCGGTACCCATCACATGCAAAATCAAAGTAAAATTGGTTTTAAAAATTTGCACACCTTAAAAAATGGCGGAGAAGAACAGAGCTTTACTTTTTGTTGAACATGTTGTAAAAATGCAAGCTGAAATTCTTCTTCTTGATCTCTGGTTTGTATGAATTAAATTGTTGTTTTGAGTTGTAGCTTTGGGTGATATTTACTTTAGTTTCTTTTTCTTTTTCCAGTTTAGAATGGAACGAATACTGAAGTGAGGATTGATAAATGAAAGATAGTTTACAGGTTATAATATTTTTGTACAAGTGATGTTATGTATTTGTACAAAGTAATGTATTTTTTTCCTCTAGTACAACATATCAGTGATATTTCTTTAGTTTTGGAAGGCTGTGGTGATGGCTTGCATTAATGGTTTGTGCAATATACTTATTTTTTTCTTCTTCTTATCTCGGCTGTGTACATATATGAAGATATTTGGTGGCTGAAAGGTAAGGTAGATTGTATGCTAAGGACATTTGCATTTATTACTTGGCTTCTATTATAAATATTTACATTTCCTTTTGCTTTGCATTCCTTTAACTCGGCTGATAAAACATGTTATAGTGGCTGAGTATTGTACTTGAGAAGATAGGGTATTGTTTTGTATTTCTTTCTTTAGCCTTATACTTTGTTTTCATACTTAGCCCATGTCTTCATACTTTATCTTATCTTTTGTTGGCTGATAATTTGTTTAGACAATATCAGGTACAAGTATTTTGTTTTGCCTGGCATACTTACTTCTCATTTTCGTTTACAACTTCAAACAATCTACATGCTTTTGTATGTACAGAGAAGATTTTGTTATGGTGGCTAAAGGTATTTGTCTTGTTTTATTACTTTCATATGTCTTATACATAAACATTTATTTATTTATTGGTTTTACTTATTTCTAACTTCAATGGTTATTTTAACTTGCATATAAATTTTCAACTTAAATACTTATCATCTTGTATTTACATTGTATTTATATTTTTACTTTATTTATTTTTGTATGACTACTTATTAATTTTCAACTATCAACCTTTTCTAAGTCATTTATTAAAATTTTATTTCAAATCCAATATATACATATATATATAAATAAATTCAAATTTACTCATATATATCTATATACATATATATTCACATATATACATATATATACAATATTTTAAAATTTAAATCATTTATACAAAAATTTATTTGGATAGGGGAAACTCGCAATCAATTTAAAATAAATTATACAATTTTAATTCAGAAATTCAATAAATTATTAATTTAAATTAAATTAAAATCTGGGGTCGTTACAGATCTGTGAAGGGCTACCGCGACGATGTGGAGAGGAGTAGAATGAAGGACGTCTACCGCAACAATGATAACGAAGCAAGGTGGATTTTATTGGAGGGTGAGGTAGATTTTGCTGGAGCGAAAAGGAAAGCGTAAGGAGAAAAGTTTCTAAATAATGAAGAGGAAGGGAAACGTGACAGTAAATAAAAAAATTCGTGAAATATTTTTTACTTTACGCGGGTGCAAAGCGGGAACGTGAAATCTTTTTAGCCACATTTATATTTTTTAGGGAAATACTTTTTGGTTGCATTTAGAAAGAAACGCCACCAATTTTTGCAACTATAAATGGTTTTTCTTGTAGTGCAAACATACACGCAAATTTTTTTAAATGCATAAAACACACAATAAAATCAAATAACAAATAATTCGAAGACTAAAACTAAAAACAAATTCAATTCCCCAGCAACGGCGTCAAAAACTTGATTAATGCCAAATTTTCTATCGGTTTAGAAAATCGATGAAAAATTATGTAATAAAATAAACGCAAGCGCACGGCGTACAATTTTAGTACGTGGCGAGTACGGATCGATCCGTAGGGAATTGAATTGATTTAAAATTCTACTCAATCAAATTAAACCAAACTTGAGATTGTTTAAAGCTAAGAGAAATGTTAAAACTAGCTAGAACAAGTAAATGTAAATATGAGACTAAAAGGTAATTTAGAGGCAAATCCACTCTCATTCTCTCACATAAATCAATACAAAATCAATCTATGATCTCTCATTTTAATGTTAAGTGGAGTTAGTGATATATTTATCATAAGTATGGTCTATTTATGTTATTAATTAATATAACTTAAACTATCAAACTATAATACAACAACTAAAACCACTTGTTAATTGTCATGAAAATGAATATGAAACTAAAACAAAACCTATTTTAAGCATGATCTATTTACTATTTTTGATTAGTAACATAGATTATCAAATTTTGATTCTATTTTAATTCCATGATCAAAATCAATTAGTTAAATGATGATGTAAGTTGTGTTTAATATTTGAGTAAGAATAGCCTATTTGTGATTACAGCATAGGCTATCAAATTCATCCAATAAACTTACATCATAATCTAACTTTTCATGAAGCATAAAAAAGAGATCATAATTAAGCAAATATGTTGAATCTACATAAATTAGAGAGCTTTATTACTCCTAAATTGAAGGGGTTTAGCTACTCATTTTTGGTATTATTTCAACACATGTAGATTGCAACGTTAAAAAAACAAGAGAAGTAAGAGCAACTTAAAAGAAAAGAGAACTAAATAATTGCATAAAAATAGAGCTAAACTACTTGCATAAATGAAAGCTACTACTAACATGAAAGGAAAAGAACATATAAATAAAAATGAGCAAGAAAATAAAATAAGAACAAAGAAGAAATAAAAGAAAACGAGGCTTAGGAAGCCATTTTATTTCATATAATTTTGAGGCTTACAACTTGCATAATATGATAAGTGATAAAGATCCATTACATGAACATTAGATGGCTATTTATACATGCATAAAACTCAAATCCATATTTTATGGGGCTTACCTAAATACCATTTAGGAAGTGTGGCCACCAAGTTATCATTAGCATGAATTAATCCTCCATTAAATGTGCATGTGCTTTTAATTCCCACTAACTTGTGCATTAGCTCCTAATTGTAGATTAAGGTAAGTGGGTAGGTAGGATCCTCCATGATTTCATGAATCCATTTATTTCCATCTTCATTTGTCTTCTTCTCTTGTGCATGCATATTTCCTTGAAGACTTCTTCTAGTTCCCATCCAAATTTCTACAAAATAACATCAAAATGGTCAAGTAAATTTTTCTCAAATTAAATACATGCACAAAATTACCATTTTACCCCCAAATTGATGCATGAATGATGACTTGAAAGCATTTTTGAAATTTGGTCTTAAACATGTAAAAACACCCAATTATGACATTTATTTAAATAAAAGTGATTAAATATGAAAGTAAAAATATACACATTTACGTGCACATCAAATACAAAAGTACATCTTCGAGGCATCCGGCTCGTTTCCTGAAAGCTCCAAGTGTCCAGCTAAAGCTGAAAAAAATATGCTCGGGCTGACCCGAGCATTATAAGAAATCAACACCGGTGTCAGTCTGGTAAAACCAGCGTGAGAGACATAATCAAATGGATCATTAATCTTATGAAAAACTTTGAAAATAAAGGTATCTCGTAAGACCACGCCGCACATAAACACGGATGGGTTTTAACCTTACGATAGCCAAAACATTTCTATAGAAAATCCACTGATATTATAATAATGTCTAGGGTTGAAAGTAAATATTGAATCATAGCCGAAATCATTACATTAATTAAATTCAAGTATAATAGGTATACAACTAAATCCGTAAAGGCACGTATTGGAGAATGGATTCCATACAACGATAAGGCACCGAGGTACCACCTAGCATAGTACGCCTCTAGAAAATATACCGAGGGCCTCGCCTAGACCCTCTTCCAACATAGGACCGACCTACCTCTTACCGGATAGTACCGAATATGTTATCACTCTGGTTTCTTTGCAACCTTTTTCTGAGAACTCTCATGCATAACCAAATCTATATATATATAAGGGTGATGACATACCCTAATGGGTGCGACCCACTTAACCCTACTGCATTTCCCTTGATTTTAGTCATTATCGGTTGATGGGGCTTGAGGCTATGTTTTACCTTCTATATAACAATCCCACTTAAAATGCTAACGCTGCCCTTCAGGCAGCAATGCAGTGTCATCATTCGTTCATACAAGTTGTTCAGGATATGAACAAACCGAAGGCGCTACTTCTACTATATCCATTTTGGAATCACCCTCGGAATTAATAGCAATTAGCCCTTGCACTTCAAAGAGCTTCGTCTTCGATTCCATCATTTTCAAGATGTCTTTAATTCGAATGCTCGAGTTGGTTCGAAGTGGCTTTCAGATAGTTTATACTTATACAATCTCGGTCTCTTCAAAATAACATTCGATGGTTTTTGGTAAACTCAACCCTGGTTCTTTTGGAAATAATCAAACAAATGCATAAGAGTGGAGGTCACCTCCTAACCGTTGAGCGAATATATTTCCTTATCATTTGTTCTAGGAGAACAAAACAAAATTTATACGCACAGATAGCATCATCGAAGATGAATGTGCCATATAACTCATGTGTTCTCTTAGATATTTCCAGAGTTATATTTTGGCCAAGATTTTGATAGTCGGTTATCTAACTACCAAACAACAATCACATACATAGATTTAATTCCATGGGATCCACTAAGCCTCTAATAATTAATCTTCCATAAATCAAATCACTTTTCACATTTTTGACTTAAAATACCTTAACACGGGATATTTTCCCAAACCCTCATACTTCTTTAAATATTTGGAAAAACGTTTATATACTTATCTCACTAGTATAAGTATATTACCAAATCATTATGGTTTTAATACTTTGAAAATATATCTGTATACTTATCTCAACGGTATAAGTATATTAAAAAAACTTGAGGAAGATTTCCAATTTTTCAAAATCATATTTAAATGGGCCAAAACAAATATTATTTAAATTATTTATTACTATAAACCCAACCACCATCCTTCGGTGTTAAGTATGGAAAGGGTGTTTCCATATTACCATAATTAAGAAGAATAAATAGTCAAAACAACTCATTCCTTTATAAAATTCTCTTTTTATAAGCCCATTTCATATTTACAAATACTTTTACAAATTTTCAAAATAATTTTTAACTTCTTTTTATAAATCTCTAAAATGATTTATAAACTCCTTCACAAAATATCATTTGTAAACCTCTTTTTAATAAATCCTTTTTCACTAAGTATAATCCTTTTATGAAACAATTCATCATTTATAAACATCTTTATCTTTATTAAAATAATAACTTTAACATCATTATTGAAATAATTAAATAACTTACTTTAAAACATCATTTATAAACACTTAACCTCACACGGTTATACAATTGAAATTATTTAAATCCATAACTTTAAAAATAAGGGAAAAGGCTTAGTGACCACAATGGTACTAAATCAAGATAATATTTAATTAAAATCGACTTTTCTAAGTCATATAACAGGTATTTACGTATGCCAATATATATGTTAATAAAATCAATTAGCAATCACTAACTAAACCATCGCTTGTCCAATATAAATTTAATTGGCACACAATTCAATGTCTAAATTAATATAATTGTAGAAGGGGATTTATTCTGCTTAATAGATGTCATCAATATTATATCCAATTTAAATTATAGTAGAACGGTATTTTATTCTACTAAACAGATGTCCAAATAATCTATTCAATTAAATTATAGCATAACGAGGATGTATTCTACTAAACAGGTGTCAATGTTTTGTATGACTAACTCATCTTATTGGTCACTTAATAATACCGGTAATAGAATCCCTTGTGTTCAAACAATTCTTTGTAAATGAAGTTGCTTTAAACAAATTGATCCTTGAAAAGTAATTAAAACTTAAACCTTTCTTTAGATAATTAAATACAAGTTAAATCCTTTATTAAACCACAATTAAATCTAAATTAAGTATTAACTTAACTTAAATACTAATTAAAAAATTATTTACTTATAAGTAATCCTTTTATTTATTAATTAATCATAATTAAACACTTGCTTAATAATTGATTAATAATTAACCTTATATTTAATTAATAATTAATTAAAAATAAATCTTATACTTAGCTCATAATTAATTAAAAATTAACCTTATTTAATAACTAGTTAAAATTAATCTCACTTTAGAAGACAATTAATTAGTAACTAATCCGACTTAGTTATAGTTAATAAATCTTACTTAATACTTAATTAATTATTAATTACCAAAACTTAATTCACTAAAAAATAATTAATTAATACTTAATTAACTCTCTTGATACTTATTATTAAGTTTACAAAACATTTCTAAGGTTTACTTAATATAAAAACTCAAGTTTGTAGAAAGTTGAACTTTTCCCGAAAACTGCATCCATGGCGACTGTCGCTATGGATACCATAACTTGAAAATGACAGGGACGCGGAAGATGATCTTAAGGCTATTTAACACTAGAGGGGAGGTGAATAGTGTTTTAAGAATTTCTTTAAAACTTCTTTGATTTAAATTGATTTAACTAACTTAATGCAAATACACAATCACAGATCAAATCACAGAATCACAAACAGATGCAAATATAAATAAAAAGCAAGTAAAGGAAAGAACACACCAGGAATTTTATACTGGTTCGGTGTTACCCTACATCCAGTCCCGCACAACTCGTACGACTTTCTATTCAATAATAATCTAGATTACAAATCCCTCGATTCCAAGGCAACGAGGTACACCCTCCAGATTCTCAGGTCTCTGGGTAGAACCACTTGATTCACAGGACACAAGTTCACCCGATCGATTTCCAAGGACACGATCACACCTTTATAACCCTAAACAAGTTTCTTTGAGTACAAATGTATCTATAACTCCGATAAGCACTGAGATTCTTTGAAGAGAGTGGCAGAGAATCAAACTAGAGATATTCTGGTTTGATTCACTTAAGATTTCGGCAGAATGTGGATAGGATGATTAGAAAATAAGATAAGAGAGTAAAGAGGAGAGAAAATAAAGAAAGTAGTTACTGGAAAACGTCCATAACAGTCTCTATTTATAGAGAATGAATGGATGTGTCCATTCAAAGAGATTTAAACGAATAGACACTTCTTTTGAAAACAACCTTTGCTATAACGGGAAGCATGTCGACATGACGAGTAACTATGATGTCGACATGGTCTATTAAAAATGATGATTTTCTTTTCTTTGAAAATGATGATTTAAAACATATGCAACTTTATTCAAATGGACTCTATGTATTTGTAGAAGGTATTTAGAAGTAGAAATACTTATGAATATATATATGTATATATACTAAAATATATTTAAAATCAAAGTATATAAACTAAAGTAAATATAATATTAAAATAGATTTTGAGGCTAAAATATCAAGGACAATTTTGAAATCAAAATATAACAAAATGATAAATATGATTTTGAGGCTAAAACATTTTTGGAAATGCGAACGAAGGTTTTTCTTTTGAAAAGGAATA
Organism: Allium fistulosum; assembly: GCA_030737815.1. NCBI lineage: Eukaryota > Viridiplantae > Streptophyta > Magnoliopsida > Asparagales > Amaryllidaceae > Allium > Allium fistulosum. The sequence continues at coordinate 1,615,693,638 of CM060901.1, forward strand.
TTTGAAAATTATTTTATGAAACAAGAGATAATTTTGAAAATCATTTTGAATCAAAATTAGTGGATAACAAAATAGGGCTACTATCCGTTCCACTAGATATTTCGTGAGTTCCATCTCACTAGGGTTCCATCCCTTTAACAAGAACGAAGTGGATTCCATTCCACGAGTAAATTGGATAAAAAAGAATGATAGTGCTTTCAAGGAGTTTTAACAAATATCTAACCTAACTATATTATTTGTCTTGAACTCTTGAATATCTTGAATCTCATGAGTCTTCAATCTTGAACTCTTGATCTTTGTCTTCTTTACTGTACAGTCTTCTTTTGTTGATACCTGCATATAGATTTCCTGCACATATATATTTTATAACACTTCTATAGTTGTTGTCATCAAAACCATTATCCTATAGACTAACATTCCCCCCTTTTTGATGATGACAACCTTTGTTTATAAAATATTTATATTCTCCTTATAACTCCCCCTAAATCTAATAACTCCCCCTTAATCTATGCCTAACTAACCTATTTTATACTTCTCCCCCTTTGTCATCAACAAAAAAAATGACATTAACTCCCCCTAAATCTATGATATTAATGATAGTGTTATCATTAATGATACTGAAACTAGATATAACAATGCTAAATATTGTATACTCAGAATGATATATGAGTAATATAAGAATGAGAATAATAAGTGTAACCACAAATTATTTTATTCATATCACTATATACATAACTGTTAAATGAAAAGAAAAAGCATACAATAAGTAGACAAATCAATCAAACATAAGCACACCTATTTATGTCTTATTACATAATCAATATAGTAAGTTATCATAAATCAACCATGTTTAAAACCAAATCAAGTATTTCAAATCAAATCAATTTTAAACCAAATCAAACAAGTTAAATGTTACGTGGAACTTCAACCCATCCCTCTTTTCAAAAGATGGGATCCGCTTTGATTACTTCCCAATCTTCATCCTCCTGGAGCAATGTCTTTGGTGGATTTACTTGGAGATCCTCTTTGTTGAGAGCGGAGATCATCCATCGTAGTGCATCGAAATGCCTTTCTTGTTCCTTTATCATCTGCATTTGACTCAGTTCTAAGTGCCTCTGATTTCGTAGAATAAAAGTAAGAATGTCTTTGAAGGATTTGAGAGTCTCTTCAAGATTATCACTTAGATTTGAAGAGGATGAAGCCATTTTGACGATAAGTAAGAAGGAAATAAGTAGATAAGAGTAGAGAGAAGTTATGAGAAGTTTTCTGGAAGAAAATAGGACTTAAATAGACAGGAAAGTCGTTTGAAATGAATAGACATAAGGAGTTATTTTGAATTTCAAATTGAAATGTCCATTCAGAATATTACCAGTATATGTCGACATGACCTCTATACAGTATGTCGACATACATAGCAGATTTTGCACATCTTATTTTTGAATTTTCAGTGTATATACATATGATTTATATATATATTACTTGATATAAATAAGAGTGACAGTAAGATAAACAGAGAATAAGCTTCATTTCATACTAGAACAGAGAAGTACATGAATCTCATAGAGAAAACATAAAGATACAACTTTCAATATACCAAATTTCATTGATATACAAAAAGTAAACTCTATAAACTAGTAGATGAGGATGAAGATGATGAGATATTAAGCTTCTTGTTGACTTTGGAGAAGAACTTGTTCATAGTATTGGACATTTTGTCCAATTTTTTGTTTACGGAGTGTTTGAGAGCTTTTTGATTTTTCACAATCACTCGTTGATTGTGAAGGAGAGTCTTGTTTGATGGTCGTGTGGGAAAATCAATACTCTCTAAGGAAGTTTCTTCACTTTCTTCCTCTTCTTCTTCCTCACCTTCTTCTTCTTCACCTTCTTCTTCCTCCTCTTCCTCTTCTTCTTCTTCCTCCTCATCTTCTTGCATTTCCTCATACCCCAATCGTGCTTCTTTTTCCGTTAGTGTTTCGTATGGTTGAAACACGTGCGGAATTTTCATAAGTGAAATATTGGAATGATTAAAAACCTTTCTTGGAAAGAATTCTTCACCTCTCATATCCACTCCAAAGTAATTAAAAATTCTAGTGAGGTATATTCCATGATATAATGCATTCTCTCCCAAATCCAAGTTTTTGTGACGAAATTCATCCAAGATAACTTGTGCCCAATTAATATCATAATTTCCAAAAATTGCAAAAAGAGCCTTACACACTTTTTGAGTCGGGTTATTGTAATTTCCCGATCTCGGAGTAATAGTGCGTTGAAGGAGAAGATTAACAATACGAGCTTTTGGTCGAAAAAATTTGTTTTTGAAATCCATTTCTTCCTCAAAAATATTGTGAAAAGTTTCACGATCGGTTTCCTCGATTTCAAAAGAAGAAAGATTGGAACCGGTACTTTTACACTCAAGTATGGTTCCTAAAACATCGGTATCCAAAACAATCTGTGTCCCCTTGACACTACTCCACACTTCATCATCCCTTCCATTATAAAAACCACGATTTAAATTTGCATAAAACATTTTGACAAGGTTTGGATAGCAAACAAAATCATTTTGGTTATTGTCAACCAAGCTTAGAATACCATTGTTTTGAAAGAGAGCATCAATTTCATAAGAAGCGAAGTCATTAAAAATAGCAAAACTACCCGAATGAACTTTTCCATAAGTTGCATAATTAATGTATGCAAGTATGGCATCTCTATTATTGTAGAGATGATCTTTGGTGGCTTTTGACAGCCTCATTCCGGCTACGTTGCTAGTGGATGCCATTTTTGAAGAGATAAGAGTGTTTGAAGATAAAAGTTGTTTTGAATTTGAATTGAAGATGGAGATAAGTGTTGATAGAAGATAGATATAAAGAGGTTGAATAGGTGGATTCTCTGGTCAAAGAGTCATAACTATTCAGAACATAGGAGTTAGTGAAAAGGTGGAGGGAAATTTGAATTTTGAATTCAAATTTAGAAATCTGATTTGCTACAGGTATGTCGACATTACCAATAAGTGCCATGTCGACATGCACATCAGATTTTGCAAAAATGATTTCAAGCATGTACAAGATTTATATATATATATATATATACTTATATATATTATGACTATTGTCTGAATATATTTTGAAAATATATTATACAGAAAATATATAAAAATAATATTTTATAAATTTTTAAAAGATATTTGAAAAATTTTAAGTTAATAAAATCAATTATATACTTAATTAATAAACTATTCTAAGCAACCAATTTTCAACCAATTAAAATAGTAAACGTGTACCTTGTTTGAGTTCCATATCATCCTGATTATCTGAATTCTGAGTTGTCATAAAACACATATTTGCCAATTCTGTTTTCTGTTCATCATCACTTGAGGACGTATCTGAATCATCCAGTGTTGCTGCAAATGCTTTCTTTCTTTTCTTTGAATATTCTTTGTTTGATTGAGGAGTTTGCTTTTCTTGATGTGGACAGTCTCTTTGATAATGACCAAACTCATTGCAATTGAAGCATTTGATGTTGTTGAGTGATTCAGTGTTATTTCCAAAACTTTTTCTCTTGTGATTATTCATTTTTCTATACTTCAAGAATTTTCGAAAGTTTCTTGTCATGAAGGCTATTTCTTCATCATCATCACTAGAGTCTGATTCACCAGTTAGTGCATTAAAGGCAATGGACTTTTTTTCTGATGACTTATTCTCCCTTCTTTCCTGAATTTGAACTTCATATGACATCAGATTTCCAATTAATTCATCAATCTTTAAGGTACTGATGTTATTTGCTTCTTCAATCGCAAGTGTCTTCAGATCCCATTCTGGAGTGAGTGAATTCAGAATTTTCCTGACTTGATCTTCTTCGGAGATTGCTTTTCCCAGAGATACTAGTGAATGAACAATATCCTGAAAACGACTATACATATTTGGAATAGATTCACTAGGCAACATCTTAAATAATTGAAATTGATTAGTAAGAATAGAAATTTTGGTCTATTTAACTTTGCTTGTTCCTTCATGAGTAACTTGCAGAGTTTTCCAGATTTCATATGCAGTTTTACAAACAGATACCCTATTAAATTCATTTCTATCTAGTGAACAAAATAAAATATTCATGGCTTTTGAATTGTTTTGAGCCACTTCTCTTTGAACGGTCGTCCATTGAGCAAAATCAGTTGTGGGCTCAGTGTATTCAGTTTGTGTCATATTCCATGTTTCTAAACTAATGGATTGTAAATATATCTTCATTCTACATGCCCAATATGCATAGTTACCGCCATTGAAAAGCGGTGGTCTGGCAGTGGACTGACCCTCTACAAATGAACTAGAAATACCAGTGTTGGTAGCCATTGTTACTTTTCAAAAATCAGGTTATGAATACTTTGAAAAACTTGCTCCGATACCAAATGACAGGGACGCGGAAGATGATCTTAAGGCTATTTAACACTAGAGGGGGGGTGAATAGTGTTTTAAGAATTTCTTTAAAACTTCTTTGATTTAAATTGATTTAACTAACTTAATGCAAATACACAATCATAGATCAAATCACAGAATCACAAACAGATGCAAATATAAATAAAAAGCAAGTAAAGGAAAGAATACACCAGGAATTTTATACTGGTTCGGTGTTACCCTACATCCAGTCCCGCACAACTCGTACGGCTTTCTATTCAATAATAATCTAGATTACAATCCCTCGATTCCAAGGCAACGAGGTACACCCTCCAGATTCTCAGGTCTCTGGGTAGAACCACTTGATTCACAGGACACAAGTTCACCCGATCGATTTCCAAGGACACGATCACACCTTTATAACCCTAAACAAGTTTCTTTGAGTACAAATGTATCTATAACTCTGATAAGCACTGAGATTCTTTGAAGAGAGTGGCAGAGAATCAAACTAGAGATATTCTGGTTTGATTCACTTAAGATTTCGGCAGAATGTGGATAGGATGATTAGAAAATAAGATAAGAGAGTAAAGAGGAGAGAAAATAAAGAAAGTAGTTACTGGAAAACGTCCATAACAGTCTCTATTTATAGAGAATGAATGGATGTGTCCATTCAAAGAGATTTAAACGAATAGACACTTCTTTTGAAAACAACCTTTGCTATAACGGGAAGCATGTCGACATGACGAGTAACTATGATGTCGACATGGTCTATTAAAAATGATGATTTGCTTTTCTTTGAAAATGATGATTTAAAACATATGCAACTTTATTCAAATGGACTTTATGTATTTGTAGAAGGTATTTAGAAGTAGAAATACTTATGAATATATATATGTATATATACTAAAATATATTTAAAATCAAAGTATATAAACTAAAGTAAATATAATATTAAAATAGATTTTGAGGCTAAAATATCAAGGACAATTTTGAAATCAAAATATAACAAAATGATAAATATGATTTTGAGGCTAAAACATTTTTGGAAATGCGAACGAAGGTTTTTCTTTTGAAAAGGAATATTTGAAAATCATTTTATGAAACAAGAGATAATTTTGAAAATCATTTTGAATCAAAATTAGTGGATAACAAAATAGGGCTACTATCCGTTCCACTAGATATTTCGTGAGTTCCATCTCACTAGGGTTCCATCCCTTTAACAAGAACGAAGTGGATTCCATTCCACGAGTAAATTGGATAAAAAAGAATGATAGTGCTTTCAAGGAGTTTTAACAAATATCTAACCTAACTATATTATTTGTCTTGAACTCTTGAATATCTTGAATCTCATGAGTCTTCAATCTTGAACTCTTGATCTTTGTCTTCTTTACTGTACAGTCTTCTTTTGTTGATACCTGCATATAGATTTCCTGCACATATATATTTTATAACACTTCTATAGTTGTTGTCATCAAAACCATTATCCTATAGACTAACATAAACTATTTTCTAAGTTTCTTTTGGAATCTTACCCTTTTGAAAGCTTACTTACTTTTACAAACGTAAAATAAGTATTTTTGAAAATTAAAACAAAGTTTGAAACTTGAAAATGCCTTTAATTTTAAAACCAATAAGCATAGTTTTCATAGAAGGATCCCTTGTCGCTAAACCATACAAAAGTACTGACTTTCTTTGCATACTCTTACATACTCTTGTCCATGGCATATAAAATCATATCACAACAACAAACACATGTAAAGATCTAAACTTTACAACCATAATAACACAAACTTTATTTCAAGTCTAAGACATGTACAAACACATATATAATCACAATCAAACCATATAACTAACCAAAAATCAAGCAATTACACATGCAAATACTAAACATAAAGTAAAAATATATTTTTTCCCAAAAAGATATGAGTTTTACTCACCAAAAGTTATGGAAACAAACCAATCTTTCCCTAAAACTTTAAATGGCCTTAGATCTTGGCTTTACATTGAAAAAGACTTGATTTTTGGAGGTTAAAAGGGAATAATGGGCTTAGCTATGGGTCAATGATCTTGGCCATGGTGTGTTGAGGAAGTTTTCAGATTTGTTTGAAGAAGAAAAGGTTGTAGGAAGGAAGAGAAAGGTGTTTAAACAAGTTTAAGAGTTTTTAAAGTGGAAAAGAGATGATTTTTAAACTTTTCAAAGAAACATGGAAGCCATCAAAGAGATTTAAGAAGCTTAGAAAGAGAGATGGAGTTGAAAATAAGAATTGAAAAAAATGAAAGTGAGAGAGAGAAAAATAAGAAATTGCTTTTATATAAATTTGAATTAGCAAGTTACTAAACTAACCTCTAATACACTACCCTCCACTCCTTACTTGACACATCATCATCTTCAATCTCCATCCTCTCCTTACTTCCTCCATATGCCACCTACAAGGCACCCCACTTTATCCACCAAATGAAGTGCCTCCTTTTACTATGATGGAATATGAAAATGACATTTCCTTATTCTTTTATTTAATTTTAAAAAAATTGAAAATTGTCACATCTTATTTCTTACTTAAGTAAACATATATTTTACCTTATTACATTACTAACCACACATTTTAAAACATATTGGATAATAAAATGATTTTATACCATGATGTTATGTATCAATGTGACATTGCATTCTTTTATTTTACTTAAATTTTGGTTATATGTCACATCTCATTTTATATTTACTTAAGTAGATATAATTTACCGTTTACTCTTATTAACCTTAACCATACTTATGTATTTACTATATATGCGTGTATATGTTAACTCAAATGTGCATAACGTTTTCGAGAACTTTTATAAGACGAAAAATCAAAAATTCGAAAAACAGTTTTCGGTCAACTTATCTATTTTCCCTTGAACTAATTATTTTTGTAAACACATTTTGAAAATCATTTCACCATCACTAGTTATTAATTAAAAGAGGCTATTTTAATTATTTAAAATGTTAATTGAATATTTAAGATATATTAAATATTCACAAATCAAAGTGATAAAATTCTGGATCGTTACATTCTTCCCCTCTTAAAAGAATTTCAATCCTGAAATTCCACCATGTGAATACCTAATATTGCTCATAAGTCTATACGATGTTTATAGATCATCCCTATGTAAAATCTGATTCGATCTCTACTCGAATACATAACTTCACTTTTGAACTAGTATTACTCACCCGATTCCCTTTTGCGGACTCCGATCAGGCTCCTTGATTAGGAACCTATGTTCTCCTTACATAGCCATATACTATGATAGAAAACTTTGGTTCCATATCAAGAACCCTCATCAAGTGTTGGCCATCAAGAATCGAATGATAGATCCTTACTTGGAATGGTGTGAAACATCCTAAAGTCATGTACTCGAATTTTGGATCAAAACTATGTGAAAAAGAGAAACGATTTGCGTACAACTTACGTACTCATCTTATCGAACTAATACCAATGCTTTTTCTGTTAAAATTATTATGAAAACTTTTCATAAAATCTAAACTTAAATTTAACTTTTATACTACCCTACTACATCCTGAGAGTATATACTGATACTTGGTTCAAACTTTTCCAATTTGAATTTATTAAGTAAACTTTAAACCCAAATACCCGGTTTTATTCCAAAATCCTTTTTGTAATGAATCTATATATTTTTAACCAAGAAAATGCATTTACATAGCTCGAGTAACCACAAAATGATACTAAGGAACTGGGTACTGCCAAATAGTATCATATATTCCCTAACCAAGCGCTTACCGTCCGAACACATATTTTTTCCATTTTTAGTTATTTTCTGGCCACTCGAACCGGTTAACATAAAAATACTTCTTGCATTTCAAAATTCCCATTTTGAAATAATAATTTTATATTTTTCCAAACAAATAGTTTTAACAAAATATTGAAAGCCAACTTGCTTTTGATTAGTTCAAATTCAAACTTGTTTCGATTGTACAATGATAAAGAGGATAATTTACTAAGTGCGCCACAACATTTTCCTAAGCAAACATCCGACCATCAGTTAGAAGATTATTCTGATTATCACAAAACAAATCGAGACTCATTTTCCAAACCAATCCAAAGAAAATATTCCTTACTTAAAAATTTCCTTTTTGAAATATTTATACCTAAAAATATTTTCAAGTAAAATATTACTACCTTTTTCCATAGAACAATTTGAAATCTTCTTCAAGACTCCAGGATTTTAAATCCTCAAAACCTTTTATTTATAAAACATTCTTTATACAAATCATTTCTCAAACAATGATGCTAAAATATTCTAGGTTTCTTTTAATAAACATCTTTTATTAAAAATCTGCTTTTAATCCAGCATTAACATCAAACGCCTTATAGTCAAATTGTGAAACATAATTCACAAGGTGATCATTTCAATGTTTCCACATTACTATCTACCCAGCCCATGCTTTAAAATGGAAAATTACTTATAAATCAACAAATAATAGTTAATGCTCCAAAACTGGACGAGCAAGAGTAATCAAACCTTAAATGATAATAATTGAATATTATCATTCCTGAGCAAACAAACACACCAAAATAACTATATTAACTTTTGAAAATCATTCTTGTATATATAAAATATATTCCTAGGTAAAATTATTTCATCTACCCATTTTAAAACAATATTGTATTGGTTGGCATTATTCAAGTGTTTAGAAACCTATATCGATGACGTAGGCCAGACGCATCGACCATAATTCATAAACCACTTAATAGATCAATTAATATAATATAAAATATTTTTATATCACTAATAAATACGCGCTCTTATATATATACGCTCAAACTCATTCTAGGGTGTTACTAACCCTATCTCTAATGAGTTTACCCCACCAATGCCAAGATTCTCGCTTAACCTTCAGCTTTAATACCAGTTGCAACGCTATCCCTTTTCAGAGGTGACTACAATTGGTAACCTTAAATCTAATTTTACGGAACAACCTCTCAACCCGTGAACCAACCCATAAAGGGACATATAGGGGTAAGAGACAAAGCTTCATCACATCGTTCACAATGCGAGAACCCTTTATCATACGTGAACCAATCACCAACCAGATTTGGTAGTCCGTTATTTAACTACCAAAAGACAATCAAACATATGTAAATTTAATTCCATGTGATCCACTGAGCCTCTATAAATTAATCTTCCCATAAATCAAATCACTTTTCACATTTTTGACTTAAAATACCTTAACAAAAGATATTTTTCCAAACCCCTCACACTCCTTTAAATATTTGGAAAAGCATTCATATACTTATCTCGCCGGTATAAGTATGTTACCAAATCATTATACTTTCAATATTTAGAAGATATATCCATATAGTTATCAACGGTATAAGTATATTAACAAAACTTGAGAGAGATTTCCTCCTTTTCAATATCATTTTTAAATGGGCTAAAACAAATATTATTTAAAATATTTCTTACTATAAACCCAACCATTATCCTTCGGTGTTAAGTATGGAAAGAGTGTTTCCATACCACCATAATTAAGAAGGATAAATAATCAAAACAAATCTCATTCCTTTATAAATTTTCCTTTTTATAAGCCCATTTCATATTTACAAATACTTTTATATATTTCCAAAATAATTTATAAACTTCTTTTTATAAATCTTTAAAATGATTTATAGACTCATTTACAAAATATCATTTGTAAACCTCTTTTTATAAATCCCTTTTTACTAAGTATAATCCTTTTTATGAAACAATTCATCATTTATAAACATCTTTATTAAAATGATAACTTTAACATCTTTATTAAAATAATTAAACAACTTACTTTAAAACATCATTTATAAACACTTAACCTCAAATGGTCATACAATTGAAATTATTTAATATCCATAACTTTACAAATAAGGAAAAAGGCTTAGCGACCACAATGGGATTAAATTAAGTTACCATTTAATTAAATTTGACTTTTCCAAGTCATATAACAGGTATTTACGTATGCCAACATATATGTAAATAAAATTAATTAGCAGTCACTAACTAAACTATCACTTGTCCAATATAAATTTAACTGGCACACAATTCAATGTCCAAATCAATACAATAACAGAATGGTATCTATTTTGCTTAATAAATGTCATCAATATTCTATACAATTTAAATTATAGCAGAACAATATTTTATTTTGCTAAACAAATGTCCAAATAATCTATTCAATTAAGTTATAACAGAACGAGAATGTGGTATACTAAATAGATGTCAAGGTTTTGTATGACTAATCCATCTTATTGGTTACTTAATGATACCGACAATAGAATCCCTTGTGCTCAAATAATTCTTTGTAAGTGAAGTTGCTTTTAAACAAATTGATCATTGGAAAATAAAATAATTAAAACTCAAACCTCTATTTAAATAATTAATTACAAGTTAAACTCTTTATTAAATCATAATTAAATCTGAATTAAGTCTTAACTTAACTTAATTACTAATTAAGAAATAATTAACTTATCATTAATCCTTTTATTTATTAATTAATCATAATTAAACACTTGCTTAATAATTAATTAATAATTAATCCTATTTTTAATTAATAATTAATTTAAAACTAATCTTGTACTTAACTCATAATTAATAAAAATTAATCTTACTTAATTGATAACTAATAAAAATTAATCTCACTTTAAAAGATAGTTAATTGGTAACTAACCTTGACTTAATTATAGTTAATAAATCTTACTTAATACTTAATTAATTATGAATTACCAAAACTTGATTAATTAAAAATTAATTAATAAATACTTAATTAACTCTCTTAATGCTTATTATTAAGTTTAGAAAATATTTCTAAGGTTTACTTAAGTATAAAAACTCAAGTTTGTAAAAGGTTGAACTTTCCCGAAAAATACATCCATAGCAACTATCGCTATAAATACCATAACTTGGAATTATTTTCTAAGCTTATTTTGGAATCTTACCCTCTTGAAAGCTTACTTACTGTTACAACCATAAAGTAAATATTTTTGACTACTAAAACAAAGTTTGAAACTTGAAAATGCCTTTGATTTTAAAACTAATAACCATAGTTTTCACACAAAGATTCCTTGTCGCTAAACCATACAAAAATGCTAACTTTCTTAGCGTACTCTTACATACTCTTATCCATAGCATATAGAATCATATCATAACCACAAATTTATGTAATGATCTAAACTTTACAACCATGACAATACTTTTAGACTTTATTTCAAGTCTAAGGCAAATTCATGTATAAACACATATATAATCACAACCAAACTAAACAACTAGCCAATAATCAAGCAACTACACATGCAAATACTAAACATAAAGTAAAGATATAATTTTTTCCAAAAAGATGTGAGTTTTAGTCACCAAAAGTTATGAAAACAAACCAATCTTTCCCCAAAACTTGAAATAGCCTTAGATCTTAGCTTTACATTGAAAAGGACTAGATTTTTGAAGTGTAAAAGGGAATAATGGGCTCGACCATGGCTCAGTGGGCTTGGTCATGGTGTGTTGAGGAGGTTTTTGAATTTGTTTGAAGAAGAGGTTGAGGAAGGAAGAGAAAGACGTTTAAACAAAATTAAGAGTTTTTAAAATGGAAAAGAAATAATTTTTAAGCTTTTCAAAGAAACATGGAAGCCATTAAGTAGATTTAAGAAGCTTAAAAAGAGAGATGAAGTTGAAAATAAGAATTGAAAAAATGAAAGTGAGAGAGAGAGAGAAAACTAAAGAATTGTTTTATATAAATTTGAATTAGCAAATTACTAAACTAACCTCTAATACACCACCCTCCATTCCTTGCTTGCCACGTCATCACCTTCCATCTCCATCCTCTCCTTACTTCCTCCACATGCCACCTAAAAGACACCCCCTTTATCCACCAAACAATGCACCTCCTTGTGTTATGATGGAATATGAAAATAACATTTCCTTATTCTTTTATTTAATTTTTTTATTAAATTGAAAATTGCCATATCTTATTTCTTACTTAAGTAAACATATATTTTACCTTATTATATTACTAACCACACATTTTAAAACATACTGGATGATAGGATGATCTTGTACCATAATGTTATGTGTTAATGTGACATTGCATTCTTTTATTTTATTTAAATTTTGGTTATGTGTAACATCTCATTTTATATTTACTTAAGTAAATATAATTTACCATTTACTCTTATTAACCTTAACCATACTTATGTATTTAATATGTGTGTGTGTAAACTCAAATGTGCACAACGTTTCCGATAACTTTTATACAATGAAAAAACGAAATTTAGGAAAACAATTTTCGATCAAATTTTCTATTTTTCTTTGAACTGATTATTTTTGTAAACACATTTTGAAAATTATTTCACCATCACTAGTTATTAATTAAAAGAGGGTATTTTAATTATTAAAACCGTTGATTGAATATTTAAAATAAATAAAATATTCACAAATCAGAGTGATAAAATTCTGGATCGTTATACTAAATAACTTTTTTTTTCAACATATAAGCATTTTTGACAATATAAAAAATTACAACAATTATTTTTGTTTCTAATTTACACATCCAAAGGGTTGGTTATTTCATCATTCAACGGTTGTACTAGTATATATGGCTATGGCATTAACACCTTATTATTTTAAAGCAACACTATCCGTAATTTAACCTATAAAACGTGGCAGCACCACATGAAATCTATCATCATTCTTCCAGAACTTTCCACTAAACTTGTGGCTACAAACCACCAGCTCCCTTCACCACTATCTGAGCGCCGCGTGTCCCCAGCTCCACGTGCTTATCCACCGTGGCAAAGACATTCCCAGGAAAATGATGCCCCTAATCTCGGTTTCTTTTAATCAATTGTTTCTTTCATTCCATTTTTGTAGCAACAACAAAATAAATTAAAACCCTAGCTAAAAAAATTACCGTGTTAGTCTCTGAGTTTGGATGAATGGACAAGTGTATTGACAATGAGACTTTAAATAGGAACAAGAAAGTTGTTTTGATGTGGGGGTATTTGCCGGGAGTGTCGCTGCAGAGATCGCCGGTGTTTTCGCCGACGGCGGTGTGTATGCCGGAATCCCTGTCTGGTGATTCATGGAAGGATGTTTGTGGGGGTGGATGTGGATTCGCCATGGCAACATCTGGTAATTTCTGTTGATTTACTTTGTTTGAGCTTTTATGCATAAAAATTTACACTTGTTGAACTTATTTAACTATTTGATGGTTGTATTTGGAGTTTATCAAAGTGATTCTGTTTATTTTTGGTTTGATTGCTCCGTTGCTGTTTACTTATCATCACAACTTGAATGGAAGTAGCTAGTGTTATTTACTCTTGCTAATATTTTAGTTCATCTAGCGATTTCGTATTTTACTGGATTATATAGACTGATCTTGGCCAATTGAATTGGCATTATCCATTCGGGTGGGAATAAGTATAACCATTTGTTTTACATTTCAAAAAGCGTTTAATTCTTAATATAATAGTTGAGCATCTATTGCAACAAGTGTTTTATAATCAGTTATAGTTAGGCCCTTTTTGAGTTGCTACATGGTACAAGTATTTTCTTGTTCCTAATCTTTTTTATCAAAGTTGTTGGGCTGAAAGGGGAAATCAAGTATGCGGATAGTATTAGGCCGATAACTGCTAAGCGGTAAACACTTATTTTTTATAGCGATACTTTGTTTGTAAAATCAAGCGCACCTAAAACTGATTAGTATTAACTGAATTGTGTGAATTAAGTAGTCTACAGCAAGATACGGTTTGTCCAACCAAATACTAGGAGGAGGAAGTAATATGGTTATTAAATTGAACTATATGAATAACAGCTGTAGCTATTTGGTTGGGTTAGTTTACGTGGATTCTTAAATTGATTACCGTGTATAAACAATAACTGAAAAACATGCTAACGATCTTCACTCTTATCATTTTTCCTTTTCCAAATAAAAATTGATTATTATATGTGGTCAAAGTCGGTTTTATTGTTGGTTTGATATGCTAACTCATATAGTTCTTTTCCGAAGAAATAAATTCAATTCTATCTAATTTAAGGTCAAAATGTACATAACTTTTTATTTGCATTTGGCATACTCTCTTCTACCCATTGAAATTCGATAAACAAAATTTGTGTATCTACAAGGATATGTGTATATGGAAGTAATTCTAAGTATTTATTTAACAAAAAATACATTTAAATGCGTAGAATCAATAATACAAGAAGATGAAGAGATAGAACAATGTATCAAACCGTATTAACATATGTTGGTTAAAATGAAGACAAACAAGTGTCATTTTACATATTAAGAAAATAAAAGATTAAAAAAAAGAAACTTTATGTGATATGCATAAAAATTATATGGAATGGATATGTTAATTTCTTAAAAAGAAGCATAAAAATTAAAATAACGTAGATAAAAAAAATGGTTAAGGAGGATAATTGGAATTACTAGAAAAGATAGTTTTCAATGTGAGAGAGAGAGAGAGAAACTACAAGTGATACATACAAGTGATAAACTAAGAATAGTTGATTTAGGTGATATGCACATATACAAATAGGACAGAACGATGCGCTTGTAAGAAGAGAAAATAATAAATAAAAGACAAAAATAGTATGCCTTAAATTAACATGGGAAGAAAATATACAAGTGATTTTAAAAACAACTAAATTTTAACTCGATATGACTCAATATAGATACTTACTAAAAATGAAAATGTATGTGGTCAACTTTTAAAAGACAATGATGATTAGGATCCATCTTCGTTATCTGTTTTGGTTTATCTGTTGGGTCTTCCACTTTTGAAAAAGGTACCCTCTCTTGTATAAACTAGGTGTTTAGCATTTCATAGTTCTAATATAAAAAAAAACTATGTTAGCATATAATAGCATAGTAGCATGCATGTATTGAGCATGGTTTGAGATTTCGGTTAACACGCCAGAATCCTAGCAATTTTGTTCTAGTTCCAGCGATGAGCGGACACTCGCCTAGAAATTCGGTTTGAGATCGCTTACCTAAGAAAAAGGAAAATTTATTGAAATTCATATATCAATTCCTTAGATTGAGATATGAGAAAGGAAGAGAGAGAACCAGTTCGATCATGGAAGAGAGAATGTTGCAACATTGGGCAAGAAGACATGCAGCGTTGCTTTTATTTTTGGTCATTAGGTTTTTTCTTTTCTTTTTTTAATAAAAGTGGTGGAGCATGAAATAGATAAGAGGAGGAAATAACTTCATTTGGTATTGGACTTTGGGCCAAATTTAAAGGATTAAGTTTGATTTTTTATATATTTTATATATGTTTGCACTCAATGCTATTTCCAATAGAAAACCCAATTAGTTTATAAATCATACATCAATTTACTCCAACCACTAATCAAATTATAACTATAATCATTAAATCATAATTAAAATTATACCGATATGTAGTATCTAACTATTTGTTAGTGTGGCTACATAAAAAGAAATTCCGAAAAGTAACCGAATCTGAGACTGGAATTGAAACGGAATTTCTGGAATCTCCAAAACGGAAAAGAAACTTCAAAAATCTCACATGATCAAAACATTATCGAAAACTGGAATTTTAAACCTTGGTACCATGGGTATCAAGATGCGCGCCTAGGCTCAAAAAATGTTCAAGCGCATGTTGTGCGTCTTTTTGCAGTTTGAGTGCGTCTTTTTGCAATTTGAGACGTCTTTAAGTAAAATTCAAATTTTAGTTTACAAAATAGTTAAATGTAAAAATTAAATAGTTAAATGAATTATAAAATTTGGTTTAAAATTTAAATTTTAGATAATAAAGTTTAAATAGCTGAATGAATTATAAAATATATGATTTAAAATTTAATTTGTAGTTAGTAAAATAGTAGATCAAACCTGTATAAAAGATACGCAAAAAGGCCCAAGGCTCAAGGCTTACGCCTTAGCGCCTCAATTACTATGCTTGGTACCGAGTTCCTATTCAATGAGGTTCAGTTGTAGAACCATAAAATCTAGGGATGTCATGGCAATTGTAATATAGTATAGTGTATGCATATGCTTTCAAGAAAGAATTACCTATCGTGGATGTACACATTTAGTCATACATGGAGATCAATGAACTTCTATGTAATTTATATAGTCAAAAGTCAATAATTACAGCTAGAGCCTAAAGAAAGATTCTCAGGTAGCTATAATTCATATGTAAAGAGATAGATCATTGTGAGACATATTTGATCAAGTTGGATGAAATATCGGAATGTTCAAAAGAATTTACCAAAGAGCAGAGCTCGCCATGCTTGGAATGTAGGGAATTATTGTAGTGGAGTGAAATTTGCATAGGTTTACACCCTTCTTTCTTTTCAAAAAAGTCAAATCTCCCTCCAACTTTTGAAAATAAAAGGCAGCTCCCTGATTTATTAATGGCCCTTGTTTTATTTTTTAAACAGCTTCCTATTATGCATTCTTAGTTTCTTACAATGCAGCGTGCCAGTATTTTTTCTTAAATATATTTTTGTTAAAATTTATGGTATTATGTTATCAAATGAAATGATGTATGATGATAAACTATATACTTCGTTAAATTTTCTAAGTCAATTTTTAAATAAACTTTGCAAGTTATTGAAAACTTTTGGATTTATTTTTTCAAATGTGTTTTACATTATATAAATTAAAATAATATTTAAATGAAGATAAATATTGTAAACTTGAAAGTGTTCATAATATTGTGTTATTATGTAATTTTGGTTGTTTATATTTTATGTTGCATTGTAACGTAAGCTTACCTATCACTGCTTTAGTTCATTGCATTATTATAGAGCAAGGTGCATAATAATTTTAAATTCGGATGATTTCGCTAAAATAGCTTTGTTATATTTATTAAATGAATATTTCGTGCAATTAAATGATGTTAACATGGTAAATGTTCAAATATTATCTTATCCATTATGCAATTTTGTTTGTTGCTCCTTACCATGCGTTTTAAACAGAACAACTTAAATCGTTGTTTTTGCAATTAATTTGAAGATTTTGCATGTAGATTTTTGTATTGTGATGAAATTTTGTGTGTTTCCATTTTTGTAAATTTTATGAGTTTAATTTACTAATATGAAAACTTAAAG
This sequence comes from Allium fistulosum, assembly GCA_030737815.1. Taxonomy (NCBI): domain Eukaryota; kingdom Viridiplantae; phylum Streptophyta; class Magnoliopsida; order Asparagales; family Amaryllidaceae; genus Allium; species Allium fistulosum. The sequence goes on from CM060901.1 coordinate 1,615,711,118, forward strand.
AGAAAGAGTTTGCATATTTCAATAAATAATAAGGGTCTTTCACCAAAATTACCTTTTTGCATTATAGATAAGCTGTAATATCTATTGTCAATGATTGTTGTTTTTGGCTTGTTACCATACTTGTTTCTTGGTTTTGCTATTTTACTTGTGCATCTTCTCACATTACACGACAAAAAACTTTATTTAACATCTTTATGGATTGAAATGGAATTGCGTAGTAAAGTAGCTTATACACTCCCACCATTACATGTTTAGCTATTATGTTAACTACGTTAAATTGGCACATAAATGGCTCCACTTTACATGTTTGGGTATCATGTTAACTACATTAAATTGGCACATAAATGGCTCCGCTATTACATAACTGGGTAGTATATTAAATACATTAATTGTTTCTGTCTATTCAAAAATATAAATATAATAAAATAAAGGGGCATTTCACCAGAAGGACAAACTTTGCAGTCCAATTAATTTCTAGGACGCACATCTAAAATAATTACTTTCAGAGCCAAAGTCGGTAGAATAATTACTTTCAAGAACAAAGTCAGCTGTCCAATTACTTTCAAGGACGTAATTTTATAGGTTTTTAGGCCCTAGAAACTAATTATTTTACGTATTGTCCTTAAAATTAATTATTTTAGTTGTGTGTCCTAGAAATTAATTTCACTTGCTAAAAAAGCCCTTGTGGCTAATTTCCACTATAATAAAGCTATTATGTTAACTAATTATGGTTCATATCGACCATAGCCACTTTACATGTTTGAGAATCATGTTGACTACATCAAATTTGGCACATAAATGGCTCCACTTTACATGTTTGTGTATCATGTTAACTAACATCAAGGCCCTAGAAACTAATTATTTTACGTATTGTCCTTAAAATTAATTATTTTAGTTGTGTGTCCTAGAAATTAATTTCACTTGCTAAAAAGGCCCTTGTGGCTAATTTCCACTATAATAAAGCTATTATGTTAACTAATTATGGTTCATATCGACCATAGCCACTTTACATGTTTGAGAATCATGTTGACTACATCAAATTTGGCACATAAATGGCTCCACTTTACATGTTTGTGTATCATGTTAACTAACATCAAATTGGCACATAAATGGCTCCGCTATTACATAACTGGGTATTATATTAATACATCAATTGTTTCTGTCTATTAAAAAATTTGAATATAATATAATAGAATATAATATTGGTGAGTGTGTTTTCAATCTATCAGAATCAGGCAAACTTCTCACGTGGGGTTCAACAGATGACATGGGTCAGAGTTATGTCGCAGCAGGAAAGCATGAGGTAATTATAAATGGTGTTCAATGCTTCCATTTTCTCGCAGGAGATTCATTCACCTTCTAGTTTACATTAATATGTAACCATATATACTTTCTGCAGGAAACACCCGAACCATTTCCTCTCCCAACTGAAGCAGCAATTGTGAAAGCTGCAGCAGGATGGGCCCATTGTGCTGCTGTTACAGGTTACAGTCTATCAGAACTTGTATTATTACGTGGAATAATGCCAATGTAGTTTATATAATGTATCACATACCTCTCGTTATTGATGGAATATCTGACTATAAACAAGATCAGTGTTGTTACATTGCTGAACCATAATATTTAAATCAGGGAGTCAAATAAGAACTTCAAAGATGCTATCTTCGTTTGAATCTGTTTTGAAATAAATTGTACAATTCCTTGTTGAACAGAATATGATAATAAATAAAATTTGAATTACGATTCATGAAAGAAAAACCCAAAAAAACATGGATCTCCAAGTTCCTTGTTCCTTTATTTTCTCAATTATACTTCATCAATTCTTTCTCATGGAGAAGTTATATATATTGAGCTAATTTTTTGTTTGCACAGATGTATCATGAAGACCCCTCTACAAACTTTTGTTTATTTCAAAATTCTGATCGCTTGAAAAATAATATACTTTGAAGTATCAGTAAAAACAATTTATTTTAATGGTTCATGTCAACCATAGTTATGAAAGACACGTCATGTTGCAAGGCACTTGAGAAGGCACTCTAAATGGTGTACATACAATGCAAAAAAAGCGATTCTTTCCATTTTTTATGTTTTTTTTTCATGATCCGAAACTTTTTTTTATGCAGTACACAAAGTCTATGTACCTTGTGAACGTTGATCACGTATGAACAAACTAATATTGATGATTGATTATATATCGTCTATTTATTCATGTGGTGATAATAAAATTTTGCCATTTAAATACATTTATAGTTGGACAATTGACGTAAAATTTGAATTATAGAATTTCGTTCAATACGATCAAAATATACTAAATGGCATTAACATGAATATAATACGTATACAAATATGCAATACAAAATAAACAAATTAAAATAACACAATACAAAATAAATATATTAAAATAACGTCACACTAATAATTAAACATTCAACAAGACAATCTAATCGAATTATTGTTCATGCTTTATAATAATAATAAATATAAGGCCGCGGGTTCGAGTCCTAACAAGCTGCGCTATGTAACCCTTAAGACGTGGAGCGGTTATCACTCGAAAAAGCGATAATGCTTGGAGGATTGATGCTTTGTATTGTGCTGGTTAAAGAGGGGGGTCGGTTGTGGTGGGCCATCTGAATCCCCTAGCCCTCGGAGCAGGGTTTAATAATAATAATAATAATAGTAGTAGTAAATATGCATTTTGTCTATGCATGTCAACAGATACTACTAGATGTGGATAGTGCCATATCCGCATCCAAAATCATTTTTGGATATTCACATTCGTGGATACAGATGGATATCATATATTTATCCTTTCCGCCGATGATTGATAAATCAAAAATATATGTAGAAAATTTTGGTTTCATTTTTTTAATCCCGTTAATTATAAAAGTAAAAAATAAACAAACATGACAATAATAAATAATTTAGAGCAGTTAATATGCATTAAATACGTATAATATAAACTATTGACTTAATAAAATAACAAATACATATATTTTATTATATGAAAATGCACATAATATAAAATATAATAGTGATGAAACCAAACAGATAATTTTCAAATGCATATGCCTTCGTATCCGCATCCATATCCGTTTTTTCGGATATCAGATATTTATTCGATCTACAGACATGGATGCAAGCAGATTTCAGATTTTTCAAGTATCAATTGACAGACCTAATTTTGTATTCTTTCACAATAAACATTATTCAATAAATAAATAAATAAAGTGATTTCCATTTTAGATAAATTTATTAAAAAATTAATTATTATTGATAAATTGTTATAAATGAATAATTATAAAATACTAGCTTTTTATAACAAGTTAACATACCAAATGACCTTTTACGCATTGTATTTGATTAGTTAAGCAAATTAGAATTGCTCGAGCCGAAAATGAAATAGTTTTAATCGGAAACTTAAGGGTGTATTTTGGATTTTGACTTTCTGAATGATTTTTATGTTTGAAATTCTATATTTTATAATATTTTTGAGAATAAAAGTGTTGTTTTGTTCAAGAATAATACTCAGGTTGATGTCTAAAGGGTTCAAATTTTCGACCTTTAAAACCACAGTCTAAAAATGTTAACATTTGGGTTACTTTATGTTTATAACATTATGTTAAATAATGTTTTTTACGAATGATAAAAATTATCTTGGATAGCTTTTTAGTAAAATAAGAATAAAAGGTACATCAGTATTATTTAATTACTTATGATTTATAACATTTTTTTAAAACACGCGTAGTAATTCAGAAAGACATGCATTGTTTATAATGTCATGTGTCAATCAGGGACGTAACCAGGAATTTATTTTGCGGCGGGCGAATAATGGAAGAAAATTAAATAATAAAAAAACTAAACTGTTTTAACATAATTAATTCCATCGCATTCATGATAATCAAAATAATTAAGTTCGATTGATTCCATTAACATAGAGAATTTTCACAAAAATCCTTAAACAAAAAAAACATAAATTACTAAATATCCTACTTAAGTCGTGCTCTACGAACTTCACGAAAATCAAATTCATCTACAATCGTCTCAACATCAATTTTTTTAGCAATTTCACTTTCAATGTATATTATCATGTGATTTCCAAGCAGATTGTCACCCATCTTATTGCGCAATGGTGTTTTGATTAACTTCATAGCTGAAAATGCTCGTTCGGTAGTTGCAGTCGATACTGGAAGAGTTAAAATAAGGCAAATCAATCTATGAACTAGGGGATATGTTTCAGCCTTTTTTGTTTTAACTAACTCCATATTTAACTCCGACAGTGTGGCAATATTACAAAAGTGAGGATCATGGCGTACATCTTGCTCATAATGTTGCAACTGGTGTCTCAATTGAAAATCAATATCCAACTCACTAAAATCTCCAGAGTAGTAGTTTCTTGCTAGCAAACATACATCTTCAACTATTAATGCTTCAAAGTTATTTTTTGGCTCTAAAACTGAACTCAGACTTAAAAGTCCAATTGCTGTGTTCGAGAATCTTGTGTTTAACTCCATTATTTGTGTGTCAATAGTTTCGTTTAATATATCATAACGGTAGTGATGTTCTACGGTTATTTCATCGCGTTGTTGACAAGATCGTCTAGTACCTTCCAAATAACGAGAATTCATATCAGGTACTATAACTAAATTGCTAGCACAAAAGGATGTCACACTATTCAAAAGTGTTTGCCATTTATCATCATTTTTCAAATTAGAAAGAAGAGTCTTTGTGATCGAGAGTGAATGAATCCCGTTCAAGATATCTTGAGATTTTTTTTGAAATGCTTGACAAAGGATTTCGGTAATTTCCATTACTTCAACCATCATGTGCAATATGAAGACAAACTGAAAAGTATTCATTGCATGTAAAGCACCACTCGCTTCAGCACGCATTTTCCTATTCAAACCTTCTTTTTTTATGATTTCGAGGACCTCATGAACAGGTTTATATAAGCTAAGCAAGCTGCATGCCGAAGAATAGTGTGAGCTCTAACGAGTAGAACCTGGACGTTGTAAAGTGGTTTTTTGATTTGCTCCCGTGCCTGTTTGTAATGTTCCACTCAACATCATGTCTTCAACTTCTTTACTTATAGCAGCCTTTAGTTGTTGATTTCTTTTGGCAGATGAACTTACTAAATTCACAATACAATTAAGCATTTGAAAGAATAATTCTATGTCAGATAATTCACCAGAAGCCCCAACTAGTGCAAGTTGTAATCGATGAGCAAAACAATGCACATAATATGCATATGGACATTCCTCTAAAAATAGTGCTTGTAATCCACCCCAAGCACCTCTCATGTTACTCGCACCATCATAACCTTGACCTCGCATGTTTTGAACAAGCAAACCATTTCGATCGAGCACATTGGAGCAAGCATTTTTTAGAGTTTGTGCGGTGGTGTCTTCAACTCCAACAACATCAAAGAACCGTTCACGTATGCAACCTTCATCATCAACAAATCTAATAACTATTGCCATTTGCTCAGTATTTGACTCATCTCGTGATTCATCTACAAGAATGCAAAATTTGGATTCACTAATTTCTTCGCAAATTTTTTTTCTCACTAAATCACCAATAATTTCCATAATATCTTTCTGAATTTTTGGTGAAACATAAGAAGCATTTCCAGGAGCATTTTCTAATACCACTTCTGCAACTTCAGATGAAAGTGAAGCGGAATACTTAATTAGTTCAAGAAAATTTCCACGGTTAAATGAATGAACCGATTCATCATTCCCTCTAAGAGCACAACCTTGACATGCTAACCATAATATAGCTTTCACTGAAGTGATGATTCGCAATCGATTCTTTTTTATTTCAATTTCAGATTGTAAAATCAATTGCTTTTCAATACTTTGTGAAGGATTGCTAAAGCAATCTAATAACGTGACATTGTTTGAATGTAGTGAATTTGGACATCCTTCATGTTTTTTGAGACAACAATCTTTTCCACCAATTCTTTTTCAACTATTAAATCCACTAGAAATCCATGTATCTTGCTTATGCTGCTGAGAGATATTTTTGTCAAAAAGAAAACAAGGAAAGCAATAAGCTTTTTGAGTTGTTTCGGAATATTCAAGCCATTTATGATCTTTAAACCATTCAAATCGCATACGTCGTCCGTCTTCATTTCGTTTGAATTTTTCTTTCAAATCAAGTTGACACGGACCCATTCCGATATATCGACGACGAATTGCATCTTGATCTTTGTGATGGTACATCCATATAGCTTGACGTAATCCTGGATCATGTTTCACAGTATCTTCGGTCTTTTGAATTTTAGTGGAATGATGCACTTCATTTGTTGGATCTTGGTTATTTAAATTCAAATTCAAAGAAGGATTCGAAGATGATGTTCCACCAACATCAGATTTTTTTGTGTAGAAAGAAAACAAAGTTTTTGTTGGCCTTTTGGACATTTTCTAAATCTTGATGCGACAGAGCCTAGGTATATCAAAAGAGGATGTGGATAAATAAATTCAAACTAAAATTTATTCATTAAAAATAAATTCATTCACTAAAAAAAAGCATAGATGGTCATGAGCTAGTTATAAAACTAATAATCTGAAATAAAGCAATTAATTACCTTCTTCCTTCTAATCACCGATACCTAATTTTAATTTAACTAAACTTAAAATTAAAACTAAAATTAAATTAACATTACCTAAGCTTAATTTTAATTTAACTAAACTCAAAATTTCAAACTAAAATTAAATTAACATTACCTAAACTTCAAGTTAAATTAGATTAAAACTAACAAAACTTTAAATTAAAATTAACTAACCTTTAAATTCAGATTCAAATTAACTAAAATAAAAATTGTTTCAAGCAATTTCAACTTTCAAGCAAGGCTAGGATGTGTAAAAAAAAATCAGCTGCTTCAGGCATATTCGCATGCTTTAGACTTCAGTGCATTATCAAATCGTTCAAATTCCATATGCTTTCAGTGAATTTCTTGCAAATCTATATGTTTCAGTCAAGTGTATTATCAAATTCGCATGGTTTAATTCAAGGCTTCAGACAATTATGCAAATAAAATAAAAAAAATTGTAAAAATACCTCAAAAATACAAACAAATGAGCAATTGATAATTGATTGAACCTGGAAGCGCGAAGGCGGAGGCGCAGCGCGAAGGCGGGAAGCGACAGCGTGCTTTTTCGTCGCTTGAGAGACTTTATCGAAGCAGAGGGCTAGGGTTTTTGCCTTTTTTTCTTTTTGTCGCTGTTTCTTCTTTTGCTGGTATTTTGTTGCCCAAATCTTGAATAGACAATTGCCCACCCAGCCTCTCTGTTTTTTTTTTTTGCGTTTTTTTTGTGGGGTGGGCAGCTGCCCACCCCAAACTTCAAATAGATCCGTCCCTGGTGTCAATGCTTTAGGATTATTTGTGTTTTTTAGTGCCGTGTGCTATAAATATCTATGATATTAGTTTATGGTTTGTATGGTGTAAAGAGTTTTGAAATAATAACAAATTGGTTGGAACCAAAATTATAAGTATGAAAAAATTTAGGGGATAATGAAGGATGTGGAGAAGTTCAAATGTGTACATGCTGAGGAGGGATCCATAGCCCCTCGCATATGTAGCCCTTTTTTAGCTCTTCTATAGACTTTTGTGGCAAAATATTTTGAAATGAGTCGGAATTTTGTAGGGATAAATAATCCATTCAGTATTGTATCAATTACGTAAATATTTGGATTGTTAAAACATCTTAACTCCTAAATCATAAATCAATACGAGCCATCGAATATACTTACATTGTCGGTCAATTGAAAATATAATTTTAGGAGTTTCAAGTTTCTAACTAATACATATTTTTGTGCAGTTGATCTAACAGCCAATAGATTATATCCACAAAGTTTTGTTTCATTTTGAAACATTTTTGCACAAAACAAGGGGCAATATATGGACTACATAAAAGAGAGGGTAAGGATCCACACATGTGTGCGTGCACGCGCGCACACTCGTGTATTTATTTACATATTTACAATACACACATACACATACATATAGTTACACGTGTGCGAGCTCGCGCTTGTGTGTTTGTTTATTAATGTGCTTGCATGTATGCATTTTTGTGGAGATTTTCATATCTAGAAGTTCTGACAAGCTAATTTCAGCTTTTTTTTTACCCCGAGGATCATTTTCATAATCTTTTACCGTTGTTACACCGGTTCACATTGACCATTTTTCTGAAACATTATATGCACTAAAATATATTATGAAGATGTTCTTGAGTGCAAGTAGTTTATAATAACTTGTTTTATCTCAAATCTTTTGGCTATAAAAAAAAAGAACGGGGTTTGCAGATTTTGAAGGAAGATTAAGATACTAAGTTTACACACACATGGTTTATATGCACCAATTAACAAGATCTATCTTTGTAAACTTTCAAACCGTTATTTTTTGATTGATATGCTTTGATTTTTTATTGATAGAAATAGCTTTCAGTATTTCTATATATGGAAAAATGGTGGATTAATCGGGGGTTTACATTATTAGGAATATAGAACCCATACACATTTATTCACACAAAAAGATGTGTGCGCATATATTTCTAGATCATTAATATCTCATTTTGTTATATCCTTAATGTTTCTACGTTATAAAAAAGTAAATGATGTAATTTTGCAGTGATATTTTTTTATACCATCTCCAACTATCTTCATCCAAGTTGGCAATTTTTTTCCACATTCATTCATAACTATACATTAATTAATTATTCAAATATATATACATATATGTATGTATGTATGTATATTTATATATATGTATGTATGTATATGTATATATATTATAATGGTTATGTTTATAGCGGAGATCAAATATTTTCATCATTTTACAATTGAAACCTTTAACCTTAAACTATTAAGGTGTAAATTATAGCAAAACGGGGAAAGGCAATTCTTTCTCTTTCTCTATTCACACACATATATGTATTTATGTGTGTATTTATGTACATGTTTTTCATACTCATATATTTTGCATCAAACGAATTTAGTGAAATATTCATTTCTTGTACAATTTTATGTTATTTAGAAAACCAGTGTTCAAGATCTTGGATTCTATGTTAGTTTTGGTCAAAATCTGAAAATTTGAATATCCATTTCAGTTCTAGATTTTGGTAATTTTGTTGTAGAAGTACATTAATAAATATTGTACTTTTAGTTCTGACAATAACCTTACAAAAACAACAATTATACGTGTGCGCGCATGAACATGTATTCTTGTTTTTCCTACTCATATATATTTTGTATTGAATGAAAATTTATTGAATAACAATAATTTCTTATATAATTTTACTTTATTTAGAAAGTCAACGATTGAGATTGGTGTTGGTTTTGGTCAAATTCTGAAAATTTAAATATCCATTTCGGTTTTGAATGTAGCTATTTTGCCGTATAAGCGCATTTATAAATATGGTACTTTTATTTACGACAATATATAGCTTTACGAAAGTAACACGAATTAAATTTTTAGATCAAATAAATTAAAATCGGATATAGTAAATATCGTATCTATTTCATCTCATCTAATAAACACGAACTCTTTAACTATGAATATAATCTTCTCTTTATCATTTATGTTTGTTTTGCAAAAATATTAGGCTGTAAAAGTCTTATATGATTTTCGGTGAATTCTCTTCTCTATTTTTTTTGATATTTATCTTAGAATAGGAGTTAGCAAGCGTGTTTTTCTAGAATAAGAGTGATCCTCTTATTGAGGGAGCACTCATTGCAAGTTTAAATTTATTATTTTGTGTGTGCTAATATTTTTAAAAATAACCCGTTTAAAATTAGGAACGTAAACGAGTGAAATATAAATAAACATATGATCATATTACTATGATTCAATGTAAATGATAAACTCTTGTTATGGAAAAAAAAGCAAAAGCGAGTGTTACGGTAAAGATAATGATTTGAATGAGAATTTTAAACGGTAAGGATTTGGATATAACATAATCAAAGAGAATTAAGAGAAGCAGAATAAAATTTTCTATGTACTATTTTAATAAATAGTTAAATATGCTTGTATTAAAATAAATTTTTTTGAAAAAATGGACTTGAATGTAAATCAGTCGGAGGGAATTAAGGAAATACTTAAAATTTGTAGGATTAGGGATAGTGCTTTAAATTGTTCTACTTACTATTTTGTAATAGATTTTATGGAGATGATTTCCTTAATAAAAAACCGTATACAAAAATTCAGTTCAATCTAGGATCTTTTGGGAAAAATGCGATGAATGAGAGAATAAAGTCATGAGTGATATAGTGACCATTGTTTTAAAAAACTTGCCTTGATTCCCTTCGAGGCTTACGCCTTAGCAACTTAAGACACAGGAAGCGTGCAAATCGTACGCCTCACATGCCTTAAACTGTTGAGGATGCAACTCAAGAAATTTGTTAACCTCACTTTCAAATATTGACACTAGTTATTAAACTTCAATTATTTAATGATAAGCCACTAAAAAAAGCGCACACACACACAATTTAAGAAAATGGAAGTGGTATTTTATTTGTCAATTTCAATATCAATATGATTAAGTAAGATTGTTTTTGAAACACTATGTAATGAATTTTTTTAATTGCTATTTAAGAGAAATTTTTGAATTGTCATCACTGACCATTCGAATACATTTTGCGGATTTTGCGGATTGATTTAAATTAGTAGAAGGAAAAACAAATAAAATAATAACTTATATGATTTTCTAATGCTTGCAATAGATATCGATTCCAGTAGAATCGATCAAAAATCATTTTCAAAAAAATGGGAAAAAATTTAAAGACAAATAAAGAGGGGAGAAAAAAGTAAAATACATACCATTGCAGAGTTGAAAACTAAATACAAATTCTTCAAACATAATAATAAGGATTGAAAAACACGCACGCACGCACAGAGAGTCAAATGCTTACTTTTTATTTATACGCAGTTTTAATTATTTACGCTTTTGTGAATGAATAATAAAGAATGATTAGGACTGAACTTTTTGAAGTTAAGTATTTGTATTGTTATTTATTTGCAGTTTTATATGATTAATTTTTGACTTTCATTTGTTAATAAAAAATTAATAATAACAAAAAAATGATAACTTATGCCTCAATGTATACCCGAAATGTTTATGTCTCAACGTTTTGAGGCTTACGCCTCACCATGTGGGCAAAAGAATGTCCCTTGTACGGTTTCACGTTTTAAAACATTGGCAGAGACTCTGTCAACCTATTGAGTCTGGCTTGTTTATATGTACATATACGTACTAAGCAGCGCAAGTGTCTTTATAGAGCTATTATTGGAACGAGTAAGATAATTGTTAGTCTTATTCCAACCGACCTTTGGTTTTTTAAAACGATTGCTTGAAGCCGTATATCTTGCAGTTTGACAGTTTAATGTACACCAATCACAATAACTTCTTCTTCTTTTGGGTAAGACATTGCTGCACGGTATTACCATATAATTTGCTAGTTTGCATCTAAGTTTATATCATAGGTAACAAATTCGGGGTAGAAATCTTTATTGTTTTGGATAATTTAGAATGATACCGAAAAGTGATTTTTGCCCCTATCTTGACCACAGGGAAGATGAATGAAATATCTTATCTATTGTAGCTAATCATGTTGGTGAATTGTTTTCATACCAGATTCTGGAGAAGTCTATGCCTGGGGCTGGAAAGAATGTGTACCAACGGGTAAAGATTTTGGAGATACAGAAACAGAAAACAAACAGAATGGAGCAAGTATGCCACCTAATTGAAAGATATAAATTATATTTTTTTTCATTTGTCAAATAATGTAATACAATTGCAGCAAGCTCTAAATTTATGGGGAATAATAGCAGAACTTCACCAAATCATGAAACCATTAGGGCAGAGGAAGGAACAAAGCGTAGGCGGTTATCATCAGCTAAGCAAGATGTGGACAGCTCAAACTCCAGTGATGAAGCTTTGTCATTCCCACCGTGTCTAGTAATATTTAAGCAACAAGTTAAAATTGCTTCTGTAGCTGCGGGAGGTAGACATACACTTGCATTGTCAGGTAACTTCAATTCCTTGACAAAGCTTACAAACATATGAGAATGTGGGTTATTCATTTTCAGTTTCTATGTTTTAGTTGGACCTGTTTTTCCCACTGCAAAAATATAACCCAGCAAACAAACTAAAATTCATATGAACTAAATACCCTTAAAAATAGGGCTCATAATTTATGTTGACAATTTTCCAAGGTTTCAGATGTTGACGATGTGTGGGGTTGGGGCTATGGAGGGGAAAACCATAATCACATGGCTCGATCTATGGCATTTGGCCTCTATATTCTAAAGAAATATTGAACTTTTGGATTACTTTCAAATGACTCAATTTTGTAGCAGAACTTTGAGTAAAATCATTGTGTCATAATTTATGTTGACAATTTTCCAAGGTTTCAGATGTTGACGAGGTGTGGGGTTGGGGCTATGGAGGGGAAAACCATAATCACATGGCTCGATCTATGGCATTTGGCCTCTATTCTAAAGAAATATTGAACTTTTGGATTACTTTCAAATGACTCAATTTTGTAGCAGAACTTTGAGTAAAATCATTGTGTCATAATTTATGTTGACAATTTTCCAAGGTTTCAGATGTTGGTGAGGTGTGGGGTTGGGGCTATGGAGGGGAAGGGCAACTTGGTCTTGGATCACGTGTTCGTATGATATCGTCTCCTGTCCAAGTGCCTTGCATTGAATCTGCAGCATATGGTAAAGACAGATTATCAAAAACTGCTGCAAATTCCGGAGAATTAAGTAATAAACTGGTCGGGAGTTGTATCAAATCTATTGCCTGCGGTGGTCGCCATAGTGCTGCTATCACAGGTTGGTATCACTGAAATAAATATTGTGCATTCTATCTTCTTGTATGACACACTCAAATTAATTTTTGGGACGATTTTCAAAACATCCTTCCCTAAGTTTCAACATGCACAGCGACCCCCTTTCCAAAAACGCATTCCACCATAATTATTTTCAATATGTTCTTCATTTTTTTTCACAGTTGGATCTGCACTGCAGTGACAAAATCTGAGCGATTTAAAAAATAAAAAAAATCACATTTTTTCACAGTTGGATCTGCACTGCAGTGACACAAAATCTGAGCGATTTAAAAAAAAATCAAATTTTTTTGCAAACATTTGCAGTTTACAATTATTTGCAGTAAAAACTTAGGAAGGGGTGTTGGGTGAAACTAGGTTTTGGGGAGGGGCTACCACCTACTAAGTTCGAATTTGAAAAGAAGGGTGCGTGCCTAATTTCCACTTAATTTTTATTGACGTAAATATTTTGAAGGATCTTGGGCACAACCTCTTAAAATACTAGTTGTTTCGGGGCGGTGATAGTTACCGGGTTATTTCTCTCGTACCTTTGCATATAAGGGAGCCTTGCACATTGGGTTTCGCCTTTTGTTTAACATATCTTCATCATAGTATAAAGGCAATATTAATCGATTAAAAACATCTTTATTCAGATTGCCTGAATTTTGCACAGTTTTTTACCCGTTTAAATGGAGCTGACACAATTAATATCTTTGCAGATACGGGAGCTATTCTAACTTTTGGTTGGGGACTATATGGACAGGTGTGTTTTTTGGGCCTTCTTTCAGAAATATCTTGCATGACTTTAGTAACATGCATTTTGTTCCTATCCGTGGAATTATGTCACAGTCTCCGTTAGAAACAATTTTACAGTAATGTTCGTTTTTGTTAAAAGCAGCCATGAATATTGTCTGAATCACCACGGTTTTATGAAAGATAGTTAATGCTACTCCATTTTCTATGTTTTTTATTATTATTGCAATTCCATTGTTTGAATTTTTCCTACTGCTTCAATTAGGATGCATCCTACCAATATCTGTTTCAACCCCATTTTTTTACACCCTGCTATTGTTTTGGACGTTGAGGTCAGAAATCTTAAAATCCTGCAATTTCAATCATGTTTCAAATCAAATCTCCTCAATCATGATTTGATTCTCTGAATACGATTCAACACTCAATTAAAGTCGTAGCTGAATTTTTTATATTTAATTGATGTATTAAGATACTTATTTGAATATGCGGTTCAAATTTGTTTTTTTTCTGGACAAAACAAAGATAAAAGAAGAGAGAACATTAAGTTTTAGCTTTAGAAGATCAAACGATTCTCGAAATACAATTCAAAACTCAAGTAAAGTCATAACTAGTTTGAATCATAAATTTGATTTTATTGTTCTCCATGCAAAACAAAGTTAAAAGAAGAGAGAAAATTAAGTTTTAGGTTCAGATGTAGAAGCTTGAAGGTTCAAACTAATTTTAAAATTACAAAATATTAGTAGAACAAGAAGAATTGAAGCTTTTTACAGATTTAAATAGGGCTGTTACAGTAACGGTAGATTTCTCATTACCAGTAATCGGTTAACATTTTTGCATGCAATTGGTATTCTAGTTTAATCGGTATGGTAATGGCAAGTTTATCGTTTTCTGCGGTAAATCAGCGGTAACATTTATTCAATACCAGTGATAATGGTAATTTTAACGGTAATTTATAACACATGTGTATTAATGTATTCTGCTTTATTATAGCATTTAGAACCAAACAAATGATTAAATTTAGTTTTGTAATTAGGTGAAACAATGTTAAATACACATCACTTTCTTTTCATTTATGTCTTTTATTAAGTAACACTATAAATAAATTATATAATGAAACAACGTTATGGCGTGAATACCTTTTTTAGACAAACGGTAATTTACCATTATCGGTATTACAGTCTTCGGTATACCAGCCTATGGGTAACGGTAACGGTAAGCAATTTTAGTTTACCAATAAAAATGGTATGATGATGGTATTTGCGAAATGGTAACGGCAACCTTACCATAATAGCCCTAGATTTAAATGTTATTTGATCATCTATATAATGAAAAAAAAAATCCACATTAAAGCATGTATAAATTTTAAAATACGAACCTATTGAATTCGATTCACAATTTAGATACAGTTCAGATTCAAAGTTAACCTCTACGATTTAATCTTGTTTTGAGAACATTATTTTTAGAAATGAGCAAATTTCGCTCTTCTACTTTCTCTCTGCAATCCCTCCTAGAAGACAAAAAAATGTAACTCCTAAACCTCTAATGTCTAAACTTAAAATTGCCTAAATTTTGTTATTAATTATAATTAAAAAAATAAGAAAAATTAACAATGTCACCCAACAGAACCATTAACTATTTTAGTTGATTTTTCTTTAAATGGATTTGAATGAAATATAATAGATGGACTCTGTTAAAATTGTTAACCTATGCGGTATGGGGTAGAAAAGTAAATGAAGGGTTAAAATATTTAATTATAAAGCTGTATTGCATCAAACAGTTACTCTCCTTGTTAACATCTTTACTTCTCTGATATCCTTCTTTAAAACTCAGCATATATTATCTGGCAAATGTGTGTTTTGAGCTTTTACAAGCTGAGGGTCAGGCTTTCCAAAATAAAATTTCCTATTATCTAGTAAAATTTTATATGCATTTCCTGTTATCCTTTTATACTTGTTTATCCAGATAAACACAAAAAATAAATAAGTTAATTTATCAACAATATTTTTTACTATTTTTTTATTTCAGCGTTATCTTCCGAATAATATCAATGTTCATTTGAGATTTGTCAGCTGATGGCAATGCTTCTCAATATAATTTTGACTGTTATCTGGTAACATGTCATTTTGCCTGTTATCTGGTAACTTTAGCTATGTGTATTTAGTTATATTGGTAGTTGGAAACTAAAAGATCTGAATAGACCAATCCTGAGTCTTCAGGCAGATAATTAATTAAATCTAGACATGCTCATCACACATCAAAAATGTTCAGTCATCAGCTAACTTCAGAGGTATAACAATTTATACAGCTGTTTTTTTTTAATGAATATAACATGTACAGAGAAGGATAGAAAAGTAGAAGTTTCATGCTGGAATATAATTTTTTCGTTTAAATTTTCTGGAAATACAGCAGCCTTAAACAATTATGGTTTCTTAGTATTTCAATATCGCAGCTTAATATGAAGAACATCATATTGGGAGTTAATCAGTTTCAATTAATTTATTATGGATGGTTAGTCCCAAAACTATTTTAATCAGCATCAGTGGAAGTAAATGGACCATTTACCATGGTCTGAAAGCGTGTTTTGTTTCTTCACATTTCTATTTGCATATAATATTGTGCAGAGAAGGAGAGAAAGGTAGAAGTTGTTTCATGCTGGAATATTATTTTTCATTTGAATTTTAAGGAAATAAAGCAGCCTTAAGCAATTATGGTTTCTTAGTATTTCAATATCACAACTTAATATGAAGAACATCATATTGGGAGTTGATCACTTTCAATTAATTTATTATGGATGGTTAGTCCCAAAACTAGTTTAATCAGCATCATTGGAAGTAAATGGACCATGGTCTGAAAGTTTGTTTTGTTCTTCACTGCTGCTGCTGCTACTTTTTTTTTAATGAACATGAAAACGAACATACTTTGAATTTTAAGAGTAAGCAACGATGCTCTGGCAAAAACTTATACGACAACTACTAAAACTGTTTAACTTGTTGCCTCAGTTAATTTCGTTAGTTATTGATATAACCACAATGTTCCTTTCATGGGAGGATGTCTTTAACTTTTCCATGTGTGCATGTTCACGGAAAAATGGTTTTGTAGACGGATCCTGTTACATTTTCCACAACTAAGTTGCATGCATATATCCAAATATTAGGTGATCTTCCACAGTATTGATCATTCTTCAGAATCGCTCTGTAGGTATAGTAGAAAAGATCGAAGAAAAGCAAAGTATAATGTTCAAGATGAGGTCCCTCGATAGATGAGATATTGGCTTGCTTTCTCGTCTGTGAATTTTATGTTATTTAATGACACTTATGTTTATTTTTTTGTTACCCTTTTTCTTCCACGCACATAATGTTGTGATTCAGTGTGGGCAAGGAAGTACAGACGATGAGATGAGTCCAAAATGTGTTTCGTCTCTTTTAGGAGTGAAAATGCAGGGAATAGCTACTGGCTTGTGGCATACTGTGTGCATATCAGATGCCGGAGATATTTATTCATTTGGTGGAAATCAATTTGGACAACTTGGTACTGGTTCTGATCATGCTGAGGTATGTATCTTCCTTTCATTCATTATAGTGAAAACTCTTATTGCATTGAGTTAATATTATCAATTTCTCATCTGATGCTCCTTTCACATAAGTATGGCATTCCAATCATTTTGCACTAAAATATCCCGTGTCATTGTCCATTACAAGTTTTTATTTTTTTAGAATAAGAATTGTACAATATTCAAGCAAAGCACTCATTTTGATGTCTCGGGGATTTGAACCTACGATCTCGGTCTAGATCATCATACCATTTGCCACTTGAGTTAGTGGTCTTTGACTTGTTCATTACAAGTTTGGATTGTAGTTTGTATTTATCATCATGTAGCATTGGTTTGTAACAAACTAACACTTCATGTTCTTGACTCATGATTAGAATGCTTTCATATTGAGCTGTACTATGCTAGGGGTACTGGCAAATGCATGTGCCAACAGTACAGATGTGAGTGCACAAAAATAGTGGACCCCACAGAACAACTGGGACCCATTTGTCAGTATGCTCACATTTGTACCATCGGTATAAGGAAGTGGCGGTATACATTCAGCATATCTATGCCCACATATGAATCAAGCTAATGGGTTAGTTGTTTGGTTATTAGTGGGAATTCAAGAGGTGTAAAATAACATGTATGTCCACGTATTATGATGCAACTATAGCTGTTTGGTTATTACTGGAATTTCAAGAGGTGTAACATAAGGATATATTTGCACTCAAACTAGTGCAATTGAGTTATAGAATGTATAATTCTAAAAAGATTTTTTATTCATTTAACCATTGTTATCAAAAATCTTAAAATCTTAAGATTTTAATCTTATTTCGGATCGGATCTCCCCAATTCTAGTTCGATTTACGTTTAAAATTGCAGTTGAGAAAAATAATTCAATCCATGCTTATGTATATTCGAAATGCTTATATGAATCCACAATCCCTATTCTTGTGATGGCTAAATAAAGTAAAAATGGAACAAGAGAGAGAACTAAGTTTTAACTTTAGATATAGTAGTCCAAACATCATAATCAATTTATTTTCTCAAAATTGCTGGCTCAATGAAAATAATTGTTAGCTCCATTCTCAAAATGCACCAGTACAAAATGGCCACCTTTTTTTTTTGAAACTTGGTACTTAATAGCGAGTTGTAACCTACTGATACCACATGTTTTTTAGATAGTACAAAACGACCCTTTCAGATGGGAAAAAAGTGGTTTAGTTTTTCATTATTTTTTAATAAATTTTGTCAGTGCACTAAATGCATAAATTCTCCATTTTGCTCTTTTTTTTTGTTGGGGCAATGGAGATGGCTGCACCAAGATACTTCATTGGAAAGTTAAAAACACTACATTATATATAGTATATCTTAACGTATAGTATATTGTTGCTTGAAACAGTTTCCAAAGTGTAACCAGTATTGGTAGTAAAGCTGCATGGGTTTCCAGGCTGACTTGATAAATTTTCCAATTTTGAATCATATATGTATGGATGGCTTTTCAAGTTGACCTTCTCATGTTTTGCAGACAGTACCAAAACTATTGGAAGAGGCATGTCTTGAAAACAAGAGAGCCAAAGTAGTATCATGCGGAGCACGGCACAGTGCCGTGATCACAGACGAGGGCGAGGCATTCTGCTGGGGTTGGAATAAGTATGGTCAGGTAAATCCTCATTTTTCACCTTCATGTAAATGCAAAGCAATAACAACATGTTCACATAGCATATAAAATATTACATTTTATACAGCTTGGTTTAGGTGACGCCGTAGACAGAAGCACACCTGCACAAGTTCCTATTGAGTCGCATTGTCTAACAAATATCTCATGTGGTTGGTGGCACACTTTGGCACTCTCAGAGTCCCCCACATGAAGTTTATAACACATCAAAATAATGCATCTGCTACATTTTTTGAAGAACAATACGCTCCTTAGACCGTAGATTTTGAAAGGGCGGTACATCTTCCTTGTAAATTAAATATTAACTGAATATAGATCCGTGTATTATCATCATATTTTTATTCTTTTGATGGTTTGTAGTTGTACGTGGGTATGGTATGAAACTGTAGCTTCTGTTTCTGCATGTTACATGCATGTGTGTTACTCTGTTAGTGATTAGCATTTTACACATCAAAATAGAAACCTTCATTTAAATCTTGGATGTTAAACCTTTTCAAGCTACCTTTCAACTATGGATGCTCCTATCTAATCTCCACTGTTTGCTTCAATATTATCTTCCGCATTTTACATCCTCTTCTAAGTCTCACACGTGCAATTTATACTCTTGAGATCGTGTTTGTTGAAAGTTTGCTCTAGAATTATTGCTTTCAGGAGCAATTGTATTGTTTTATTTCAAGCCCTTTTTGTGATCATATAGGGTTAGACTTGTATTGTTGTATTTCAAGAATGTTCTCCTTTTTACGATCATATAGGGTTAGAAAAGTTCTCTCATGATAAGATGGAAAAAATCTGTACAATTATTGATTTGTTATGCAGATTGGAAGAAAATTCAAAATTGAATTTGATTTTTTTTTCTCTTTCCAAAAGTATGAATTGATATTCATCTTACTAGACTAAACCATATCTATTTGAGAGGGTGACGACCCTTGACGATGTCTGTTGAAGCCAACAGACATCACTTGATCTGCTTCATTCACTCTAAACCCGTTTGTCAATGTGACTTTGTTAAACTTTTTGTGTCATTGTATTGCATCTTGTTTTAGTCCATGAAGAGATTTGATTAGTTTGCAGATTTACTTCTCTTGGTTAAATCTTGGTTGGATGGAGCAAGTCCTTAAGGTTATATATACTCTCTCTTTCAAATCATCAATTAGAAATGCTATTGTTACATTCCATTTGGTAGGCAGCTAAATTGTGAATTGAAGCAAGTGGCAATAACAAATGTATTGATGATATCCTTGCTTATGTATCAAAATAATTGATGTCATGATGCTTCTTCTAACCTTTGACAATCAATCTTGCTTTGTAATTTTTTAACAAAGCTACCAGCATTTAATTTTATTTTTAACATCCATTTGCTACTTATTGGTTTTGAGTTTAGGGAAGATCAACCAATGTCCATGTATGATTTGACATGATAGTGTTCATTTTATCGTTAATTATATCTTTCCAAAAAATTGCATTACGACAAGTTACTGCTTCTTTATAAGTTAGTGAATCGCCATCATCACTAAGGTTTACCTTTGTCTGATGTGTTATTTTATTTACATCACATTTTATGAAGTATGTTAAGAAATCAAGACCAAAGGTTTCACCACCTATTGTCTCTTGCTTCTATTCATAAACAAATTTGGTTCAACCGATTCTTTATGAATCTTTTTACCGTCTTGTGAGAAAGAATTATACTTATATTTAAAAAATTAAGCATATATTGATTTGACGATGTCATTCGTGTCTAGTCTTAGAAATCTGCAAGCATAACTATTCTTGGTGTTGGATTAGGTGCATTGGACAACTGAGCGGAGAAAAATAGGCAAATCTCAAAAATTCCTTCTAATCCATTATGCAGTGGATCTTTCATAGTGTTATCATGAATTATGTTATTAACATTAAAACATATTTAATGTGCAAATGGATGATCTGAATTTTAAGTTATATTATATTATCTTTATAATAACAATATTGATTTAGTCAAGCACCTCTAGCTCAATTGGTTAAATGTAACACGCTTTAAACAATGATTCTAGAGGTCTATGAGTTCAAGTCCCTGAAAAATCGTATCGAGTGCTCTGCTTGAATAAAGTATCACCCTTATTATAAAAAATCAATATAATAATAACAATAACAATATTGATTTAATTACAATGTTATTATTTGTTTAAAAATACTTAACGAGATACTTTGTTATCAATTTTAATAATCTGATTGTAAATCTAGTAATAAAATAATTTATCATATATTATGATAGTAGATATATATATATATATATATATATATATATATATATATCCATACTTATATAAAATTACTTTAAATAATAAATATTTGAATAATAATAATTAATAAAATAATTTTATTATAATTTTAAATAGACTTGTTCAAAATTAATATTTCATAAATTGAAAGTATACATTTAAATGATTATAATTCAAATATAAAATATTCAAATATAAAATATTCAAAGCAAGCGAATAATGCTTACCATGTTAGTATTGATTGATGGCATTGATATGTAAATAATTGTTACACCCTTATTTACGGAAAGAAGAAAAAATAGTGACAAGGCTAAAGAAAGAGCAAACAATTATTATGTGACCAAAGAGAAGCTATCACATCAAAAGCCATCGCAAGTCTAAAAAAGGGCTGCCACATGTCTAAGATGAAGATAATATCACATGGCCAAAACAAAGGAGCCATCGCATGTCAAAGAATGGAAACACGTGGCTAAAATAAAAAAAAACTATCGCATATTTAAGGTCAAGTAGCTATCGCATGTCAATGAATGGGAAGCTATCGCATGGCTAACATAGAGGAGAGGAGCTTTTGCATGTTTAAAGTCAAGGAGATATCGCATGTCTAAGATAGAGAAGCTATCGCATGGCTAAGATAGAGGAGTTATCGCATGTTTAAAGTCAAGGAAATATCACATGTAAAAGAATGGAAAACCATCGCATGACTAAAATAGAGAAGCTATCCTTGTTAAAAGTCAAAAGCTATCGCATGTCAAAGAATGGAAAGCTATCACATGGATAAAATTGAGGAGTTATCGCATGTTTAAAGTCAAGGAGCTATCGTATATCTAAACTCTAAAATTAGGGACCTATCGCATATCCAAGGTAGAAGGGGGCTATCACACATCTAAGATTGGGAGGTCATTGCATGTCTAGGATGGAGAAGCCATCACATGTGTAAGATGGAGAAGCTATTGCATGCTTAAGCTAGAAAAACTATCCCATGTCTAGAGTAAAAGAGCTATCATATGCTTAAAATTAAAGAGTTATCGCATGTCCAGAACTGAAGAGCTATCACATGCCTAAAATTGAAGAACCATCGCATGCCAAGAATTGAAGAGCTATCGTATGACTAAAGCAGAAGTGCTATCGCATTTCTAAAGATGAAGTGCTATAGCATGTCTAAAAACTGCTATCAAACATCTAAAAATGCCATAGAAATCATCCACATGTTAGCTTCCTATTGGTCCAGTTGTGCCATGTCAACATGCAACGAGGTCAAAGAAACTCATGCCACATGTCATTTTGATAACATTCTGTCATCAATTGGCTGAAAGATCTCAACCTTCCAAGGACATGGTCTGCCATATGTTAAGAATATAACAATGGAAGCTCATGTAAATCACTAACATGTTGGTTAGTGACAGGAGATAGGCTAGTGCTTGATCTAGGGTTAGTAAGATATGCATCTGAAAAGATTGAGCTGATCTAAGAAAGAATGAAGGTTGCTCATTCAAGTAGAAAAGTTAAGTGAATCGCAGGTGTAAGGACTAGAGTTTTTTTTATTGAAGACTGCGTATTTATGAAAGTATCACTTATAAAAGGCGTTATATGATCCGAATAGATAGCAAGCTGGCATTAAGATATGTTGGACTATTTCCTATTGTGAAAAGGGTTGCGAAACTAGCAACTGTATCGAGTTACCAAATACTTTGGCAGGAGTTCACAATGCTTCAAGTTTCTCATGTGAGAAAGTATGTACATGATCTTGAGGCTACTACTGAGCCAAGCGCTTTCAAGGATTTGGTAGTGGAAACCAATATGACCTTTGTAAGATGACCAGTTAGTATCACAAACCAAGATTCGAAAAAGCTTAGAAATAAGATGACCAAATTGGTAAATGTTCAATGTAGTTTCAACAAAAAAGACTGTACTTGGCAAACAGATGATAGAATTATAGAGACTTATCTGAAACTATTTGATGCATGATCTATATGGACTTTTGACTAGCAGTTATGCTGGTAGTGTTTGATTTTGTGTGCTTGTGTCACAAGCATGTCGCTTACTATGTTTGATAGTACATTATCTGAATTTCGGATCGAAATCCCTATAAAGAAGGAAGCCTGTGATACCATTTTTTAATACACTTTATTACGGAGGCACGTCCGATAGACGTATGTAAGAAAAATAGTAAGTAAAATCACTTTATTATAAAATAATGGCAAAATGTTTACACATAACTATTATCGTTGCTATTCTTGCTTCATTAGTGATTAATAAACTGCCAAAATAATTAAAAAGGCCTTCATATAATTCTTTAATTGCTACTTTTTAGTATATTAATAGAAAGTGAGTTTCGACTACAA
Organism: Allium fistulosum; assembly: GCA_030737815.1. Lineage (NCBI taxonomy): Eukaryota > Viridiplantae > Streptophyta > Magnoliopsida > Asparagales > Amaryllidaceae > Allium > Allium fistulosum. The sequence goes on from CM060901.1 coordinate 1,615,734,506, forward strand.
ACTTTGAGAAACAAAGGTTAGAATTAATTATTCTAGACAGTTGCAATTCTGTAAATTTTATAACTGTAGATCATGGTTTGTGTTATAATATTTAAAGGTGGAAGATGGTAGTTTTGAACAATGGTGCTCAGTGGCGGAGCCACATTGATCTTGGGAGGGTCAGGTGACCCTCCCAGGAAAGCAATCTTTTTTAAACCCAATCCCTTCACATTTTGTGTTACTCATTAATTTTGTCTAATTTTTTCACTTAATGCTTATGAATGGTTAAGTTTACTGATGCTTGAGAATTTGTTTATTGAATGTTTCTAATGCCTAATTTGTTTATTGAATGCATCTTCTTCGGTTTCACTAATTTGTCTAATTTATTCACCGGTTTTAATGAATATGGAGTGTTTAATTTAAATTATGCTTAAATTAATTAATAATATTATGTTTCAAAATGCAAAGCCTTAAACTGAATATGCTGTTTTGAATTGTTTTTGCAATACTGAAATCATTGCTCAACTTTTTTGCAACACTGAAACCAATACTGAATAATTGTAATAAAAAAAATTCTGAGGGCTATCGCCTCCGAATCCTCGACGTTTCAAATTGTGCCCCGTCCAGGTTAAAATCCTCGCTACGCCAGTGATGGTACTGTGCCATTTTGGTAGATATAGCCATTTTCAACGTAGGTTTTTACTTTGACAGTAATTTTCAGCATATATTATTTGTTTATGAGATGGTTTTGCATCTATTCACGGGTAAATAAACATTTCCAATGACGCTAATATGTCATAGTTCATTTGGTAGACTTCTCAAATGACCAAAACTTGAATTTATGTGTATTAGTGTTTATCTTGGATGAGACTATTTTCCTGAGCATGCAAAAGTAATTAAAACTTGGAAGTAATCTAACCACATACACACACTACGTACATATGTATGTATATACGTCATTATATAAAAAATTGACTGAGATAAGGAGCCACTAAAAGATACATAAGGCCATAAGAACAACCATAATTTAGATTATTTCTTCAAAACTATGAGGTAGTTATATCATAATCCTGCTGATACATGTATTACAAAAACGGTGTCCTGACATGTCTTAAGAATAACAAAACGAAACACACTTATGCGTTGGCATTTGCAATCTTTTCTACCTCCAAATCCACATAATATGTTTTATGACATTACACGGCAAAGATATAATGCTCTATTAGGACGAAATAGTTATTAAGTGCATTGCATTCTATAGCATTGTGTAGTACTAAATCCTTTTATCTGCGATTCACTACATTACTCAGTGAGAATTTAGCATATGTGAGCACAACAAAAATACAAAAGCAGGTTCACGTACTTGGACACATATACATACAACAGTAAAAAACCAAACTTACTTTTAAGGGAAAAGGAGTCACATGACGATAATGATGTAGGCATCTCAATAAATACCAGAAAAATTCAAAATCCATCCGTATCCGAAAAGCAGATAAATATCCAACATTCGAAAAACGGATACAGATATAGACATGAAGGTATCCGCATCCGAAAATTATTCGTCAGGTTTTTGTTAAGATTATAGTTTATAATTTATATTATATGTGTTTTAGTATAATAAAAAACGTGTTTTTTTTATTAAATTAATAGTTTGTATTATATGTATTTAATGCATATTAGTTACTTAAAACTATTTCTTATCATCATATTTGTTTATTTTTCACGCTTTATAACCAATGGGATTGAAAAAAAATTTATGCTAAAGCGAAACTTTCTATTTATATTTCTTGATTTACCGATCATTAGCCGATGAATAATTATCCGATATCCGTCCATATCTACGGATATCCGTTATCTGAAAACGATTTCGAATGCAGAAGCGAATATAATACTATCTGTATCCAAAAGTATCCGTTTACGTGCTTAGCTCTACGTTACATAACAATGCTCAACTTTCTAATTCTTAAAACAAAAGCGGCTATTTTATTTTGGGGTATCAGAAAATAATAGCATCTGCAGCTATTGTGAACATAATACAACATCAATTCTAATCACCAAAGTTTAAACTTATCCACTCGCATTTATCTCATATAACTACATTCAATTTCCTTTAACCACATCATTGAATACATGATCGACATTAAATTATGATTAAGAGGCTCTATGGAAAAAAAAGCAAAATGTATTGGGGGTATGAATCGAACGGTATGATGACTGGGTGGTCTTCACCCCTTCTCTCCTTGTCCCAACATGAACTGCCTCCTCTTCTTGAAGAAGTAGCCCCGTAGATGCTTAATACGGAGCCTCTTCAAACAGTGTTTGAAAATGTTATCATAACATAACAAACAATGGTGTCAACTTATCTCATACACAGAAATCATTTTACATGAATTCATCTGCAACAAATGAAACAGATATCTTCCTTTCACAATATTTTGCTCATATGAAACAAGTAATACAATATAAATTATCACAAAAATTTAGCGATTCAATTCACAATACATGAGAATAGGCAATGAATTTGCGCTATACAAATTTGAATTGGCATAATTATGACATACACAACTTTAATAAACTATTTCACCTAAAGGGCAAACACAATCAAGACTAAGCAATGATAATAAACCAAAACTAACTTAATCAAAACCAAACAATCAAACGCATTCAAACCTTAAACTAATCAAGCATCAAAGGAAAAAGAAAAATCAAACTACAATGGAAATAAAAACTTACTTGCATGTATTGTAAATTGTTCTATTCATCAAACGGTTTTAGCCTCAAATGCAAAAATGCAATTCATTAATCAACAAAATAAGAACCAAAAAAGCTGAAACTAAAAATGAAAGAAAATTGATACAATCCTAACATCTAATTGTACAATTAGAGCACAACAACCTCCCAAGTCCAACATTTCGTCAAATCTGACCCTTGTAGAACCAATAATCCAAAGAGAAATGACGACTCGAAGTATTTGATTAGAGCATAAGAAAAATAATTAAAAGAGGAGTGGAGAGCAGGAAGGAAGAAATTAGAATAAGTACTAGGTTTTTTTCAATATTGAAGGAGAGGAAGATTACTGGTGATTATGTTTCTGCTAATTGATGAAAACATGGATATCTATTTTCCACTCTTTTCTCGTATATGACATAAATAACTGACAATTATGTCATCTGAATTTATGGCAAGAATGGACAATTTTAGAGGACGTGTGGATGGAGAAAGTGAGGGTGAATACGCATGAAGTCAGCATGGCAGTTGAAATTAATGGCAATTAGATGATGAACGTGGAAAAGGAGGAACGATTGAGATGATCTCTGAGAAATAGAAATGACAACAATGTCCTTAGTGTTAGTTGGATCGTAGAATAGTGCATTTTAGGAAAACTGAAA